>CM035817.1:29221767-29583424 GCA_020458035.1 Magallana ariakensis
TATTAAAGCTTAAGTCGCACAGGGTATATATATTCTTTTGAACAAAACTGTTGATACGGCACGATTATCGAGAGAACAAAAATCATTTTTAAAAACTTCAAGATTTTTTTCTTGATTCCAAAAGGAACAAAAAATATACCTGTATATTCAGCTGCAGCATATATTCACCAGTATTTCACTCAACAACCATAAAATGTTATATGAATTAAGTACATGAAAAAAAATAACACATTTACTGTGATTTACATACATACAATATGGTTGTAAAGGTAAAAAAGTAAGTGGGTTGAAAAAACAAACAAACAATCAATCAATTTTTGTAATAAATAAACATAATATTCTTAATGTCGTACGGTTATCCATTTGCGGTCACTCACCTCACCTTTGCATTTATTTCAAAATATTTTCAACAATAAACAATTCAATTTTAAACTCTTTATCCATGTGCGAGTACAAATTGAATAATGCATTAATTAAGAACGCGTACATGTATTTCATTAATTATTTAATAATTATTTTCCTGTTACTTTACAGGTATATTTTTTGTTCCTTTTGGAATCAAGAAAAAAATCTTGAAGTTTTTAAAAATGATTTTTGTTCTCTCGATAATCGTGCCGTATCAACAGTTTTGTTCAAAAGAATATATATACCCTGTGCGACTTAAGCTTTAATATTCAGCGAGTTGGACATTTCAGTTGTGACGTTTGAATTTTTCTTTTGATAAGTCAGTTCTGATAACTTATTAAGGATGTCTTTCAGCTTTAATTATTTTGAAAACGTTTTTAAAAAACTACATATTAGGATTTTATTTTGAACGAATTTGGCCTTTGTTTTTCGCTTGTCAGGAATTTTTCTTTAAAATAATATGCTACGTGCCTGAGTTTCAACTTTCATTGGGAAGAAGATCCCGGAACTGGAATCCATCATAAACTGATAATCACGGGTGCTTGAGGACAGGACCTACCACTCCTCCCCCCTCTTAAGCCCCCCACCCCCAAGTATCAAGACACCCGGAACTATACTCGTTCTTTTTTCATTAAATTATCCTTTTATGTTTATATTTATATAAATCAAATTAAATAAATTTAATTTAAAAAAAATGAGTAAAGTCCCGGGGGTCTAGATACTTGGGGGTGAGGGATGTAGAAGGTGGGGGAGGTGATCGGTCCTGTCATCAAACACCTATGCTTATAATATGGCTATTTATCAACTGTTTCAGTTTCAGCTGACGGGCTTACTGACACCATTACCTCCCTTGAATCCGCCACTGTTGGCTACACCGCTAAGGTAAATAAACAAACTCGCTGATTGAATTGAGTCGAATCATAGATATCGTAAGTATATAAGTACAGCAATGAAGCCCGTAAACAAATATTGTGTCACGAAGGTCAACAATTTAATGTTCATATATCATAAAATGTGATATAAAGAATTTACTTTCACTTTGCTTACACATTGCAGTGTAGTGTTTATTTATTGCATATACTGTATGTATATGATATATTTGCAATAAACATTTATATAATTTAGCAATCTAATAAATAGTTTCAGATGGCATTATCCAATCCAGTAGTTACAGATGCTGTCCAGGATGAAACCGTCATTGGTCAGCACTATTTGGAGTGTGGTACTGAAGACTGTGAGAACAACTGTCAGTTTTACTGCAATCCTTGTCACCAACAAATGTGTGAACAATGCAGAGATGAACATCAGAAGAGTCCTGATACCAAGAACCATGAAGTGGTCCCTTACAAACAACGCAAAAGACAACTTCCTGAGGAGAAATGTAAGGATCACCCAAGTAAGGATATAGACATGATTTGTGAGGACTGTCAGGTTCCTTTGTGTTCTAAATGTGCAATGCAAGACCATCGAAAACATGCACTGAACGATTTAGAGACAATATATTCAGAGAGATTCACTCTTTGCCTAGACAAGATTTATAAAATTCATCAATATTTTATCCCAACTTCACAAGATATACAAAAAGACATAATGAAAGATACCAAGGAAATAAAAGCAACCATGGATAGAATACGAACATCCATGAAGGCTGCAGCTGAATCTCTCAAATGTCTGGTGGACACAGTCACTTCAGATAATATAGAACAAATCAACAAAATGGAAGAGGCACTTATGAAAGAGCTTCAGAGCCAAGACAACACATACAAAGATTACATCTCCTATCTTGAAGACCATGTCAAAGAGTTCCATGGCTACCTGTCCTCTACCAAGCTTCAAAACAATCCCATCATTTTCTCGCTTGTGAACCGCCTTAATATCCAACCCATACCAGAGACCACCAAACCAGTCCTTCCAGTATTTACTGCTGGTCAACACAGCAAGGAGGATGTCACCAAACTACTGGGTAGAGTAACTGCTCCTAAATCTAAACCAGAGAACAGAGAAATAAAACCCATGGAAACTGACTCTACACAGTTGAAACCTACAGAGAATCAGAGGAAACAAGACAGAGAGAAATCTGATGTGAAACCAACACTGTCTCTGTCTTCCTCTGTCACCAAGGTCAGGAAATACACAGTACCAGGTGTTGACAGTGTAAATCATATATCAATTGGTAAATCAGGCAGATTCTGTGGCAGTGATTGGAGTGGTAACCTTGTCCAAACAGATCTACAGGGGAATCAGCTACAGAAGATACAAACCATTGGTGGACGTGGCTACCACACGATCACACAGGACGGGGATCTGATCTTTAAAGGCAAGATGAAAAAAGTCTTCGTCGTTGATAGGATAACAGTGGATTACAGATTCAATGAATTCATAAAAACAGGGGACTTGGAACCAATAAGCATACACTCCTCCCACATTAACGGGGACATACTGGTGGGGATGAGAAAAGATGAAGAGGCTAAAGTCACCAGGTACAACAAGAAGGGAATAAAAATACAGAACATACAGAGGGACAACAAAGGATGGGAGCTGTATACTTATCCACACTACATCACCGAAAACATCAATGGTGATATCTGTACATCAGATAAAAACAAACGAGCTGTAGTGGTGGTGAATAAATCAGGACAACACAGGTTCTCCTACACAGGTCAGGGGTCAGGGTTTTGTCCCTATGGTATCTGTACTGATCTCCTCGGTCACATCCTTGTGTGCAGCAGTCTTATCTTTGATTTCTTCGGAACAGACAACAATAGCACAGTTCATCTCCTGGATCGGGAAGGTCATTTCTTGTCTTTACTACTCAAACCACAACAAGGTATAAACAAACCTTGTGGTCTGTGTGTTGATTTTAAGAACAATCTCCATGTGGGACAAAGGGACACCAACACAGTGACAGTGTACAAGTATCTACAGTAATCGTTACTTTAAAAATTATACTGATATTCTTTTATGAGATATACAAACCCTCGGATTTATTCAAACTGAATGCTCTACAGGAGAATAATACCTACGACTATCAAGATAAAATTACAGGTATTATTACATGAATGCAGAGGAGAGAATATAGTATACATGTTTACTTGGAATCTATTTGATAGCTAAAACTACCTGTAGAAACCATATTTAAATATTCATATGATCTTTATAAAATGACCGTGGACTACATGTAATTGTTCATGGAACAGCTTTTGTTTTGTTTAAATATTTTCAGGAAATCCGTAAATTAAAAAAAAACAGCAAACTTTCCTCCAGGTGGTAGCAAACTTTCGACCTTTGGATCAGTAGTTGAGAGCGTAGTGTGCTATAAAACCTGTTAAGAAAAGTAAAGTAGAATTTTGTTATGTACTCAATGTTAATGATGGAGGGAGCATATGGCGATCCCCGGGACATCCATGTTTAATAACCAAAGTTGTGCTCGGAAGTAAAAACAAAGAGGTATAGCGCACTTAATATACGATATCGCCTAAAATATAGTACTTTTGCAAACATCAGATATTTTAAATGTTATATTATATATACAAGATTTAGTTCAAATATATTCAGAGAAACGCAAATTACACAATTGCCATGCTCTAAGAGTCTTAATACCCTACACGACATCATTAAAATAGTCAGGTTTTGTCAGGGATACATAGGAAAATAGTTAGTATGCGATAAAAAAAAAAAATGGTTTATTTGAACCACTTCCATGCGCAAATCCAGAATTTTTTCCGGGGGGGGGGGGACCGACGGTTATTTGAGTTTGCCAGGTGAGTCCGAGGCATATTTTTGATAATTTTATAATGTAATTTAAATAAAATTTGAATTTTACCGGGGGGGGGGGGGGTCCGGACCCCCCCCCCCCCCGATCCGTGCATGACTTACAGTATTGTAGTACACGATTACATTGAAGTGAATTTTCTTAATTAAAAAATAAGGTCTTATTACACCTTAACCGGAAGCTGACGAAGAAGGGGGACAGGTGTCTTGAACCGCTTGATGTCTCTTGTATAAGAGTATTCATAGATCTGAGTGCCAAGGATAGTTAAACGTCAAAAGGTCAAATGAAAGATCAAGGACACTTTAGGGGGTTACAACCCCTCCGAAAGCTTGGAAACGTTCATTACACGAGAGCTTTTCAAACTTTTGAATAACCTTGGCCTTTGACTTTGACCTCTTTAGCATGCTAAAAGGCCAACAAAGCCATCGCAAGTTTTTTGTGTCTCTAGTAGTGTCTTTAGTAGTTAAAAATAAGCAACTTAAGATTTTTACATTTTTAACATTTCATTTGGATTTGTAATTCAACATGTTCAAATGGTATGCCAGAATAAATATGTTCGTTTGGCAACTTACGAATAAGAACTTACAAGATAGTTTCTTTTCATGCTATACAATCATCAGTTAAACAATGGTTACATGAATATACTATGAATACAAAATTTCAGATAATGTGTTTATAGTTTTTGTATTTGTTTTGATTTACCAGTATGTTCAGTACTCTCTGATGACTTTAACGTCAATACGCGGTCTTTGGTTCCATCATAGTTGGTTATAAGCCGGTTAATATGCGGAAATGAAATGGTTTCTTTGGTAGTTCATGCGGGAATAAACTTGGATAGCAAGAATTGTAGAAAATTTATAACTTGCGATAGCTTAATAGACTGAAATTACGAAAAGGGTCCACTTAACGCGATCATCTATTTTTCCGAAGTGTGAAACTATTATTAACACTGAAAACAACCATTTGCGATTGCAAAACATAGTTTATCTGATAAATATAGTTTTTCATGATTGTGAAACTATGATTAACAAAGCTTATCAATAGTAACCGTATGTAAATTATAGTTTACAGATGTGAATCTATTTTTAATCAGCAAAAGTCTATTGTAAACGTAACATTTGCAGACAGACTAACTTAGATTATCATTCGTAGTCTATAATTTACAACCGTTAAATATAGTGTTACGGATGAAAACTGTTTTTAAAAACTATAGTTTACGCCGTTAACCTATAGTTCACATCATTCTGTAAACATAGTTAACGCTGTCATCTTATTTAACAGTAAAAGCTGATAACGTTATTTGCAGAAAGATAAACTTAGATTATTATTCGTAAACTATAGTTTGCAACCGTTAAAAATAGTACTAGTATTACAGATGAACTGTTAACTTACAATTCATGTATGGAAAAAGTCAAGATTATTAATATTATCGAAAATTCAATTATCCATTGTAATACTATATTTTATAGATATTGATTATAACCACTGCTTGACTTTGTATTTCGGAGAGGGTTTTATATAATTTTAGCCTTTTGAATCATCAATAAAACCAATGATAATCTTTGCACAAGCCTAGATTTGTTCACCCAATGTTTTGTTCATTGTAGATTTATTAGCTAATGTTTAACTTTTGCATGCTTATGTTTAATGTTTTGCTTTATGTAACTCATATTCATGACTGTATGCCGACATGGTAATTGTCAATAAATGAATGTATAAATATATGTTTAAATTTAATGAAATATATACAAAAACTATTATAGTAACGAATCGATAACATAGTTTTCTGTTCGTAAACTATAGTTTACAGTCGATAAACCTAATAAATTTATCAACTGTGAAACTATGTTTAGCTCATTTTTGTGAATTGGGCATGCTGTAATAATGAGTTCACCTCATTATACTTGTAGTAGTTAAGGCTATATGGACCGTGGATATCGGCCTGGATAGCTCATTGGTAGAGCTCCTGACTAGTGATGCAGGGGTCCCGAGTTCTATTCCATGTCCAGCCGCATGTTTTCAATGTATGTACAGCTTACTCCACTTATATTGAAGTCGCTTATTTTGAAATTCCGCTTATTTTGAAATAAAAATAAATCCCCAGTTTTAGCCTCTTAATTTCTTTGCATTAAAATAATAATGTTCATTCCTTCTTTCTTATTACATGTACATTTGGTGCCGTGACCAACCCCTGGAAATAACAGTTGAACTTCTGTCGAGGGCGAAGATCATTTAAGGATGAATATAGTAGTTAAGCTATATGGACCTTGGATATCGGTTTAGATAGCTCAGTGTTAGAGCTCCTGACTAGAGATGCAGGGGTCCCGGGTTCGATTCTCGGTCCATCCGCATGTTTTCAAAGTATGTGCATGCTCATTCCTTCTTTTCTATTACATATACTCATTATATCATAATGAGATCTTCGATACTTTTTAAAAAAAGATATTCTTACTATAATTACACCCCCCCCCTTCCACACCACTAATTTTTATACACACAGCATAAATCGAAATCGTATGGGCCTAGTTCGTTATTACATTATTGTGATTCACTGGGGAATATTGTGGTGAGACATACTTCAACACTTCAAACCTACTTGGGTCCTTTTGGGTAAATAGGCGAATCCAATATTCATATTCCTTTATCGACCATTCTTCAGGTAAATATATATATATTTATATATATTTCACAACTTTGTTATTGTGATAAAAACTATTTTTGTTTACTAACTTAATCTAGTTAATATCGTTATACATCAAGTCGTAAGCATATTAACGTTATTATACATGTACATGTACTTTCACTTTGTTGGCCTCAATATTTTTTGATACACATGCAGGTATGGCACGCCAAAATCACAAAAATGAGCTAAATTGATAGGTTTATCGAATGTTAACTATAGTTTACCAACCGCAAACTATAGTTAACGATTCGTTAACACTAATTTTCATCTGTAAAACTATATTTAACGGTTGTAAACTATAATTAACGAAGGATAATCTATTAAGAAGTTTATCTGTCTGCATAAACATGTAACGTTAACAATAGATTGCGTTGATAAATATAGATTTACATCATAGTTAATAGTTGTTAAGTACGATATAGGCCGAAAACAGTTCTGTATAAAAAAAAATCAGACAGTTTTCGGCCCTAACAGGCCTCGAAACTGATATTTTTTCATATAGAACTGTTTTTGGCATATATATCTATTACTTATCACATATAATTATCTGATTATTTATGTTACATTTTTTGGTTTCTAAAGCCTACCAATTTAGATATTTTTAAGATGCTTGATCCTTATTTACCTCGTGTGCTTTGTTAACTGTCAAGTTTCGGAGGTAGAAAACATACAACTTGTTTGATTATAACAGGCACGGAGCGTTATTTCCTTATTTTCAATTCAATTTTTGACATCGTCCTATAAAAGTGGGGAAGAGGGGGAACCAACTCTATGTTCATTCATTCTTTTTATATGTAAATTTTAGAGAAATCATTGATGTGCAAAAAAATGAGAGGGGAGCAAAGCCGCCCCCCCCCCCTCATGCTAAGTTCCTGATTAAAACTATACTCTGTCAAAAATCGTTATTCTTAATAAATCTATATGACTTTACACATATTAACCAAAAAACATGTTTCAGGACTATGTCATTATCCAAGCCAGTTGTTCCAGATACGGGACAGGACAAATCAATGATTGTTCAGAACTTTTTGGAGTGTGGAACTGAAGACTGTAAGAAGAACTGCCAGTTTTACTGCAATGATTGTCACCAACCAATGTGTGAACAATGCAGAGATGACCATCAGAAAAGTCCAGATACCAAGAACCATGAAGTGGTCCCTTACAGACAACACAAAAGACAGCTTCCAGTGGAGAAATGCAAAGATCACCCGAATAAAGATATAGACATTCTCTGTGAGGACTGTCAAGTTCCCATATGTTCTAAATGTGCAATACAAGACCATAGAAGACACGCCCTGAATGATTTAGAGACAATTTATTCAGAGAGATTCACTCTTTGCCTAGACAAGATCTATAAAATTCATCAATATTTTCTCCCAACTTCACAAGATATACAAAAAGATATTGTAAATGATGCCAAAGAAATCAAAACGACTATGGATAATATAAGAGAATCTCTTAAGTTTGAAGCTGAAACTCTTAAAAGTCTCGTAGACATAGTGACATCAAATAATATAGAACAAGTCAACAAAATGGAAGAGTCACTAATGGAGCAACTTCAAAGCCAAGACAACACATACAAAGATTACATCTCCTATCTTGAGGGGCTTATCAAAGAGTTCCATGGCTACCTGTCCTCTACTAAAATTCAAAACAATCCACTCATTTTCTCGCTTGTTGACCACCTTAATATCAAACCAATACCAGAAACTGCCAAACCAGTCTCTCCTGTATTTACAGCTGGTCAATACAGCAAGGAAGATGTCACTAAACTACTAGGTAGAGTAACTGTTCCGGATATAAAACCTGATATCAGAGAAATAAAGTCCTCGGAAACTACCTCTACAGAGTTGAAACCTACAGATAAACGAACACTGTCTTCTGTCACCAAGGTGAGGGAGTTTAAAGTACCAGGTGTTGGCAGTGCACATCATATGTCGTTAGATAAAGCAGACAGAGTCTGGGTCAGTGATTGGATAGGTAACCTTGTTCATGCAGATCTACAAGGGAATCAGCTAAAAAAGATACAAACCAGTGGTAGACTTGAAGGCTACCACACAGTCACACAGGACGGGGATCTGATCTATACAGACAAAGACAACAAAGTCATCAATAAGACTACACCACATTATTATAAAACTACTAGATTCATTGAAACAGGAGACTGGACACCAATTAGCATACACTCCTCTCGCATTAACGGGGACATACTGGTGGGGATGAAAAAAGATGGAGAGGCTAAAGTCACCAGGTACAACAAGACAGGAGAGGAAATACGGAACATACAGAAAGACAAAGATGGACAGGAACTTTATAGGAATCTAAACTATATCACAGAAAACATCAATGGTGATATCTGTACATCAGACTATGACAAAGAAGCTGTAGTGGTGGTGAATAAATCAGGACAACACAGGTTCTCCTACACGGGTCCGTGGTCTAAGTTTTGTCCTTGTGGGATCTGTACTGATATCCTTGGCCACATCCTGGTGTCCGATAGTATAAGTAATGCATTTCATATTCTGGATCAGGACGGTCAGTTCTTGTGTGTGCTTCTGACAGAGAAACAAGGGGTGAAGCGCCCCCGTGGGGTGTGTGTGGATGAAGAGAACAAACTCTATGTGGGACAAGGTCTTATCAACGAAGTGACAGTATACGAGTATCTGCGATGATCTTCAATGTGTAAAGAATATACTTCTTTTATTACAAGTGAACGCCCTCCCATTTCATTGTTGAAATCAAAATTGAATATTTATTAAAATAAAAGTTGATTGTGTGTATTCGAATTATCTGTTATTCAAAAGAATATCAAGATCAAATAATGTTTTAATGGTAATGCATAAATCACTCTTTTTATAACGGACATTTTTACATGATTCCCACATTTTTCATTCTATAAATGACTTTATCAAATAAAAAAAAATATAAAAAAGTACAATTTTTTTGTGAATAATTTAAATCTAACGAGAAACTCCTACATGTTCGCCAATCTTACGTCCACCATTAAACGTAGGAGTTTTTGTAAATAGGTCCCCAGCTCCACTCCCCATCATTTTATTTTTTTTTTTTGCATTTATAAATTTTACATTTAGTTAAAACATTTTATATTAATTTATAATGACAGTGCCGCTGGCCAAAAAGGGAAAATAAGGGTTTACTGTGACCTGTCTACAAAATACTAAGATATGATATACTAGTTTAGGAGAAAATGTCATTGGGTTTACCAAAATGTTTTGAAATATCCAGTATGGTATAAAGATATATTTATTCAGAATTTTAATTCAGCAAACGATTTTGAAACTTGGTACTTTTATGAAACCAGCGTTACGTATGTGATTTATACTTTTTAACCAGTTCGATATCATAGGAGAAATTTTGAAATGTAATTTAAAATTTCTCCTATGATTTCAATTGTAAAATTCCAAATCGGTTTCGCATTCGTGACGATGTGACAATAGGGGCTGCGCTGTTTTACATCAGGATGAAAGGAAAGGAAACACGTATAAACTTAAGAGTTAATTTTCGTGTTTATTTCGAAGGAAAGTATGTGGCAAATTGAATGTCTTGCATATCTCGATCCTTAAATTATGAGTATCAACAATACAAAGTTATTGAAAATTCGACGTTTGACTGACAAGAATTATATGTTGGCAAACATCCCTTTCCGAAGTCGAGGGTGTAATTTGAAAAAAAAATCTTAGTCAAGAAATGCAACATCATCAGTAATGAAAATATCTCAAGAATTGTTGGTATAAAATAAATTAATTAGTTGTGTCATAAGCGCAATAAAAAGTAAATAGCAAAGCTTATTGCGAGGACATGCAAAACTGTACATAGCTTTACGGTGAGTCGACCCAGTTTTCTAGAGAGCTACTCTTCTGCAGCCATTTGTGACTATGTACTCCAGGAAGCTGTTTAGTTGGTTTTATAAAATATTATTAGGCTATTTGTTTATTTCAACAAAACTCATAATTATGCATATAAATAGATGATGGTCATATAATTATGCAAATTATTTCTTCAAATTCTTTTCAATTGCAGTTTCACTTTATTTATATGGGGCATGCATGCTGCAAATGATATAGAAAAAGTGCATTTAGAATATATTAAATTTGTGTTAAGTGTGAAGAAGAATACAAACACTGCAATTGTATATTTTGAAACTGGGAGGCTACCTATGAAAACTATACGAATGTTTAGAATATTCAAATTTTGGTTCAAATTGTTACAAAGTCAGAATTGTATTTTGCAGTCCTGTTACAAAATGCTGTATAATGAATGTGAATCGTCTTTAGCACCTGCTGAAAATTGGTTTAGTGTAATTAAAAATAAACTTTTTGAAATAGGTCTAGGACATATATGGTATGAACAGGAGTATATACATTGTGCAACCTATTTTCCTTTAATTAAGCAAAGAATCATTGATCACTTTACTCAACAACTTGTACAACAGATTAATTCCTCATCTCGATGTTATTTTTACAAGCATATTATTGACCAGTTTTCATTACAATATTATTTAACAAAATCAATACCTTCTACATATAAGAAACAAATTACAAGAATCGGATTGTCATCTCATAGACTTGCAATTGAAAGTGGACGACACACTAATGTACCAAAAGAAAGACGCTTATGTAAATTTTGTTCAGATATTGAAGATGAATTCCATTTTGTTTTGAAATGTCAGCAGTATAGAGAAATCCGAGTAAAATATATTAAGAAATATTATTGGAAAAAACCTTCTGTATACAAATTTATACAATTATTAAGTGTTCAAAATTTTAAAGAACTGTGCAATTTGGGGAAGTATCTCCATCTAGCTTTCAATATTCATGATAATTAAGAAAAATTCTCTGGTTTTTTTTTTCGCCTGTTAGTAAAATTTTATTTTATACACATTGCCAATGTACTTTACATGTACATGTACTATACCATTATTCAATATTGCTATTAAGTATATGTAATAACCTATGCCATAAGATGTATGTCTTGTGCAAATAAAGAATGAATGAGTTTATTCTCGAGTGCAAATCCCTTTCAACTTTACAAAAACAATTTCTACCTACCAGGTATTGTCACAAACAAAATACAATAAAATTTAGGGAACTGTTGACGATATCGAGTTCCCATAGTGAATACAGGTAGCTGCAAATACAAAATGAATGAATGAATGAATGAATGAATAAATGAATGAATGAATAAACCATCCTTAAATAAAAAAAAAAAAAAATAAACACATACCAATTGATAAAAACATAGCAAAGAAAATTTAAAAGTTCATGTGATATAGAAAAAAAAATTGTATAGTTTTTAGTGTCTATAAAACACCGTCCTACAGTACCAGTAGAGTTCTTTATTTTAAAGTCATCCAGTTTCTGATATTGATGTCCTATAATTGTTATTTTTTTAATACTCAGTAACTCAAACTTAAATGCATGGCTTAGAACAATTACACAATTTAATCTTCATATAAATGTAGGAGATCTTATACAGTTTTAAAGTTTTAAGCTATCCAGGTTTTTGGGTGTCGTCAGTGTTTCGGGTTTTTAGGATGGCCAGCCCACTTTCGTGTCACATGACAACAAAATGGAGTATGACGGCGAAAAAGTGGCATTCTGTTCAGTTTAGAAATTAATCACAGCTGGATAAAGTCAAACATAAAGAATGGCCGGAGATACTTTGACGGAGGCTGGATCATCTTATTCCAAAGCGGTAAGTATTTATATTTATATTTTATATCGAACAAGCCAACCAATTTCAGCACATTGTACGAGTTTTATTTACCTGTTTACACACAAAACTTGATAAATAAATTTTAATCAACTGCTAAATAAAAGAAGATCTTTCTCTTGAAATTAAGATACTGACATGAGAACGAATTGCGTTAGTGGATCCCTTGTCAGCTAATTCACGTGTTCATGAAACTAAGAAACTAATAATTACAAATCAGTGAAACAACAGTATACAATATGATTTTGTTTTTATGGTGTAACACATTGTATTCCACGTGACTAGAGAATCAGAGTGTCTAGGGTTAAATCATATTTGACAATTATTTCTTTTTCAGTCTCATTAAATGATCTTCCACGGGATAAATTTATACAAATTAAATTACAAATTATTCCAAATTGTCTCATATTCTCTATTTGTCCTTTTTTATGGCTTTAAAGATAAACATTTGGTAGCTCTATTAATCATTTAAGATGATATGGGACATCTGCCAATATTAATGTAGATTAAAGTATATTATGATTAAAATACTTTTACCAATTTATAAATTTCAAATTTTACAATATTTAACCAAAAAATAGGTTTTAAAATTTTTTGGAAAGGTAAAAATTATAAAACTCCCAGTGGGATTCGAACTCATGACTTACAGATCCAACCCTCTAACCACTTGCACTATGCTGCTAGATGGCAAATTTTAGGAAAGAAACTATTTATAAAATTATATATACTTGATTTTATTGCTTATTTCGATAAATTTAATGTCACAACATGGAGGTGTCCCATACCACATTAAGTTGACATAATCAATTGGTCATAAGTAGCAAGTTGCTTTCTGGTCTATTTTGTTTTCTCCATCTCCATTTAGCTTAGTTCAGTTTATTTCACTAAAATATAAAATGGTACATGAGGTACAGGAACAAAAAATAACATATTTACATATGTACAATATGGTTGTAAAGGTAAAAAAAATAAATAAATGGGGTAAACAAACAATTTGGTTAATTTTTGTAATAAATAAACACAATTTTCTTAGTGTCATATATTTATGTACATGTATATTATAGTATACAAATAATTATTATAAAGCTTGTTTAAGTCATCAAAGAAAGAAAATTGGACCGATGAGAACATTTGTTTTAATATGAAGAATTTTATGTACTGGTATTTATTACTATTATTAAAATTACAATTTTTATTGCATCTTTACTTTATTTTTTTCTGAATTGAAAAAAAGAAAAAAAGTTTTAATGTGGATTAAATTATATTATAATTAAAATACTTTCACTGGTTTAGAATTTTGAAATTTTACAATATTTCACCAAATAATGCATTTTAAAAATTTTGGGAAAAGTAAAAATTTTAAAATTCCCAGAGGGATTTGAAATTATGACTTACAGATTTGTAGGAAACCCTCTAACCCACTGTGCTACACTGTTAGGTAACAATCAAGAAAAAAACAACAAACTACACTTGATTTTATTGTTTATTTCGATAAATAGTATGCCACATTGACAACATAGAGGTGTCCCATATTCAAGATACCACCTTAAATCGTTGCTTGTATTAGTATTGTATTGTATTGTTTATTTGCTAAAATTCATACGAATTATAAGCAGTTGAAATATATGTACATAATTAGTAAAATCATACATATTAAAAGATACCAACCCCAATTCAGTAATTGATTATAACCATAGTCTCAATTAGTGAACTATATGTTCAAATATGAATAGATTTTGCATGTACCAGTTCATTTTGTAAGCATCCTATTTAGCATTAATGTTGATTTGATCTAATTAGAAATGAATGATAGAATTATCTTCATTATTTTTACAGGTGGGATTTGTGTACCTGTTTAATCTGATAGTGGGTACAGGAGCACTTACAATGCCTTTGGCTTTCCAAAATGCAGGATGGATGTTAAGTCTCATTGTCATCATTTTGCTTGCAGGATTCAGGTAAATATATATGTATAGTAAACGCTGACTGAAGGTGTAAAGTATTAAGATATTATCTCATGTCCACATAGGTCTTTCCAAATGGGAGAGGATTGCACATATTTGCTGTGGTTTGCAATAGTGGTACATGTACACATCTGTATTAGGGTCAAGATACAAAAGGTGAAAACCCTGATAGGTATTTGACATACACTTTACTTTACAGGCTTTAGCAAGTTCAAACAGGAATCATTTTGAAGTGGCATCATATGCGCATTAAAAGGGTTTTTGTTTTTTTACTCGGGATTATTGCTCACTCTTTTCTTGCATAAACAGTCCATTGTTCACACAAGCTCATGTGATTTGTGTCTTGTATATAGTTCATTCACTGTACAAAGCCTAAATAATAAACAGTTCTCAAAATGATGTGTATGTTTAATGACTAATGTATAATACTCATTTGATTTAAACAATAAAAAAATCAGTATAATTATCTTATTTTTTAGTTTGCATTGTGAGTCAAAAAAAGTTACAATTACCGGTACATGTGTGGATCCAGACACTTTCTTGAGAGGGGGGTGGGGGGGGGTCTGAATGTACTTTTGTTTGTGTAGGGTGGGAAGGTCTATTTTCATTAACTTTACTATGTAGATTTGATAAGTATGAATTTTTGCATGGGTCCTGACCCCTCCTCTATAACCATGCATGAATAATTTTTTGAAATATCTGAATTGTTCAATAAATGTAAGGATGTTAGTAAACGCATGTTTTTGTGTTTAAAAGATATTGTAAACAAAAAACAAAAAAACCAATTTTTTGTTTTGCTTTTGGTTTTTTTGTTTTTTGTTTTATTTATGCATGAAATAATCTGTTATAAATCTTCTTAATATATTTCTTAATGCTGTAAAATTATAAATCTTGCAGCTACATGACTGTTACTTTTGTTCTGGAAACCATGGCAACTGCCAATGCCACACTTTTCTTACACAAAAAGGAAGACTTTGTGTACAGTGTAAGTTGCTTATGAGAATATACCAAATCTTTTATTTATGAAATTTCTGTCAATGTTTGTAAACCTGTTTGAAATGATACTGTGAATGATTGTAACAATTTTTGTAACAAAGTATTTGGGTGGAAAACTTTTGCTAAAAAGGAAAACCTTGAATATGAATTTGCATGGTGATAATTTTAACAAAAAACCCATGCTAAAATGTATGTAGTAAACGTAAATTTGCCAAATTTGATACTAGTGCCCTAACATTATTGCTAAAAATAATGATGAAAAAATAAACTTACTGGTAAACTTTGGTTGCCCTAGATATTGCTAGTAAACAAAATCGTTGTGGATAGGATACAGAAATGACAATAATTAATTTTAAAAAAAAAGAAATTTTAAAAAGATTTAATAAATGACAAAATCCTAATGTGTATCTTGAAGGCATAATGACTGATGAATGAATATCAGTATGAAGTACATAAATATGGTGATGAATACTGTATACAGGGTTATTTTCGCCCTTCTTCAATTGCAAACAGTTTTGCCCCCCATCTTGAATTTGCCCAAACAAAGTTGTATGTAAAGGAGATAATTTAAGACATCGGAATTCTTAATTTCGCCTGCAAAGAAGGAGGGTGAAAGGGGCGAATATAAGATAGGGGGAGGGGGTGCGAATATTTCCCGTATATAGTAATTTTGATAGTTTACTTTCTAAACAGAGACAACAGTCTATCCATGCAAACATTGGAGATTCCATAGACGCAATAGCCAATGCACACTCAGCAACTGTGCAAGAAGATTTAGATGAGAAAAGTCCTCTTTTAAAGAGTGAGGAAAGAGGTATATACATGTATTAATATTCATTGGTAATAAAAAATCTTTATTGGTTGACCTTAATTGCTTGGTTATCAAGGAAATTTCATTATTGAATCTTGATGGTATAGACTTATATAGCTTATAACTTATTGCACTTTACATGTATCTTTAAAAAATGGGATTAAAGTGGGCAAAAGTTACCTTATATCCATTTTTTTTTCATGTGTCACAAAATTTGCAAAAATGAAATTATTTTTTATATGGGGCAGCCATTTTTTGTGATATAAAGAGTTTTTTATAGTACACTTGACAGGATATAAGATTTTGCATATTGAATATATGGCGATGATCACAAAAAAGGGAAAAATGAGATCATATTACAAAAATATACGGTATGTTTCTTTTAAAAATTGTACATGGTTACAATCTTCTGCAAAATATGATGATTTAATTTGCCTAAAACAATTCATTTTTTTTTCCTGATCACAAAAAAATAAATAGAAATTAACAAATAAAAAGATGAAATGTAAAGAGAATCTCATTATTAGAACAAATTTACCATTTCAAGAACACTTAAGAATAAGGGTAAAAGGGATACATAGTCATGATTATTTTTAATTTTTAGATGGGTCTGCTTGCATGATAATAAATTGTTGACTGTCTTAAATCTAGTCTTAATATAACTTTCATTTCTTTTTACTCTTAAAACTGTATGAGAAGGCGATGATCCCCATTAATTTTTATTTTTCCAGCACATTGTAGATTGTGTATTTTGTGTATTATATGTTTGAGATGTCTTGCTTTGTAGATAAAACAACAATTAAGAGTAAGTTTGGTGTGACTGCTTGTACATGTGCTGGTAACACATTCAGTAGAAATTAGATCCTTTCCTGTTTTCTTTCTGGTTGGATTTTAATGAGTAGAATAGAGCAAATACTGTGGAATCATTAGATTTTGTGGTGGCTCAATTTTCGTGGAATTCGTGGGTACCTCTCATCCACGAATTGACATCCTCCACGAATTAATAAAATAGGGTATTAAAGTAACATTTTTTTTTAGTACACAAAATTAGGTCCCCAAAAACCTGTAAAATTTAAGCAATCCACGAAAATTGGCCCCCATGAAATTTAATGATTCCACAGTATCTCCCGATTTCTTTGCAGTATTTAGGTGTCCATAATTTATAAGAGTTTTTTTTTTTTTTAATATTTTTTAACATTACATTTATATGTATTTGTTAAGGCTCACAAACTCATTTGGGGAAAACAGTATCAAAATTCTAGCAATCTATCTTCCTTCTTCTGGAAGATAGGGGGAGGGGATTAGAAAAAAATAATAGGTTGATTTTATTGTAAAGAATCAAAATAAAGGGACCAATTTGTTTCAGACTGAATAATGAAAACCTTTTACTAAGATAAAACATCATTTACCGGTATTTGGAATTAATTCTAATTTGATTTTATTTTATAGATGTAAATACTGTAGATTCCGTATTTTATGCGAGTACTTAATTCTGTAATTCAACGTTTCGCATCAAATAGCAAGAATATAAAATCGCGAACGCCTGATTTGTATAATAAATTCATTTAGTTTACATCTGTTCGAAAAAATAAAAGCGAGATTTTAAAATCTGCGAGATGTGCTTCTCGCGATTTTACGCGAATATTAATTCCTTGCGTGTAATTAGGAATATACAGTACTTCGATAAGATTGCTTACTCTTGCTAGAATTTTGATACTATTTATTTATTAAATGTATTAGGTAAAGCAATTTATATATGAAGGAAATTTATATGAACTTCAATTGAAAAAAAATATTAGCTTTCATAATTATTCATGTTAATCATAAAAGTATACATCCAAGTTCCATATTATCTATATTTATTGTACTTTTATGTACATGTACATGTATTTAATATTTGGAATAATATCATTATGAAACAGGTGTTTGGTTTGTGAGTTTGCTGTGGAAAATTTAAAATGTTAATTTTTTAACAACCTGCTGTGAATTACATATAGTGACTATACAAGTGTTGATTTAATTTGCATGCATGTATCTACTGTAGGAGTTAACAATTTATGTAGCACTGCATAAAGTATACATATAAATCCATGTAGATCTCCTAGCTGTTTCACAAAACTCTTACAAAATTTGCTACACTCCTTACTTGGTATATAAACAGAGATTGAATGTCTCCCAAGAATAGTACCATTTTTATTATGAATCAAATTAAAAGCATGAATTAAGGTTTTTTAAAAAAAAAAATTCATCCAATTTTTTCCTCTTTAAACTGATAATGAATCTAAAATGCCTTGTGTGTGTTTGTGGGTAGAAGACGGATTGATGATTTAACTGTTTAATTTGATAGATTCTCTTTGCTTCATTGCAGATTATCGGGATGATGTGTTTGACATCACAGAAAGGGTGGAGTTGGTAAGGTAATTTTTCATGTATAACAGCGAGCATTCAGGGCGATCTCAAAAATCCTTTTCATCAATTTGCTTAAAGTAGTTTATATAGGTGGTCATTAAAGATCACTGTAATTTTCATGCAGAATGATCCCATAAACCCTTTCCGTTAATCTGCTACCTTGAAAAATATTTTATGTGTGGTCATATCACTTTAGATTCCTTATTTTATGCAGTACTTACCTTAGTACTTATTAGCTCACCTGAGCTGTAAGCTCAAGTGAGCTATTCTGATCACATTTTGTCTGTCGTCCGTCTGTCCGTCTGTCTGTAAACTTTTCACATTTTCAACATCTTCTCAAGAACCACTGGGCCAATTTCAACCAAACTTGGCACATAGCATCCTTAGCCTAAGGGGATTCAAAGTTGTGAAAATTAAGGACCAAGCCCTCTTACAAGGGGAGATAATTAGGAATTAATGAAAATTTTCAAGAAATTTTCAAAAATCTTCTTCTCTAGAACCATTTGGCCAGGAATGCTGAAACTTATGTGGAAGCATCCTCAGGTAGTGTAGATTCAAAGTTGTGAAAATCATGACCCCCGGGGGTAGGATGGGGCCACAATGGGGGGTCGACTTTTTACATAGGAATATATAGAGTTAATCTTTAAAAATCTTCTTCTCATAAAGCATTAGACCAGGAAAGCTGAAACTTATGTGGAAGCATACTCAGGTAGTGTAGATTCAAAGTTGTGAAAATCATGACCCCCGGGGGTAGGGTGGGGCCAAAATGGGGGGGTCAACTTTTTACATAGAAATATATAGAGTAAATCTTTAAAAATCTTCTTCTCAAGAATCATTTGGCCAGGAAAGCTGAAACTTATGTGGAAGCATCCTCAGGTAGTGTAGATTCAAAGTTGTGAAAATCATGACCCCTGGGGGTAGGGTTGGGCCAAAATGGGGGGTCAACTTTTTACATAGGAATATATAGAGTAAATCTTTAAAAATCTTCTTCTCAAGAATCATTTGGCCAGGAAAGCTGAAACTTATGTGGAAGCATCCTCAGGTAGTGTAGATTCAAAGTTGTGAAAATCATGACCCCCGGGGGTAGGGTGGGGCCACAATGGGGGGTCGACTTTTTACATAGGAATATATAGAGTAAATCTTTAAAAATCTTCTTCTAAAAAAACATTTGTCCAGGAAAGCTGAAACTTATGTTGAAGCATCCTCAGGTAGTGTAGATTCAAAGTTGTGCAAAACATGACCCCCGGGGGTAGGATGGGGCCACAATGGAGGGTCGACTTTTTACATAGGAATATATAGAGTTAATCTTTAAAAATCTTCTTCTCAAAAACCATTTGGCCAGAAAAGCTGAAACTTATGTGGAAGCATCCTCAGGTAGTGTAGATTCAAAGTTGTGAAAATCATGACCCCCTGGGGTAGGGTGGGGCCAAAATGGGGGGGTCGACCTTTTACATAGGAATATATTGAGTAAATCTTTAAAAATCTTCTTCTCAAAAAGCGTTAGGCCAGGAAAGCTGAAACTTATGTGGAAGCATCCTCAGGTAGTGTAGATTCAAAGTTGTGAAAATCATGACCCCCGGGGGTAGGATGGGGCCACAATGGGGGGTCGACTTTTTACATAGGAATATATAGAGTTAATCTTTAAAAATCTTCTTCTCATAAAGCATTAGACCAGGAAAGCTGAAACTTATGTGGAAGCATACTCAGGTAGTGTAGATTCAAAGTTGTGAAAATCATGACCCCCGGGGGTAGGGTGGGGCCAAAATGGGGGGGTCAACTTTTTACATAGAAATATATAGAGTAAATCTTTAAAAATCTTCTTCTCAAGAATCATTTGGCCAGGAAAGCTGAAACTTATGTGGAAGCATCCTCAGGTAGTGTAGATTCAAAGTTGTGAAAATCATGACCCCCGGGGGTAGGGTTGGGCCAAAATGGGGGGTCAACTTTTTACATAGGAATATATAGAGTAAATCTTTAAAAATCTTCTTCTCAAGAATCATTTGGCCAGGAAAGCTGAAACTTATGTGGAAGCATCCTCAGGTAGTGTAGATTCAAAGTTGTGAAAATCATGACCCCCGGGGGTAGGGTGGGGCCACAATGGAGGGTCGACTTTTTACATAGGAATATATCTATAGAGTAAATCTTAAAAAATCTTCTTCTAAAAAAACATTTGTCCAGGAAAGCTGAAACTTATGTTGAAGCATCCTCAGGTAGTGTAGATTTAAAGTTGTAGCTGAAACTTATGTTGAAGCATCCTCAGGTAGTGTAGATTTAAAGTTGTGAAAATCATGACCCCCAGGGGTAGGATGGGGCCACAATGGAGGGTCGACTTTTTACATAGGAATATATAGAGTTAATCTTTAAAAATCTTCTTCTCAAAAACCATTTGGCCAGAAAAGCTGAAACTTATGTGGAAGCATCCTCAGGTAGTGTAGATTCAAAGTTGTGAAAATCATGACCCCCTGGGGTAGGGTGGGGCCAAAATGGGGGGGTCGACCTTTTACATAGGAATATATTGAGTAAATCTTTAAAAATCTTCTTCTCAAAAACCATTTGGCCAGAAAAGCTGAAACTTATGTGGAAGCATCCTCAGGTAGTGTAGATTCAAAGTTGTGAAAATCATGACCCCCTGGGGTAGGGTGGGGCCAAAATGGGGGGGTCGACCTTTTACATAGGAATATATTGAGTAAATCTTTAAAAATCTTCTTCTCAAAAACCAGTGGAAAAAATTGATTTTTATTTATACAGGATCTACATGTATTATACTACATTGTCCAGATAGTTTTTATTATGACTCCATTAAGCTGATTTTATCATACCTATTGTTCCTCAGGTGAGCGATGTGGCCCATGGGCCTCTTGTTTTCATAATCCTGCTGTATTGTATTTAAACATTGTGAGAACCTATTATGATCGTAAACACTGCATGAACTTTTGATAAAATGATTCCTTTTCCTGCAGTATATACAACTAGAAATAGTTAAGAATCTGTAAAATAAAATCTTGCAATTCTATGTAGATATTAATTTCTTGCGTTTAATTAGAAATCTACAGTATACTTTTATACTAAGGAATGTGTTTTTATTAGCTTACAAAATATACTTTTTAAGGGGGGAAATTGAATTCAAATTTTACATCAGTACGTATATGTCAAATTCTTTCATCAAATTAATTGTTTCCTACTTTTTTGCAGGGAAAAATGGCAGAATTATTTTTCAATAAAGGTTTGTTAAATTATCATCATACATACTAAATACATACTAAATACAGGTTTATTTTTGCCCTGTGTAATTTTAGCCTTTCTACACTTGCAATCTGAGTTTCGCCCTGTCTTGAATTCGGTCAGACACAGTATGTTTAAAGAGAAATAAATTCGCTCGCTGACAAGGGCAAAAGGGGCAAAAATAAACTGGGGCAAATTTTTCCCTGTATACAGTATACCATTAATATACCAATGATCTAGTTTTCGCTTTTTTAGCAGTCAGTTCACAAAATATCAAATGCACAAAAATGTATCAATTATTATTTGATAGAAGAAACTTTATGAATCGCCAAAAAAAAATAACTGAAAGAAAATGTATACATTTTTCCCATTTTCATAAATTTTGTGACATGCCAAAAAAACCAAATACACAGTTTTTTGTTCTGATTATTACTTTATTCCTGTCTGTATCTGTATGCCAAAACTGAATATTTTTCTAAAAACTTTAAAACCATGTTGAGTAGAGTTTTCAAGCTCAACCCAATCAGATCTCTTGCAACATATTTTATGAGTAAGTCAAACCTGGTACCAGCATCATTGTGGTACATTTTGATGTAATTCATAACTTATTTGTAGAGGCCTATTTAAAATATACCATTCATTTGTAATTGTAATTATTGAATATTGTTTAAAGTATAATTTTGTATGGTTTTAAGGTATTGGGACTCTGATGTTATTCTAAAGTCTAATTGTGAGAATATATATTACACTATTCTGATCAGTTTACAATAATATAGGTAGCCATGCTAAAAAGAGAGAGATTACAATCATTATTGATATTTATACATGTAGGTATACATATGTATGTAATTTACTTACAGTGGGGGTTGTCTTGTTCTACATGTGTATGGTTCTGTACCTGTATGGAGACCTGGCTATTTATGCTGTTGCTGTCCCAAAATCCCTCAGGGATGTTCTATGGTAGGGAGAGAAAAAAAGATTATTTGACTTAATTTACATGCAATTTTTAAGTCTCCCAAACGAAGTTTGGAAACTTATTGTTTTTGTACGGTTATTTTTATTATTATTAAGGTATTCCGTTTCCAACGGAAGACCTTAATTATTGTTATTCTACAGTTTCTTTTTCCCTATTATTATTTTTTTTTCTTCCCATTCTTTGTGCAAAAAAATTCTCAGAAATGGCTCAGCCGATCTTCATCAATATTTTAGATGTTATATATATTGGTCTGAACCTTATAGCTAATTTTTTGCATTGATGACATCACATCCATTTTTTAGATTTTGAGATTTTTCCATTTTTTATATCGGTATTTTGTCGGTGGACGTTTTCTTAAACTATCTAGAGGCTTGGTAGATGAAAAATTGAAATTTTGCATGGTTATTGTTTCATATATCTAGCACAAAATGTACCAAAGCTCGGTAGGGCTCGAAAACTGAGATATCAAAAGTGTCGTGAATTTTCATGCTTTCTTTGTTTATCATTTTTCTGGAAAATATTTTGTTAAAACATGTAATGTAAAAAAAAATTATATTAATTTACAAGATCTTTCGTTTGATGTAAAGAAAAAGGGGCTGGTCCCTCAAATTAGGGACCTTGAGGGGTCTTCAGTATTTTATATATAGCCCTTTACTGAGGGATATTTTGTAATAGATTATAGAAGCAAATATATATGTTTATCTTACAGTTATGAAGCCTAAAAATATAACTATTTTCTCATGTGTTACGTAATTAGGGGTTTTTAGGGGTCAAAAGTCCAAAACTTTGATCACCTATATCTCAAAAAGGAAAAATATTTTTTTATAATGATGTGCTAAACAATATGCAACCATCAAAATTTCGTTAAACAGCCCCAATATGGAGATAAATGATCGGCCCCATAAACGTTCATTCTCAGATATCTCAAGAACGGTAAGAAATTTTTAAACACATTTTAAACAACATGTCTTTAAAATTCAATGACCTTTCATTTGATAACAAGAAAAAGGGACTGGCCCCTCAAATTACGGATCCAGAGGGATCTACAGTATTTTATCGATATCTCTTTCCTGACGGATATTTTGTAATAGGCTATAGAGGAAAAAATGTTTATCTCACAGTTACCTGGTATATACCTTTGCAATTTAATGATTTACTCATCTGTTACATAATTAGGAGGTTTTAGGGATCTGGCCCCAGGGCCATAAAACTTAGATGATCTCACTTTTGATCTCAGTCTCACTTTTACAAAAGGAATATATAGCAGAAAAGTGAGACTGAGATCAAAAGTGAGCTCATATTCCTTTTGTAAAAGTGAGACTGAGATCAAAAGTGAGCTCATCAAAGTTTTATGGCCCCGGGGCCAGGAGTCCATAACTTTGATCACCTATATCTTAAAAAGGAAAGCCATTTTGAAAAGCAGTATAGAAGAAAAAAAGGCTCATAATGGTGTACTTAACAATATGGAACCGTCATCATTTTGTTAAACTGCCCCGATAAGGAGATAAGATACAATACCCTAAAACGTTCTTTCTCATATATCTCAAGAACGGTAACGAATTTCTAAACACATGTTGAACAGTTTAATGACCTTTCATTTGACATCAAGAAAAAGGAGCTGGCCCTCCAAATTAGGGGCCGAGAGGGCTTTAAAGTAATTTAGTAGTAACTTATAACACTGAAATATTTTGTAATTCGTTGTAAAAACAATTATGTTTGTCCTAATTGTATTTGACGTAATATTTTAAATAATAACTCATTTTCTTTTGCACATTAACTTTATCTGCTTCATCTTTAGGGAACAATAAAAAGAACTGCAACACCTTCTTTTGTACAATCAATCTACCGGTAATAAATATAGAGTGCCGAAATGATATTTAACTTTAATTGAAAAATCAAATATGGCAAGCATCATTTGATCTACAAAAATCAGAAGAATTATTCAACAGCTGTTGAAGTCGTTGATAAAAAAGAAAAAGAAAAGGAACTGTTCAAGACAACAGTGCCTTTTGGTAAATTAGGTATGGAGCAACGAGAAAAGGGTGCATTTTTTTTTCTTCTAATTTTGGTCCAAAAAATGAGAAATTCCACAAATAAATGTTTTTTTTTTTTTTAATGATAGTATTTTTGTAACTCAGCGTTCAATCATGGCTAGGATTCACATAATGACAATAAGTTCAGTCTTGATCAACAAAACAAAATTTTAGTTCCATATCAAGTTTTTATAGATAAAAAGTAATTAATATAATCTCCCAGCTTTTTTTTCTTCTTTTGACCATCTCTCTTAATTTTGCACATTGTGGCATGAAATATTGGATAAGGAAAAAAAATGATAATAAGCTATATTTAAACTGGTTCTATGTTTCTTTTGATGTCCTTTCAATAACATCTTAATAAAAACAGTTTGTTAAGAAACAGAAGTAAAATCATTTTCTACGAATCTACAGTTTCGAAAAAAATAAACAGCATTTTTGTTTTTAAATTTACTTTGTTTAATGTAGTATCACTGCTGTCTTCACTAATTTTCAACAGATGACGACAATTGTATCTTAAAATTCAGTGTGTGTTTGATATTTTTTTTTTACTGATGTCTTCACTAATTTTCAACAGGTGACAACAAAATTTATCCTCACTGACTTACAACTAAATATAGACAATTACATTTCTCTGAAAAAGGTTTAATTATTGTTTTTCTTAGGTTTCTTTTTCCCTATTATTAGGGTCTTCCGTCTTCAGCGAAAGACCCTTTTATTATTCTATTGTTTCTTTTTCACATTTCTTATTGTTATTAAGGTTTTCTGTATCCCCACCCCTAAACCATATATATTCTTGCTCCTTGTGTTAAGGGGCATCAAATGGTATGTAGATCATGGGCCCCAGGGGTGGTCATGACCCCCCTGGAACAGCAAGTGCCCATGCAAATATCTTGAAAATGGTTAAGATCCCCACCCCTAAACCATATATATTCTTGTTCCTTGTGTCAAGGGGCAAGGTATGTAGGTCATGGGCCCCGGGGGAGATCCTGACCCCCTCGAACAGGAAGTGCCCAAATATCTTGAAAACAGTTAATATCCCCACCCATAAATGATATATACCGGTATTCTTGTTCCTTGGGTCATGTTGGTTTACCTGATATACAGTAAATGACCCCTGGGGAACATCATGAAATTTCAGAAATAGAAATAATCAAGTTTTAAATCTTTTTTTCTGTAAAGTTTGACCCATGTGGGTCATCCCTACTCCAAATGATGACCTCATTCGTTTGGGAGACTTTATAATCGCCCCGATTATAATTACATCTTGTTTGCACTGCATGAATTATAAAGCAGAGATATTGTGTGCTGGTTTTCCCCTATAAATCAAATACACCCTACTTACATTTACCAGACTTTTGCCCCTTTGACTATGACTTAATTTAATCACTGCTTTGAAAGCTCATTTCCATTTAATATGCGAGCTGATTTCTTGCACTAATGCACTAATGGGGCTTACATGTAGTAATGACATAGCCTGTTCTTCATTTTTCATAGTAAAACTTATTATAAATAAAATTGATTGTAGAATAAACTTACAAACAATTACAATTAAATATCTAAATGATTTATATGTTATTAGAATATTTACACAAAATGTAGAAATATATGATGGATTCACTGAAAGGTAATTAATCAAGTTTTTATTTTTAGCACATTTAAACACAGTGGCAACGGAAGCGTTGACTGTGAAAATTTGACCTTGACGAACTCTGACCCCTGTTGGGAGAGCTCGAGTCTGGACAGAGCGGGCGTGTACAGAATCATGGTGGTGAGTACATTTTGAACAAATCTTCAATTTCATTACCATTAAGTTATCATTGCAAGCGTTTAATAAAAGAATGAAAATCCAAATTACATGTACGTAGTCGAATACAGTCTGCATGACTGATGGCTAATTAATACCGACCTTTTTTATAAAGTTAGGTGAATGAATTTATTTTATTTCAAATATTTCTTTTATACTGGTACTTAAATACTTCTAGGTAGTTGATATTGCATTATCTTTCAGCACGATTCTATTTTTACATACAAACATTGACTATGTCAGATTGCAGTGTAGAATAAAAACACGAACTGTTACAGTCATGCTTCCTCTGTATAGGCTGTGTTTGCTGTGGCCCTGGGTCCGTTTACCTTCTTCAATGTCCAGAAAACCAAGTACCTCCAGTTGTTTACTACAGTGACCAGATGGTTAGGTAAGATATAGAAACCAATAGTTGTTAAATAAAGAGATTATATACTTGTAGAAATGATTGGTGCATCATGCATGATGCACATACCATATTTTACATACAAGGGAATGTACATGTTACTAGTACACATGTATTTACGAGCAAATTTATTGTGACTTTTGGTTCTTTAAAAAAAATTCTTACTGCTTAAGTTTTATTTAGTTGTATATTATATAGAAATAAAGATTTTTGATCAGTGATTTTTGAAAAATGTTTCAACAAATAAAATTGTAATTGTATTTTATAAAAATACCGGTATATAATATACAGTATCATTACTGTTTTCTGACAAATAATTTGTATCAATCTGCCCAATTATGGCAAATTCATTTTTGGTAAAGAAGTATTCAATTAGAAGACTCGAACCAATTTTTTTTTCCCTGTTTCAGCATTTATGATCATGATTGTGTTAACTATCATAAGGCTGGCTAACAATGGCGGCCAAGGACATCCAACAGTGGCCAACTTTGAGGGAATTCCCAATCTGTTCGGAGTCTGTGTGTACTCCTTTATGTGTCATCATTCACTGCCGTCCCTCGTCACGCCAATCAAGAACAAGAGCAAACTCTTCATTATGGTTTTCGTTGACTTCGTTCTAATTTTGTTGTTTTATGCCTTGATGTCTTTCACGGGAGCATTCGCATTTCATCAACCCAAGGACATATACACCTTGAGCTTTCTTCCAGATCCATGTGATGTCAAACAACCAATCACAAATCTAGCAGTGTTGCAGTATTATTTAGCTCTTTTCCCTGTTTTCACTTTGAGCACAAGTTTTCCAATTATCTCCATTACCCTCAGGAACAATTTAAAAACCATGTTTTATCGAGAGGAGCGGCCATTTTCTTGGTGGGTTGACAGGATCGTCTTTCCCTTGGCTGCCATCTTTCTTCCCATCATCATCGCCTTGGCAACGGACGAGGTGGAGTTCCTTGTTGGAATAACAGGGTCTTACGCTGGGGCGGGAATCCAGTATGTCATTCCGGCTGCTCTAGTTTTGGTCTCACGGAGAGCTGTCAAAGCCGATCCTTCCATCTCCTCAGTAAACAACAGATTTACCTCCCCTTTCAAGCACACATTCTGGGTCATTTTAGTTTTTGTGTGGTCTTTTCTAGCAATATCTTTTGTAACTGTAAATCACATTTTAACAAATAAATAGTAGTAATTTCATACAGGGTATTAAAAATTTGTCAGAATATAATTTTTTTCAGCAACATTTGTCTTTCGTGTCTTAATATTAATTGTTTCTTAATGTTTATGTAATCAGGTGTTTTCCCCTTCTCAATTTCTTCATGCAGTCCTTGAAGTCAGCAACTATTTTCACCACTGCTGTGATATATTCTGTAATCATGTACATGTTTTTGTGATTTATTGATGTTCTAAAATCGTTTCAATATATGCAAGACTGTATGTATACATGTATATATAAGCACGAAGAAAACATTATTTCTTTGAACCCAAATGGGTTCAGGCTTGGTAACTGTTATTCTAGCAATTGATCTCAATTAAGTAGTTCTCACCCAATTAATGATTTGTTTTTATCACAATTTTTAAAAAAAAAATGTATTTTTATTCAAAGTTATTTTTTACCAGGTAAATTACCTCTAGAACTCATTAATTAAAACAAAACAAGCTGCATATTTTTGTTTCGGAAATATTTTATTGTAAACATTTTATTTACAACAGTTTACTTTAGATGATTTAATATATTACTTGCAAACTTCATTTAGTCATATTTTTGTTGTAATAGCTATTTAGAGGCTCTGGATCAATCAAAACTGCATAATTGATTTTCATGGGTTCAATACATGTATGTATTCTTGGGTATAGGAATTCTGTTTTCTGATAAATTTCGGAATTTCTTTCAAGATATTTGTCATAAAAGTTTATTTTTCATGCAGAATTGCAATATCACAATTTTGTAGCAAAATAAAATTATTAAATATGCAGCTCCTATTTCTTTAATTCGTCAAATAAAGTAGGTAGTTTAACTGTGGAATTTTGAAATCCATTTTAACATCTCAAAGCTCTATATACATGTACATGTAGTTATATCAACCATGTTCCATTTTATTGTAAATTTTTTACTGTGGAAGCACAAATTTTCGTTGGGTTAAAATTTGTTGACATTTAATTTCGTCATATCATAATCTCTAAAATGTATCGCATATCAACTCTGTATTTATTAATACTTGGGTTAAAAATTTGTTGTGGATTTAATTTCGTTGGTAATACTGCCAATTAAAATAACGAAATTAAATCCTCAACGAATATTTTTGCTTCTACAGTATGCTTAAGTTGTCCTAAACATGAATTGCAGCATGTTATTCTAGTTCTTGAGAATCAAGGATTAAAACATTATTCTTTTAATCTTCCTATTATGGTATTTACTTGATGGAAACTGTGTTTGAATGGAACATAAATAGTTGATCAAATACTGTTAGTCTAAGTTTTATTTCGAAAAGGAATATTGATTAAAAAGCATGCAGGCAAACCTGTTTGATTATTTTTGATTTACCAGTATTTGATCTTTCAACAAAGAAATATTTATTTCATCATACGTATATAAGTTAACAAATTGTATAAAGCAATATTTTGAACAAATATCCCAGCCATTTGGATGGTTTAACAGTGCCATATATTTATTTTGTTTAAACAGAAAAGATATGCTGTATTCTATAACTACACTGTGTAGATATTTTGTTTGAATTCAATAGAAAAGTGTAAATCCATGGGAAAATTTAAGTGATTTAGCTCCTAAAATAATATGTCTCGAAATTAAATATGGTAAGTCAAATACAGCGCACATTTTATACATGTAAGTGCACATGAATTGCCAAATTTTTCATGTGACTCAACCAGAATTTTTTTGTAGAACCACAGTTTTGGCATTAATAATTTTGGCAACATACTAGACAGTTCTATAATAATACTTTGAAAAGTGTCAAATTATTTTTTTTACTTTTAAATTGTCAAAGTACTGCAAAGTACATCATACGATTTGTAAAATAAATTACTGATCTCCATTGTTTCAAGTGTTACTTTAATTTTTTACACTTGATGTAATGATTCAAACGTATAAACTGAGAATTCAATCACAGACTTCCAGCTTGGGGAATATGTGTCTCGGGCTTTTTGCCAACACTAACAATGGGTTTATTGATATAAAGGCCTGTTTATTTAACAAAAAGATAAGACGTGTCATTTTGGAATAAAAAACACAATATGACCTAACGGAGGCTTAAATAGATGACAACTTTATTGCATGATAATGATTTTTGCTTTATCTCTTTAGGATTAGACCTCTTATTGAATTGTAACTAATACATGTATATCCTTCAACACTGAAAACACAATGATTTTATCTTAGGACTGCCAAGTTAAATAGATTGCTACCGGTAGTTGTGTGAAATTAACATGTGTTGTTTCGTTTAAACCTGGGTTGTGTTCAAATAGATTGTTCAAATACAATAAAGTGATATTTTTATTTCATTTCCATCTGCATTTCATGGTTATTGCAGTTTGGAATGATCATAGCTCTCTCTCTCTCTCTCTCTCTCTCTGTTATTAGAGATAATATACTTCCCTTTTCTCTCTCTCTCTCTCTCTCTCTCTCTCTCTCTCTCTCTCTCTCTCTCTATCTCTGATCATTAGAGATAATACACTTCCCTTTTCCACTCTACCCTCCTCCATTTGCATTGCAACATCCCTTTTTATTTACCGTATTCATCACACATTTATAATCTTGGAATTTCTTTATTCACAAAGAAAAAAACCATATAAAAAACAATCATATGACAAGAATATATTTTGACAACATAAGTATAGAACTGAGATATGCAGTAATGATAAACAATTAACAAAAATATAACACCTTCATATATAAACATGTAAATATTTATGCCTCTTAAAAGCTTGTTAATGGGGCAACCCAAGTATTTTTTTAATAAATATAATCTCTAACTTTAATTAACACATCCTAAGAAATTTAAATCACAATTTACAAAAAACTAGTACATGTACATTCATTATCTTAAAGGCATGGCTATAAACTTATATCATTTTTGGTGGGAGGGGAGGAGGGGGGTCTCAAGAAATTAAGATAATACTGTAACATTGAAATTATATATACCGTAAAACTCTTTTGATAAATATGCATAAAACTATGAATCTTTGCCTCCTTTGTCATAAAAATCCCAAAATTCATTGTCTCTTTTTGCCTTTGGGGCTAGTTTAACAGGCCCTTGATCGGGAGGGGGAGTTATAGGGGGTGTTTTGAACACAATCTCCTCAAATTCTGGTTTTGAAGGGTTTTCTTGTTTTTGAGCTGGTTTCTTTTTCACTGGTTTTGGTTTAGGCGGATCAGGTGGAGCTTTGGGTTTCGGTGCAGCATTTCTATTCCAGTTGACTTCTGCTTTGGGTTGACTCGAGAGATAATCATTCCAGCTTTTTTTCATGCGTTCGTTCAGAATGTTGAATTCTGCCCAAGTACCTAAATTGGGATTAAAATTGTTGTACCTAAGAATTTTTTTGTTTATTTTTATTTGTATTTTATGTACATATAGCTATAAAGAGTGTGTATAGTGTAAATTTTGTGCAAACAGAAATTTAATGGAGGGTAGAAGCGCGCTTTTCTAAGCTTTATTAGCTTTTTTGGCAACAGTTTCGTCGAAATAACTCTGCCAAGCCTTTTTCATCCTGTTGTTGATTACATTATGTTCTGCCCAAGTGCCTGTAAATTAAAGGGAATACATTCAAGCTTCTGAGAGGTTCGGCTACACAGCTACATCGACTTTAAAAGCAGACAGTATTGTGCTTTCATTAAAAAAGTAGGCTAAATTTTTAAATATTCTAATACAATAAAGTAGAAATTTAAAGCAACCAAGAAAAAAAAATTAGCTCGGAAATTGATTATTATGAATACTTGTTAGAACACAATGTCTATAAGCAATCTGTATATTCTGAAAATGCATATAATTATTGAGATTTTAATTGGAAAAAGACTATAATTGTAGATTTTTATTAAACAATTTTCAAGTTAATTTCAAATTTAATTAACTAAGTTGTTTGAATAGATGTATAAAGTAGTAATCACTGGGTACACATGCACTACGAAATTGTACTTCAATTCAAACACTATTAAGAATATTGAAAATAAATTCCTGAGTATGATTATAGTATCTCTTCAGATATTAAATATATGATGTATTATATTTTTTTACATATAACAATATTTCAAAAATTAAAAATTAGGGTTATTGTAATAATAAAATGTAAGAAACTTATTACTTGTTCCCATGCAAGATAAGTCACTCAAACTTAAAATGTTCTTACACAATATCATCTGCAAAATTAAGTTACTGTGAAAACTTCAAATCTATAAATTAACATTTTTAAGGGTCCTCCATACCTTTGAAAAAGTTTTGCATATGAGCCCAAACTTCTTTATTTCTTAGAGATAAGGATTTTAAGCTTGTGTTCAACTTAAAGATGACAGAAGAAAAGGTTCAATTTCGGGGGAAAAAATAAACTTGCATAAAAATTTATGGCTTACTAAAAAAAGCAAAAGCCCCTGCTTTATTCAAACTCGGGACCTGCTGGTCAGTAGACTAAAGTTTTATCCATTGCGCTACAGAAGCAGACACCCAGGTTTGGGGATATCAAGTTTTACAATGGGTTAAAATCGCAATGTTATGACATACTGTCATAAAAAGTTTAAGTCACTGGATGTTGAGGACCCTTAATTGATCATAATATATCCAGTTTCAGTGAAATTACCAGCTCAAAATATTTAACGGTGTATATGTACATATATACGTATATATACTTACTAAGTTCATCTCGCTGGTACCTCCATTTATCTGGGTCTGGAACACGCTGTAGGTGTACAGAGTCTGTGAATGTGGATTTAGTGGTGCTGATTTTGTGGTTGATGTTATATCCGGGAAACATGTTCATTCTCATGAAATTTCCTAACTGTTCATAATCTGGTTTAAGGTTCTTTTCGATGGTTGGAACCGAAACCGGTTTTCGGGCTCTGTATGCAGCGTCTTTGTCCTCTTGCTGCTTTTGCATGGTTTTCTCAACCACTTTTTCATCACTGAGTAAAGAATCGCAGACTTTGCTTCCGAACTGATGGCGGATGTTTTCCGGCAAATCCACAGGGAGGCTTCTGCGAGAAGAACCTCTTGCAGATTGGTTCGTGTCCTGGGGTCCAAGTGGGAGCACTGTCTCTATTTTTTCTTTCTTTTCCTTTGATTTTATTGGATATTCTGAGTTCTCCCTCCTGGTGGGAAGTTCCATGTTTCTTGGTCGCATGACATCTCCCATTAAGCTATAACTATGCACACTGGGCTTAGGGCCATATTTATCCCTATTGTAACTGTTTCTTTCATTGAGTCCTACTCTGTTCATTTGTTTGAGCATGTTTGAGGCCTCCATGGACATCAGCAGCTGTTGCCGGGGAGTTGGATCCCCCTCCCTCATTCCCTCGTAAACATCCATTTTAAATTTCTTGGCGCTCTCCTCAGCTTCCTGTAGAGATTTTCTGGCTGATTCCACAGCAGACTTTTGCTTTTCTATCTCCTTTTTAGTTTTTTCAATGGCAATGGTTTTTCCTGTAAGTTACAATGTAAACAGAGAAACATAAGAGAATTTTAAATTTAATATCAAAAATATTTAAACAAAATTTGATTTTTTTTTTAAATATTGCTTTCTTAAATTTACTTCTTAATACTGTAAAATTAAGATTTTGTATCTTAAATTCATGTATTCTTTTCCCTATCTTAATAGATAATTTTTTTTAATACACATGCAATTGCAAATCATTTTTAATTTAATTTTTTTCAATCAGGTTAATCAAGTAAGAATATAAATTTAATAAGAAAAAACATGCAGTGATTTTTAAAAAATTATGATCAAGAATTGTGACTATGCAATGTTATACTTTATATATATTATGTTAATTTACAACTGAAAAGAAAGGATTTATGTTTTGAAAAACAGCTAGGTTAACACATATGATTAGTAAAATATATCACTACAAGTATCAAATGTTAATAATACACATCTTGTTAAAAAACACTTAAGATTTGTCAAACAATTCTTAAACAAATTGTAATAAACTATGGGATCTATCACAGCAGGGGTTTATATCTTTAAATTCTAATACATCTGTATACTACATAAAATTACCAATCTGCCAAATTCAAGCTATGATAATGTTGCATGTTAAAATTGCTCACACATTTAATTTAAGATTTTATTTTCTTTTGATTTGAACATATATTTAAAAACATGATAATGTTGATGTAATTTTGTTTATCAAATTCTAAAAGAGAGAGAGAGAGAGAGAGAGAGAGAGAGAGAAAGAGAGAGAGAGATGTAAATTTTTTTTTACATGTATGAGAGAATTAAAGTATTTAAACCCAATCTATTTGTTTGCTTGTTGAGGAAGTTTGTTATTTAAAGAGAATTAAAATTATGACACATTTTCAGTCTGTTTGTGTTTATGTAAGAACTAAGTAACGCGTCCACTTATAAAAGCACAGTAAATTCGTTTGTTTGGAATATTTTGAAAATCGAACACAATCGTTTGCGCACCAAGAGAGTGTGTCCAAGTCTAGAGAGAGCGAGAGAGAGAGACACTAGGTTGTGCAAGAAATAATATAATAAGCTTTAAGGGAAGATGTTGATTATATAAACTTGCATATTCTGAGCATGCATATGTATAGAAGACAATAAATTATTAATTCTACATTAATTCTGATACTGATCTAGAACTGAGTAACTAATAGATATCAAATCTACAATATATAATTTTGCATGCAAATTAAGATGTACCTTGTACTTGTATATACCTTTTAAATGATTTTTAATAAACTCAGGAACGACATAATGCTGTACATATTTTCGACCACTTGGTATTCTCTGTGTTTTGAGGTCAATTTTATTTATTGCTTCTCGCTCCTCTGGGTCAAAAACCTCCAGAGCTGTACCAAAGAGACTGTGTTTTGGCATTGCTTCAGATTTTTTACTTTTTGTTGGTGCCGAAAGATGTCTTATTGCAGGGAGCTGCTGTGTTTCCATGGCAACTGCCATCCCTCTGTGCACACTAAACAATTGTAACATCACACAAAAAACATATAAAACCAAAAGGTTAGTGTGAACAGTCAACTAGATTAGTGCTTTGAGTCAGTCAGACAAATGATAGGAATATGGGTTTCTAAAGTGACAAAATTTTTATTCTTAATATGGGAAAGTGTGAAAATAACTATGTTTTGCTAATTTAAAAAATCATTTTCTGATTACATTTCAAACCCATACATCTAATGAATTATTGAATTGAATCAGATGCAATTGCAAAAGAGTACTTAAATTAGCTCAAACAGTATAAATGATAATGTACTATTTGAAGTGATGCAATTGCAAAAAAGTAATTGGCTCAAACAGTAAAAGTGATAATAATTATTCATTTGTCAAAAAATTACACCCCCCCCCCCAAAAAAAAAAACTCCTGTAAGTGACATGCATAAAATGTAGCACTCAAATGTGACTCTGCATATAGGCCTATAGTCTTAAAGCTCAAGCTAGCGCTCTCTTTCACAGCGTGAATTTTTTAAAACACTTAAATGTTAAACGAAGAATGTTTCCCTTTTTTCCAATTATTATTTTCGCTTTTAAAGTTTTTTAATAATATTGATCCAATACTCCAAGATTGGTTAAAATTAACATCCAGAATAAATTACATACATATAGTGTATTCACAAAGATAATTTTAGAACGCTAGAAATGTCAAAAACAATAAAACAATACAATAACCACAAAATTGAACTTACGTTATGAAGTATAGAAACTTTTCCCAGGAAAGGCCATGTGTAATCAATCTGTTGCTAGGGGGCGTGGTAAAAAAAATGACAATGGGAAAACGTCATCAAGTTATGTGTACTTTCTTATTTATTTAACACAATAATGAAATTTCAGTTCTCATATTCTAGATATGAAATTTTAAATGTACGCCGCAAGAAATGAAAAAAAAATCATTAAAACGGAATCGTTTTACTTCTTGGAACGAATTATCTAAAATATTTCTGTGACGTAGACCACAGTTCCGGTTTTATGACGACCTCCAGACTTGAAAAATAAGGTAATCTATTTTGTAATGGTGTTACGTCATTGTGTTGTTATTACATGTCAGATAAAATATACAATCGAGTAAAATTGTTTTTCTGGTTTCTTAAACAGAATGTCAAGTCGATATATTCTACGTAGTTTGCGGGCCTTGTCCAAGCAGGGAAGAACACATAGTACTACGGGACTTTTTCACACGGCGAACCTTTCCACGGCGTTGCTTAGAAAAGCACATCACCCACACTACCCAGCTGTAAACATCAATCATAACATTCAGAGACATGTTGCTACTGCTGAAAAGAAATTCGAGTGTTTTAATATCCAAGATGCCAAGGACTTTCAAACTCGAGTAATCGAGAGTCCAGTGCCAGTGATTGTGGACTTTCATGCAACGTAATCTTAACATGCAAATTAAATATTTAGTTGTTTTAGTTTACTTAGAAGTGACATTAAAATATCAATTAAGCAATATCCTCAAAATATGGTTTGAGGCACATACCTTTCATTAAAATTAATTTGATCATAGCTGATATTATTAGAACTTCTTAATATTCTTTTTCAATAAGAAAATTGAGAATACTTCTGGAATAACACAACTTTATTTTGTATGTTATTATCAAAAGCCAAAAATATATCCCATTTGTCTCTTTATTTAAGAATAAAGGTAAATTTTTATCTCATTTCTCAATTGACAATTGTAGTTCTAGAAGGGTTTCACACCTACTATGGCAATTTATATGTACTAATACTATACATTGTAAATCTCATGCATTAGTTTCATGTATACTTAAATTTATTTTAAAGGTGGTGCGGACCTTGCAAACTTCTTGGACCGAGGCTCGAAGCCATCATTTCAAACAAAGAGGGCCAGGTGTCATTAGCCAAAGTTGATGTGGATGAAAATGTTGAAATAGCAATGGAATATCTGGTAATTAAGCTTGGGTACTTTTTGGTTAAGCCAAAGATTTTTTTGTTATTAAGCCAAAGATATTTTTAAAACAACTCATCTCATCATTAGAGTTTATCAATGCTTTTTGTATTTAGATTAAGTGATGCTCTAAATTGATGATGATACATCTATTGATAGATAAAATCCAAAGGCACCTGATGCTTTTCATTTTTCTCGTGTAGATGAATATAACCCCACCTTATTTGTATTATTAGGAAAGGGGTATATTTTTTCTTGCCGAAAAAATAAATGTTAACATCAGATGCCTTTTTTTTAATATTAATTTGGAATCATCATTGTTTCTTTGTGTTTTGTTCATGGTTATCACTTTTTTAATATGACATTAAACAATGACATTACATCCCATAAATCCAGTATGTGTAATGTATGTACATGTAATATTTTGTCTATCCATGAACATTAATTTATCACTACCGTGAAATAAAAAGATTCCACAGTATTGTGCATTAAGTTTTCATCAACAAATCGCATCCCTCAGCAATATCATTATAATTTTATACAATCTTATTTTAAAAACTACATGTACAATACATGTATGTGCAGTGAGGCATTATAGAAAATTCAAAATAGTTATTTTTTTTAAACAATGTCACACTTTGTGGATTATGTGTGATCTAAAATTTAAAAGCAGACTAAGAATAATCTACATGTGAATTCAAACTGCTTTTTTTTCACTTTAGGTTGAATCTTTACCAACAGTTATTGGATTCAAGAATGGAAGAAAAATCAATAAATTCATTGGACTGCAAGAGGATGATGTGATTGATTCTTTTGTAGAAAAACTGACTCACTAACAATTTTAGTTACATGATTGGAGGACCCTGCCCCTATGGATTTTTTTTTTAATGATTTTCATATTTCAATACAAATTTGAATACATGTATTTAAAAAAAAAAAGAAAAAAGAAGTCTGTACAATTCACAAACCTTATTCTTCTATTCTTCACATTAAGATTTTGAATTGAAGTGGTAGGATAAGAAAACTATAGCACTGTACTGGTACATGTTTCTACACTTACTCTTTACATGCATTATATAAACACGCAAAAATGATTAATTTCTGTGACATTAATGTTTATTGTTATGACGATAGTGTAGGAACTGTAATGGCATACTGCACACCTGTAGTGTACTGTGATTTAAAAAAAAAGAATGAATGTGTTAATTACTAGTACCCGGTACATGTACATGTATGTGCACCTTTTATACTCTTTGCTTGAAATAGGAGAAGTGCTCCTAAATTTGTTAATAATGGTTGTACTACAGCGAGAAGTGTTACAGAGGCTTAGAAATATATTATTTTCACTGCTAATAAAATATTTCCATATCATAATGGATTTTCCTTTGGTTTATTTGTTGATTAATTGCATTGCCATGTGAATTTCTTTTGGAAATTTTTTTGGTAAATGTGTGAATTGTACTAAAAGGTTAATTAGGGCCCTGCATGCTCTGTGAGCATTCTTGGTGATTAGTCTGTCCATTCGACTTTACCTGTCGGAGCATGTGGTAATTAATCTCCCTTTGTCCAAATCTGGCTTATACATGTACTTCACCTCTAAAGTGCCTTCGGGTAAATGGTGTTCAGTGACTTTGGACCAAGTTTCTAGGTCTAAGGTTAAACTCATAACAGTCTTGTGTGTAAAATACTTGTTTAGGTCATATACTGTAAACATATTACATTTGCTGTGTATTCTTTTTAGCTTTTTCGGCAGAAAGCAGCTTCCGCTAATTCAAGTACATTGCTAAATGCCCTTCATATATGTTTTAGAATGAGCACATTCAGAAAAACGCAGATTCAAATCCACGCTAACTTGTTGAAAAATCATTTTCCGCGAAATATCGCACACGCTAATTATATGTTTACAGTATTCTCTTTTGTCCTATCTTGCTTATACTTCACATAAATTGTGCTTGTGGGAAAATCCAGTTTTGGACCATAATTTCTCTCCCCTTGTCCCAGCCTTCCTAGTACTATAAGACTGCCTGTAGGTAAAGGGTTTGTAGTGACCTTTATAAATAGTCAAGGTCATTACCAACCTATGTAAAATATCTTTTCCTGGCCCTTTTTCTTCAATTGACCAATTTTGTCTTGTGTTACAACCATAAAGTACATGTTGGATAAAGGATTGGCAAAGATCTTGAACCTGAATTTCTACGTCAGAGGTCAAGTTTAAAAAAATGTCTTCTAAAAAAATTTTCATTCTAATGTCCTTAATTGTTACAGGGCCCTTTGAGATGAGAATAATACAGATAAAAATTATTTTGATTGTTTAAAAAAAAAATACAATTTAGGAATGGGGGACCTGAAAATGATGGTGACATTGGGTGTGCTTGATTTTCCAAAAAGGTGTACACTTTAGTAAATCAAGTGCAGTGATGTAGCGTTTAGGTGTACACTTTTCTACAGTCAGGGGCATGTATTGTTGGGTGTAGCACTGAAACCAATTTGGCTGACAAATGTTATGATTGGAAACTTGACAAATTATTTAAAGTAATATAACGGATTAAAAGTGTCATATAAGTTTTCTTTTGTATGAAAGTGATTAAATTTTAAATGTGTTTATTCTATTTCATTTATATCAGAAAAAAGCCTCGAATTGTCGCAAAACATTTTATTCTCTGTTAAAACTGCATCCTTTCCCGCTATGTTTATTCTTAACTTCCATACACCATGTACACTTCACCATATAAGTGCACTTGATATAGTCTTGAATATCAACCATTGTCTGCTTTTTTTTCCATTCATGTTTGCAACCGAGATGCAACTTGAAATTCCTAATCTGTGCCAAAATTACATAATCCGTTTTGTAGATACAAGTCGAAGGTTAATGTATTTTCATATATGAGAACAATATAACTTTAGATAATTTTCTCTGCAAGTTACTTTCCCAATTCCCACTTCTATAAGTGCATAAATAACAAGTTCTTGTTTCATATTTTTATTCATTAATGTGACCTTAAATTTTCAAAGCAGTCAAAGATTCTAGAGTTGAATAACAAACTCAACAAGCTCTTCAACTCATCTTTCAATTACAGTGTCGAGTACGAGAACTATTTGCACACCTAAAAAATACTCTCTTTATATCTGTCATGCATCACATTTTCTAACAAAGCAAAGATGCTGTATGCACAATATCAAATACTTTTGTGCGATAATTATACAAAAGAGAATTTGTATATTAAAATCGTTACATTATTCCGTAAGTCTAGGACAAGGAAGGAACCAGATTTCTTGATTAATAAAAATAAATTACAAAAGAAAGACATGACAACTCAGCAGTTTTAAGGGAATAGGAAAACCTTGAACAACTACATGTTCATGTACTTATCATTTCTAAATTCTGTAAATGTTCTGGAATGTTACATGAATGAACGTCTTTGATATCAAACCTGGTATGTAGTATATTACATGTACATATCATTTTTTAAGTTTTAACAACACAAAAAAAAAAAAAAAATTAAAAAAAGAATTACATACCCTCTATCTAAAAGTAACAAATACTACTGTTAGAAAAAAAGAATATCTATTTTTTTTTTATCACAAGAAGGTTTAAATACTATCATAAAATATTTTTCCTACTCCTATTTGTTATGAAAATATAAATGAACAGTGGGTACACAGCCAAAGTTTTATATCAATAGGATTAACACCCCACTTACCTCTTCTATAACTACCATGTTAACAAATTATAATGCTGAATATACAATATTAAAACAGTTGGAGGAGTTTTTTTGCATTCAAAATAATACAACTCTTTAAGCCATAAATATTCAATATTCATTAAAGAAATACATATTCATTACCTTTAATAATTAGAACATGTAATTACATAGACATTGTCATGAAAAAGTACACATCATTTACAATACAAGTGAATTATATACATATGGAAGAATATATGATATAAATGAACAGCTCATAGTTTTTAAATAAATGTACATATTTACAGACAAAACGTAAACGTGAAAAATATTGGGGGGTTTTCAGAATAAAATAAACAACTCCTGTTTGTACTCCAATACAAAAATGATGTCTCTGCACAAAACAATATCAACAAAGCCTCTGTGAAGGATGAGTGAGATGGGATGCTAATTAATCACAAAGAAAACAACAGAAAACACAACCAAATTTGCATCCATGAATATTCATACAGCCTCATTCTCCATACAACAAATGTTCAGGATTATTACAATAAAAGAACAGGAGCAGGAAAAAAAATATACACATTCGTTTTTATTATTGCACATGTTAACCATGAACTTTTAATTTTAAAACACAAAATAAATCCCAAGTTAGTGTTTTTGTCTGGTTAGTTTTACAAGATTGCTTGCTGACAAACAAAAAAACCATACGCCACAAAAGGGGAGACGGGAAACAGTGGTGAAATGAACATGTATTCTGACTATTCATTTTTCTTTCTTCAAAAACATTTTGAGTGCATATAAAGTAAAGATAAATTCTGGCACTGAATAATACAGCCTCTAGAAATAAACATTTGAAGAAGTACACGTACAGAATAATAATAAAACTTGCTCATGGTAGGATGTGCAATATAAAACTAAAATAACTCGCAGAAAAACAGTCTTGCTCAATACTCTAGGGTCATCAACCTATTCGCATTTCATTTAGGAAATCTGCCAAATAAAATCAAAACTCTCTCTCCATATCTGATTAAAATACAGGTACATGTATGTATGAATTCAATATAACTTGCATGTATGACTAGTGAGTTTTCTATGAACTTCTTTTTTTAAACCTCTTGATTATTTTTTTTTTAATTCTATAAAAAATGCCCTACGAAATTCACCAAATGCTCTACAATAGAGATGATACATATCAATATGGATTTCAAAGATGAAGTGAAAAAAAAATATATGGATAAGTGACCCTTTCATTCATGAAATTCATACAACAAAATGGACACAACACTGATTAAACAACAACTGGCAAGTTCATCAATTATATACTAGTATTCATGTATATACCCTCAGAAGACTAGAATTAGAACTACGTGAAGGAGAGAGAGAAAGAGAGAGAGAGAGAGAGAGGGGGGAAGGTGTTCAGAGACAATAAACCTATATGGAGTCTGGTCTACAAGGCTATTTTTTTCTGTGATCACAGTCTAAGCTTGTTGTCAATGGTATCACTCTGCACAAAGAGTATCGAGTGGGCTAATCTCTCCAAGGAAGCAAAATATAAACACGAAAATATCACAGATAGCAGGCATGCATACTCGGCACTCCTCAGGAGTAATCATAGGGAACTTGTCCAGATCCAGATGGTGGTTCCATGAGTTTGATGTGTGAGCTCAGGTTTTGACAGTTTGGTTTGTTCACTTCTTCTTGCTCTTGATATTTTTGCTCAAAGTTTCTTCTTCTTGAATTTCTTTTCTAAAATTGGCTACTTTTTCTGAAAAATGAAGAGGAATTTCATGCAATTATTCATCATTAGCATTCGACTTCCCTCTTGTTTTATCTCGGAATTTTTCTGGTTTTATGTGGATCAAAACTGTTCAAAATCAGCATATGATCTTTTCTGTTTAATCTGGTTTTATTAACATTTAATTTAAAGTTTGATAACTCAAACTATTTAACCACAACAATCAATGAATATGTGACAATTTCCATAAATAAAGTCTTCTCCTGTGTTTTAAAACATTTTTTTACTGGTTAAAACATTTTTTTACTGGTTATCAGGAATAAAGCATGTCTTAAGTCCCCTGGGACAGCAATTGAATATACATGTACATGTACTGTTAACCATAATTTAGATTCACATTAAATTACATAGAGATAGCAATGACAAAATATAATCCAGAAGTAAATGCTATTGTGCTCCGACTTACCTCGTAACTTGGTCAGTGTTTGAATTTTCTTTGCTAAAAGGTTATCCAGCTGTTTAGCATAAGCTACAATAAAAAACAAAATTCTAATTTATCATTCAAAACAAGAAAACAGCTTAGCTTTAAAGAGTTTAATTCGATAAAATTCCATTCATCAACAGTTTTGAAAGACATTTTTCTCAATACAATCTATTTTCTGCTGGCCACAGTGCTAACTGTCATAGTAATACATGTAACCCTCTTTCAATCTACCGTATTTTCCGGGGCATAGGTCGGTATTTTTTTTCAACGATGCGGGTGCCCCGGCTTATCCCCCAGGATCGGCTTATCGTAGGCTCAAAGTTGAAAAAAATTGAACAGTAAAATACAAAATCCACTGTTTTTATCCATCGAACTGTTGTAGCAGTTTATTATGAGGTTTGGTTTTTTCTTCCATTTGAACTATTATCGATAATTGTCCCGATGATAATTTTTGTAATGACATCGTGAGTAATAAAATGTATGATGTATTTCTTTACAATCCAAATCAAATCATATCTAAGCCAAGCGTTCGTGTCTGAACTCTGGAAACTATTATTGCCTAGTAAAAAAGAAAACGAAACTGTGTAGAATGTAAAATGACGGAATTTTTTCATGTCTGCGTTCGTGGGAATTGTAGGATCAATTTGAAATGCTTTGTTTTTTTGTTTTTTTTACAATTAATTTGTAAATATACAATAAAATACCGGTATGTTCACACCAAAATTAATTTCCTGTTGGATGAAATAACGGTATTCCAGTGTCGTGTGTATATACAAAGGTGTGAAACCCGTGACTTAAACACAGCCTGGAGGCACGTAGTGTACACCGTTACACTTCATTGCATTGACTGTGTTTGTTAGCATTATAACTTCTTTGCGTAACGGCAAGTCACTATTTAATTAATTAATGGAAAAGAACACAAATTTAATATTTTCTATGTGGTATTTCGTTTTCTCAATTATATCGATTACGGGGGATATCTCTATTTGAATATGAAACCACGTGTTGAGCTAATGGACGCCATACCCCGAATTTACAAGTAGCTTTCAAAGTATAACTTGATCAAATGAAATTTAGCAATAAGGTATTGATAAAATATAAAATGTTTGGTAAAATATTATACTTAATCTATCAAACAGAACCACGGAGGTTGGTGTTGCAATAAAATTACAACATATATGTAACAGTGTAAAATTACAGTACGTAACGTTAATATATACTGACGAATACGGAAGAGACCAATCATGCACAAAACGCAGATATATTTTTAAAAATTACTTAAAATATAAATGTTTAGCAAATCAAATAATTCTAATTACTCTTTTGATTTTCTACATCGATATTCTGAAAGTACATGTATATATTCGATGACTTCCTTGATCAGCGGTCATACTTTCACTACAGTAATCATCGATTAAAAATCGGCTTATCCCCAGATCGGCTAGTCTTAGGATTTTTGCTGAATTTTGTCTGAAAATGAGCAATTCGGCTTATGCCCCACATCGACATATGCCCCGGAAAATACGGTATATGTATATAAATTTTAAAAAATTCAGAATAGTTTGAAACATAATTGCTAACAGAATAAAAAGACCAAAGTTGATGAAAAGGCTAGAAGTGTTCATTCATTTCTAAAGAACACGTACACATGTACAGTAAAAAGCCGAGGGGGCAGAAATTCTCAGTAACATTTGATTACCTTCTACATCATAATCAGCTTCATCTGAATTCTTTGCCAGCTTCTTGTCTTCAATCAGCCATTTCTGTGTATTCTGTAGAAACAAATGGTACATGTACATGTCAAACATTCACATGCAATGGATTGCTCAAATACACAAGATGGAGTGAAATGGGGATGAGAAAGAAAGCAATCTGATTAAAATCAGCCGTTCTGATATGCTACCGCTCTCGAACATCTGAAACAAGCCGCTTAGAGGTCACGTCCGAACGACCCGACAATCTAAATATTTAAATATAAGGTCGTGACCTTTTTGACCAATGAGAATCCCCGTCTCTTACAGACTATCGGGTGAAGTAACAGCAAGATAAATATAACCGCACAGATTTATGGGAAATTATCTGCTGGCTGAGTTTTGCTAGTCACAATTTGATTGGCTTATCGAAAGGTCGTTCGGACGTGACCTCTAAGCGGCTTGTTTCAGATGTTCGAGAGCGGTAGCGTATCAGAACGGCTGATTTTAATCAGATTGAGAAAGAAAGTAAAAGTGTGCCAATCAGTCAGTCAGAAAATGCATTTCATTCCCATTTCATAAAAAAAAAAAATTGACTAGTGTCTTTACACAGGAAATTAATTGCCTCAATATACCATACTATGATTTTCATTGACAGACATACTTTTGTTCTTTTTTTAAGCATTCACACCCCCTATGTAATGCTCATTGTACAAAAAACCCGGACCGACCTCTATGAGAGATTTGTGGTCGTCAATGATCTCCTCCTCCATCTCCTGGATGTGATTGACAGCTTCGTGGAATGTCAGCAGCTCGTCAGGGATCTCATCTTGCTGTAAACAAAGGACAAAATCATGTGTTACCCAGATAGTCGAGGTAAATGTGGAGGACCTTCATGTAATGCAGGTACAGAATGATAGACATTAAATTTTTCTTCTTAAGAATTAAAGTCTGTTTCCCTCTGACCAGTGTTGAGTTGGTTCTTACATTGGAGGTTTTGAGTTTGGCTAGATCACTGTTCTGTGGTGACATGGCTCCAAAGTTGATGTTGTTTGGCAAAGCAATTTCTGCTGGCTTCCCTTCTACAGGCCCCCCTGGTCCCAGCTCCTTCACCCTGCAAGGCAACAAGCATTTGGTGTCAAGCAGAGATACATGTACATGATAATCAGTCTAACAGAACAAAAATACTGACCATTCCAGTCATAGTAATTAAACAAATTAAAGGTATCTTGATGTTATGCAGCATTGGTGTTATAAGTATATGTACATGTAAGTAGGTTTTACAGAACAGAAAATATCATCCAATTCATACTTTGGCATGATTGTAATAAAATGAAATGCAAATCTGAACGTTCTGCTCTGATGCAATATTTATACATGTACAGTAAGTAATCACAAATTAGCCCAGTGCATATAATTGAACAGGTAAGATATAAACAGCTTCTTAAGCCATGCATACCTGTCCGCATATCGTAGTGTGTTCAGGGTATGCTCACAACACGTCATCCCAGGTGACACCATCGCAATCTGTTAAAGTAACATTGAAGCATAAACATAGATCTTTCAAACATTTGTACTTGTATATCACAGTGTTTCAGAAATAATTCAATAACTTACACTGACAAGACAGGAGAAGCAAATCACATACCATGCAAGTCCGAGAATTGTCACCGATGAACGAGTCCCTGAGAACCTGTGTCAGCTTGCTGGCTCTGAACGGCTGATATTCCCCTCTTCTGCTGAGGGCACGAATACACTCCTGTTGATGGAGCAAATAATCACTCTCATGAGCACTGTGCATCACTTTGTTAAATATCAAGTACATGTATTGAAGGTTGTAAATTCATTCATTCACAGCCAATCAGCCTCATCATGTTAAATTCACTAATAGACCTTCACATGAATTTCACAAGAAGCATCATGTAAAATTTATATGTAGTTTTTTGTCTGAATTTAATGTGTAATTCACATGTAATATTTCAAATGAATTTCAAATGTAATTTCAGTGAGACACAATTGCCTGCTTTTTAATTGAGCAATGAATTACTGTCAAAAAGCACTGTGCATGATTTTTTCATAAATCAAGTATTGAAGTATTGAAGGCTGTAAATATTTCTACTGATCAAAGAATAATTATTGTTGAAACACTATGCAACATAAAACTAATTATTAATCACTCAAAAGCAAGTGAATACCTTGAGAGCTAGGAGACTTTTATTAATTTCTGCCCCCTCCATTCTTGTCTGTCTGTCAGAACTTGAGGTATCAGCTCCTCGTTCATTACCTACGAGGAAATTTAGGTAAATTATTTAAAAGTACACCATAATCTCTGCAATGAACAAGTGATTGTTATCTTTTCAATGTTGTTTAATGATTGAGGAAAATGCACCTACATATGTATCTATAATGATATTTCAGAAGTAAACATACCTGCAAGATCTATTAGGGAAAACTTTCCATGTAATTTGTTCGTGTTCCTGGAATAAAATTGGAATAAGTTTAAAAACCCTCCAAGATTTGTAGCTGGTTTCCTTCATATTTCATTGATATATGACGGTGGAAAACACAAATTTTAACCATGTTTATCGTAAAATTAAGCCCCAGAACAACTTATAAAACCACATCATTGTTATGAAGCATCATTGAAAGAATTCATATTTCAAATTTCAGAAATCTGTAGGCTCCTTTTCCTTAATTCATTAGTACATGTACATGTATTTAACTGACAAAGAAAAATATTAGCCATGTCTAAATTTTTTTAAAAATACATTAAATTGGTCAAATAACAGGTAGACTGACTTTCTGCGAATGATGATCTGAAACACAGCATGTGAACGAGAAGAGTGCTGATTGGCTGAGGTCTGTCCCGACGTCCGAACGTTGTTTCCGTGCTGAATGAGTCGTAACACATCGTCCGCACTGTCTATCTGCTCTTCTTTAAGTCCGACCACATTCACCTGGCCTTTGTGATCTTCTAACACACGCAATTTGATTTTTTTGTTGAGCAAATCAAATACCTGTAAAACCCAATGGATAATTGAAGGGATCATAGACCAAAAAACAAATTCTATCTGAATTTGTAATTTAGTAATATACAATTAATGTGTGATAAAACAACCTAAAATTGAATTGTTAGACAGGGATTTTATTGATATTGTGTATACAAACATTTAAAAACGAATCAACGTGTACATGTATATCGTATTTTTTCATTTGTTTGAAAAATTTAAAACCAAATGAATCTTTCAAAACTAATTTACTCATAAATGTTCAAGTATCTCACCTTTCCACTGTAAATTTCGAAAAAGCTTGCACCAACTTGTAACTCCAACTTCTTATATTTTGTATTCAGGAGTCTAAAAACATCTCGAGCTGGAAAGAATTTCAATAGTGCGTATTTATGTTATACATATTTTAAATACAATTCATAGCTATAAAAATACTTCCAATTTTTTTTAATTATTAATTCAACTTCTTTTGTAAAAATTGATAGCTGGTCTTAAAATGATTACTAACCAGCTAAGCAGTAAATTCCTTTTGCACAGTCTTGCTGGCCTTTAGATGAGAAATCTCCTCCCATTGTCTGAAACATCAAAGGAATGATATATTAAAATTGTGTACTTTTTGTTGAAATTTACACCAGTACACATAAATCTAGAATTCTAAATTTTGGAAAAGAGTATCTCAAACAATGTTATATACATGTATGTTCAATTGTTTGCTACTAATTCATGCATGCAATGCATTCATGAAAGTTAAATTCAACTAAAGAGCAAACCAAAGTAAAACTGGAAAGATGACAATGAAATCATTTGATATATGAAAAGTTGAACCTTTTTTTTAAATTATTGTTGAAATGTACACAGGAGTATGCACCAGAGAAAAAAAGGCAGACTAATACTGTATACAGGGTTATTTTCGCTCCGTGTTATTTTTGCCCTTCTTCACTTGCAAACGGTTTCACCCCGTCTTGAATTCGCCCAGGCAATGTTGTGTTTAAAGAGAGGTTCGATAATTTGGAACATTGGAATTCGCCCAGTTTTAAATTCACTCACTGACAACAAGGGGGAATGGAGCGAAAATAAAACGGGGGCGAATATTTCCCTGTATACAGTAGTCGGTTACTGTTACATCAAAATTATTACTGAGGTTGACTCACGTGTGTCTTTCCACTTCCTGTCTGGCCATAAGCAAAACATGTTGCCATGCCTCCTTCAAAGATACACTCTACAAGAGGCTTAGCTGTGTACCTATAATGAATAAGGGAGGGTATAAATATCAAAATATGGTGTATGTGATATAACACATGGGGGCAGTATGGTCTAAAATGAACCCAGTCACATTTGATTACAAAGTGTTATTATGGCTAGAGAGTAATTATGTACAGCAACTGTTATAGATAAATTAGTTAACATCAGAATTTGTATCAATTTTTATTAAATTATTTGTTGGGAGTTCTAAAAATAATAATTATTTTCCATTTGAAAATGTACAGTTTGTAAGCCCAAGTACAGTACATGTACACTAAAGCTTTGAAGATCTTAGGCTTTGTTTGGAACAAATCCTGCAATACCTCATATACTCATGTGCATGTATTCTAGTTCATAAAGTAACTATTTAGTATTCCGACTGTATTCGGGGGAGGGGGAGGAAATAAAGAGTTTTTTAAGATTCTCTGATCCTCAGCCTCAAAGTATTTTTTTCATCATAAGAATGATATTTTTCTTTTAACCTTTTTAAATGAAATGGTATAAAATGAAATTGTTAGAGGGTATCCATGCATTTAACAAAGTTATTGCAAATTTGCCTACGATTGATATAATGTAATAAAGAAACAAGTGAACATGTGGAGTTTTAAAAAAAGTTCCGGTGCTTCGATGGCTCGAACTCTATACCAAGATGTATATAAGTGGGAGAGCTCCGTGGATCCACTACGCCAATATACTAGCAGTAGAATACTAAATTAAAATTGTCTGTATAAAAGTCAGATTTATGGTACGAATAAAAGAAATCTGGATGATTTAGAGTTATCGAACTTTGCTGAGGATCAGAGATCGTTAATCTGTACCTGTACACCATTTCATTTGTGGAGTTCTCATCAAATGCATAGTCATATCGGAAGGTTTGGTTTTCTAAGTACTTGGTTAAGTCCACTTTAAGTTTGGGTTCATGTACAATGGTACATTCCTTGTTTGGAATGGTTAAAACATCAACATCCTTTTTTGTGACTTCTAAAAAATAAAAAAAAAGAACCTTCATATTGACTTCAAGTAAACATTGGTAATTATTCAAATCAAATTAATTCTTTTCCACACACACTTTCATTCTCAGCCTTTTTCATTACAAAAAAAGTTCTTTATGTGACACTGTTCTGTTTACTTAATAAAAATAAAGAGTCTGAAAACAGAGGAGCGGATCAAAATAAAGTGAATGTTAAGGGGTTTTTTTTGGCATGCTTTAAAGAAATCAAATTAAAAGATTTCTATCAGAAAAACACTCATTACTGACCTTTCTTGTTCAGTGGGCGTTTTCTGACACATACACAGATCTGATGATTGACAATGGGGTCGGAAGAGGTCAAAGGTCGAAATTCCAGGCCAGCTCTGTATTCTCTGTAAAATATAGATTAGAATTGATTTTAGGAGATTTTTTTTCATAACAAATAACAACATAGTTAATATATGAATACAAAGTGTAAAACAGCAATTTTTAATATGTACAATGTAAATGCATACTATAAGAGTGTCCTGTCTATGATTGCATATCATTTACAATATATGTCAATGAAAAGACAGAAAGTACACGCCCAAATCATATAGTTTATGCATGTTACAGTTAGATATCATATATCTATAGCAGTTATTTCAATTTAGATATATTTACATCAGTGTAATCACTATATAGGTATTAATTAATCAAAGGAGTCCTTGGCCGCCCGAGAGCAGAACTGTCAATACTCCTCTCCACTGTAGCAACATTACATGCTATTGATTAAGGAAGTGAGGGTGGCTCCTTGTCCAATCAATAATCAATTAATAATTAATAACCCATACCTGGGTCCGACAATTTAATGGAATATATAATCTCAGTTATCACCATGTGTTTCAATTGATTTCCATCTGACCTTCAAGTTGTAAAGCAAGTACATGTACTTCCTTGGTTAATATATAAAACTAATAAATGTTGGTCATCAATTTATTTGAGTGGCTTCTTTACGCATTCAAAAATAAAACTGCATGGTTTTTTTTAGATCCCAAAAACAAGGGCCTGTGCCTTTCCATTTGGGAAAAATACTGACATTTGGATGAAATTGGGAAAAATGTCATACCTTACATTTCTCTAAATAATTTCACTTTCGGTAACAGTATTGTTAGAAAAGTATGTGTAAATAGGTTTAACCAGTTTTGCATCATCCAGTTTAATTTTTTTTCTGTAATACTTTGAATTTGTGCGACATGGTTGACAGTCACAATATGGCGGCCCTTATTTGGAGCATGCGGTTTAGATTTTTAAAACCCCGATCCCGATTTACTTTTCACGAACTTCGGGACACGTTTTTTCTTAAACGATATTTGTTTTTAACTTTTGGGAATTTTCTGTGATGAAATTGGGAAAAACAAGTACTTTTTACCATTGGTAATGGGGCCGAATACAAGCCCCCTACGACCCCTAAAAAAACCCTGAACTGTTATCAAATATTAATCTTTATTCAAACAAAAATGTTTAATCTTATATCAACATGTTTTATTACTTCATGAATAATGAATTGATAGTTAAATTTATTTCATTTTTGTTTTATATGGATATCAAAACATGTTGTCCTGCACTTGGAAAATGTCAGTTAATATAGATTGTTGCATTATAATTTCTGATCTGATACCATACTTTACAAAGTATAGATTTCATTTTTTTTTATTTAATCTTTGAACAATGTTGAAGAGATTGCATTAACCTACACAGCAGAGGTTGACAAACTGTACATATGCAAGGACTTCAGTTTCACAACTTTCACATTTACTACCTCTGCAGATGTTGAGTGCATGAAATGTCTAGATGTTAGTATTTTAATATTTTGTACATGCAAGATAAAAGTTGTTTGTAACTGCCTATTAAAATTTTTTAAAACTATTTAGAATAACACATGGTGACAACAGACAACAAGTGAATCTGACAACACTGTTGCCATTGCATAGTCCTACTTTAATATTGTATATCCCATGCTGAATGGCAGAGAACACAAGCTGCCACTGAACAAAGCAGAGCCTCGACAAGTAATGGTGCATCTATTTAAAAGAAAAAAACCAAACTCACTTGATCATGGCTTGGAACTCCCAGTTTGGATCTGCTGTGTCAAAATGCTGTTCGTTTTGTTCCTTGATTGCTAAATGCTTGGCTCGTCTCTCGTCTCGCTTCTGTTGAATTTTCTCCACTTCTTTGACACAGTTAGACTTTCTGCGAGCTGGAAAATTCAAGTACCCAAAAAAATTTTAAATCTAGACAAGGGGATCATATCAAACAAATGAAAATTTAAAAAATATCTTAGTGAAGTCTTTTCACTGATGAAGATACATGCAATCCAGTGCAATAAAATAAATATTTGAACAAATTCAATGGAAGTTTGAATTTTGAGGTTTTCCCCTTCAATCAATTTAAATTGTAATACAAAGCCAAAGGTTTCTGGTTCTGGTAAACATAACCTACCACCAGGTGCTGCTTTGGGGTCCACCTTGGGTTCAGCATGGCCATTCTGGTTTGATACTGACGATCTGGAATTTGCTGCATAGCTTTGACGTGACTTGGCAGAGGACGGTGCTGGAATGGAAATAAAATTAACAGTTGAAGGATAGTGGATGTATTGTAATATTTGCATCACTTTTTTTTTCAGCCTTCACCTTGTTATAAAACTAGAATGAATTTTTTTTAGAGATCAGTTGAATTAAATTTAATTTTAAAGAATACTTCAAACCAACTTTTATTCGCGAGCGAGAAATTTTCGTGAGGTTCGCGAGAGCATCGTCGTAGTGAAAATTTCTCGCCGCGATCCAGCCCTTGTCGCATGGTTGTAATAACAACATAGGTCTTAATAAGGCTTATTTGCACAAATTAGTCGTCGCGAACCAGTTTGTGTCCAGTAAATCGCAAAATAATGTTGTCGCGAATAAAAGTTGGTTTTCAGTAGTTGAAAGTAAAAGCTTCACCTTTACGAACAGCTTTAGGACCATCACCTGCATTGGGAATTCTACTACTCTGAAATCAAAAGAAAAAAAAATTTAATTTCAAATACATATAAAATTGGTATCTACTTTGAGAAGACAGTGCATAAAACAACACTTTCAGTGAGTGAAATCATTGAGCTTTACTTAAATTGTACCCTAATTCTACCCTATTGCCTGTGTCTGTATTGAGGACTAGCATAACAAACTATTTTTTCCTAACAAGACATACACGTACATGTAATTTTCCATCTAATAGGTTACCATTCCATCAAAGATTTTACTCTGGACTTATGGTCCAAACTGATTCACAAATCAGAAGGCAAAGACTAGGTTTTTTTTTTCTCCAGCTTTCAAGTTTCAAAACGAAAACCCTCATTTTAAATGTAGATTACATGGAAAGTTAAAAAAAAAAGAGAGGAGTAAAACACAACCAGAGTGAGCATAATTTAATATTCAAATTAAACTAGATCTTCAGTCAAATATTATTATAAAGATAATGAAGAACCAATGTATTTAAGCCCTCATTAAAAAACTTGAAACAGGCATTTTATTCAAAAATATCAATATCTAACCAACCTTTGAAGACTGGATTTCTCGATTGCTTGGGGGAGGCTGTGCTGGAGCAAAGTCAGGATTCAAAGAGAAGATGGCTTCTACTTCAATCTATTAAGATAAATACATAGGAAGAGGTTTTCATTTAACATTTTAAAAGTAAATTTTACATATTTAGTAACCTTTTTTGTCAAAATATACTGAAATACCTCTTTTCCCTTGGTTTCTCCTTTCTCGAACCATTCTACTGTTACACTTCTTGCTTCAGGATTTAGGCCACTAATAACAGCTGAATGTATGCGACCTAAAAGACAGTCGTATGCATTATGCCTAGAAGCAACTTTGAAATAATAATTTGTACACATTGTTTGCTTTCACTCGTGTATTCAATGATTTCAAACTAATACTATTCTATTATTTAACTTGATGATTTATTTGTGATGTGTAGATAAGAATCTTCTATGTGTTCATCTTAAATGTTATACAAATTGATAGAACCTTACCACATTTGGTGAACTAAGCTTGTTGAACAGTTTATATCATAACCACAAGGATAAGATATTTTATACCTAGCCATTTGACTAGTTTTGACCTTGAATTTGATAAATGGCCTTGAACTTTACATGACATTGACTACAAAAAGTCTGAAAGCAAGAGGCCTGTGTATTTTGTTCAGTTTACAAGGTTAATTGGCAGAAAGGTTAAAACCTGGTATTTAGAACTTGGCTAACTTTTTGAAATGTTCATCTACCAGCAGTTGCTAACCAGTAAACACTTTATTAAAAGTTGCTCTTCATAGTTTATATAAATTTTTCCGAGTGCAGAGCGACTCCAAATTTTTGATTGACAGTTTAGAGAGCTGAGAATAATGGAGATAATATTTGAGTGACAGAACTTTAGATCAGCCAATGAAAAAGTAGTTAAAGTTCTTAGTAAGTTAGATCACAATAACATGAATACTGTAATCCGGTGAATATAATACGCACTTTTTTCCCAGGATTTTTTACAGTGAGAAAGGGGTGCGTATTATACATCCCTATAGGATTTTGACATATTTTTTTACCAGGTGAAGCACGGGGTATCATACTAGGCTACTAGCGTATTATCTATGCTGACCAGACAGAACCAACACCCCGCTATACATTGTAACATTACTTCATTATCACATATATATTAATATTTAACCCTTAGGAAATCATTGTTATGGCATGTTATTAAAGTAAATGTAGGGTAAGTAAAATTTTTGCGATTAAGAAGGGGCTCGGTCGCTTTACTCTCTGTGCTTCTTAATTGCTAAAATATAACTTAAGATCTAACTATTACAGGGTAGGACATAAAGACATTAGAACATGAAACAAATATACATCCAATTATTAATCTTATAGAATTAACATACAGAATGAAAGCTATCACGATTTATTATACCTCTGTATAAATATTTTCTATGTAAAATTACAATGAATAAACTTGCTATTCTATCTAACCGTGAAATAGTTTCCGTGCTATCTGCCCATGGTGAATAGTCATAGAAACTATTCACCGGCAGCATTTGATTTCCCTCCTTTTTAAACTCGGAACACCTCTGACATAATATGATCGCTGCATTATATTCAAAGACCAATAACTCTAATTTGTTTATCATCAAGAAATTCTGCATCGCCGACAAATAAAGTTTTCTTCGGTATAATAAAATACCTATTTACTGACTATTCGGACGATAGCAAGTTTATTGTCCCCCTCGTCAGCAACTATTTCCCTCGGCTTCGCCTCGTGAAATAGCTACATGTCGTTGCTGTCTTGGGGGACAATAAACTTGCTATCGTCCTCATAGCCAGTAAATAGGTATATAATATATATAAAGTTGTGATGCTAACTTTGGTACATGTATTCTATTAACATATGATTGAAGAAACAATCAATTTTTGATCTATGGTTTTACCCACAAAATATTCTGTATTACTTGTACTATGTGCACAATTTTTTTTTAATTGCAAAAAGCTGTCATATGTAACTTTTACACAATGAAGATATCAGGGAGGAACAACAGAAATAGTTCTACTCAAATATTTGTATAAAAACAGACAATCACCCACTTCCTGGCACTCAGTCAATATCTGCATGAATCCATTTATGCACTTGTTACCTTTTTTATATAAATTGTGGCTGTCACAAAGTTAAGACACTTTCTAGAGCTTTGGATTATCCTTATTCAAACAAGTTCTCTCTTTTTGGTTAAAACCAATTTAACTTTCAAAGATAGTTCTGTTTTGACAATTTTATGTCTAAACATACTATCACAACAAGTTGTGAGAAACTAGGTTTTTTAAAGGTCACTTGTGGCTTGATGGCTGATTTGATTCCCAGGACAAAAACTTCATTCATGATATATCATCACAAATTGGAAAAAGGAACTTATGACAACACAGTATAAACTGATCGGTCTCATTTTTCATGTTTTCTTTGTTACTACAGCTGCACATTACTTGACACAAATGTCATCAATATAATAACCTCTTTTTCTAAAAATCATGCAAAAAAATAATAACCAAACATGTCCTTTAAACTTCCATATAGATTACCAATCACTTTTCAAGAACTTAACTTTCGAAACTTTTAATGAATTCAAAATTTAGGACATCGTATTTGTTTATTTACTTCACAAAACTACTTTTTCCAAACAGCCCTTAATTGAATTGCAACTATTCAATCAAGTTTCATTAAATTCCGATCAACTTAGTCATGCAATTTTGAAACGAACCCAATTTCATTTCGTCTGCCCCGTTTTAAATCGAGTTAGCAACGGCGCCGACTGGTTAAATACTTACCATCAGTTCGTTGAATGTCAACATTGACACCAACTTTAAGGCCTCCCATATCCATGATTCCTTTAAAAATTTACCACCGATGGTTTAGTTCGTAAAGATTTCAAAGAAGTACGAAAACTTTTACTCTTTCTCGGGTTCACATGTCATTAATTCATCAATCCGTTTACGAATTTCAAACCAGATGTACGCATGCGCAGGATGTTAAAACGTTTTGGTGAACTCGATGTAATGACCCACAGGGGTTGTCTTTCTTTTATCACTCCTATTATTGCTTGAAATTTTGAAACTTAATTCATAGGCGTCGGAACCGGGGGGCTAGGGGAGGCTTAGCCCCCAACTTTTTTTGCAATGTTAGACCTTACCATCAGGCACGTAGCATCAGGGAGGGGCCAGCCCCCCTTTTTTTTTTCGCAGGAAACAGTTTTTATAATTTTGATGAATTTTAAATTTACAAATAAAAATTGAAGGATCAGGAAGCTGCCACCAACCGCCCCAACATTTTTGGTAGCATGTAAGAAATTGAAATGAAAATAAGAAATATTTATAGAGTGATATTGAAAATTGCAGCTGTAGGTATACTATGCCCCCCCCCCCCAGTTTCAATTTTCTTCCGAGGCCACTGTAATTAAAGTAGCCCCCTTTTCCCATACTGTGAACAAAATAAATTCCTGACATTTATAAAAAAAAAAAAAGGATTGTTTTTCCCTTTTGATTTTTGAAATAGTGTCGACACACTCAACACAAAATGAAATAGACCTCAGTAACATACGTTATGTGTTACTGAAAAAGGTATTAAATACCCGAAAGTTAATATTGTTATAGATATGATCTTGACCTTTGTTGATATGCAAAGATATCCTTAACCTTTGATATTCGTAATTATAATAATTATATTCTCTATGAAATTTAAAAAGTTTAACATATAGGCCTAATATTTGAAATCATAAAAGACAGAAATTAATAAACATTATCTTCACTTATAGCACTTTCCATCTTCATGAACAATGATTTGATATTTCAAGATAAAGTCAATTCTAATATGAAGATGAATTAATTTTATTGTTTTATATGATTATATGCAACGATTTAACACATTTTAGCGTTTATAAGAAAAAATATTCCACTCAATTACATTAATTAAAAAAAATACTATTGCAAAGCCGTTATGAATTAATCTGCTTTGTTGTTCATTTTATATTATATTACACAGTAAACATAAAAAATGAGATTTCTCAAATATCATAATTCAAGATTCGATTTTAACAAAATTGTTTTACAATTATTATTGGGCACAAATTCTAAAACCTAGATCGCCCTCTCCCTATACAAGTATGTAATATATAATAAATATTGATTACATAACATGTAGAGGTCAATGAAATTTGCAAGGCATGTACTTGGTACATTTAGTTGTGAACAGTCAGGCAAATTTCCACTTTTTTTAAATGAAGCGATGAACAAATGAAAATAAACGATTGTTATTACTTATACTTAATCGACTCACCCAACAATAAAACATTATGGTGACATATCTCTGCCCCTTGTGTGCAAGTTATTTTTCGATGAACTATGTCGACATGCAAGATAAATATGTTGACATGCAAGATAGTTATGTCAACATGCAACATATATATGTTGACATGCAAGAAAACTGCAATCAAATAAGAATTATAACAAATCTAAAATAAACCGCAAATATCGCCAACATGTGACATCCAAGATGCTAGATGCTACCTATTTATGTCGACATGCAACTTATTTATGTTAACATGCAAAATAAATATGTTGACATGCAACATATTTATGTCGACATGCAACTTATTTATGTTAACATGCAACTTATTTATGTCGACATGCAACTCAGTTATGTTAACATGCAAGATAAATATGTTGACATGCAACATATTTAAGGCGACATGCTACTTAGTTTTGTTGACATACAACTAATAAGTTGCATGTCAACATATTTATCTCGCATGTAAACATAACTAAGTTGCATGTCAACATATTTATCTCGCATGTCAACATAAGTAAGTTGAATTTTGACATAAATATGTTGCATGTCGACATAGAGAAGTTGCATGTTGACATAAATAAGTTGCATGTCGGCATAGAGAATTTGCATGTTGACATAAATAAGTTGCATGTCAGCACATTTATCTTGCATGTTAACATAAATAAGTTGCATGTCGAGATAAATAGGTAGCATCTAGCATCTTGGATGTCACATGTAGGCGATATTTGAGATTTTTTGAGATTTTTTATAGTTCTAATTTCATTTCAATTTTCTTGCATGTCAACATAGATATGTTGCATGTTGACATAATTATCTTGCATGTCAACATATTTATCTTGCATGTTGACATATATGATAGAAAAATAACTTGCACACAAGGGGCAGAGATATGCCACCATAAAACATGGATGTTTACTATATATTTAAATTCATAATTTGAAATATTTCGTTAATAGCACAGGTGAAAAAATAGTGATACTTATCTTCAGGTTTACCACATGAGCACAATGAGCTGTTAAATTATTTCATTTTATATTGGTGTGTCCTTCGTATGATATTTTTTGTAAAAAATATATTAAACCTTATTTTTTAGAGGAGACCTTCAATCAATCAATGTTCAAACTTGTGCAACTCTTAATCTTAAATTAATTAATTTTTAATTTAAAATCTAAATAATCTTGAAAAGTATATAAATAATAGTTTAAAATTACGAAATGATTTGTTACTATTGTCTATTCTCCTGTTCCACTTGCATATTTGTATGATATATGTATTGTATAAAGATGAATACTGATGGGCTGTAAAGCCTAAAGTAATATATTTAAATCATAATTGAGTTCATATATTATTATAGCTCTATAATTCACTAATAATATACTTTTAAAATATGTTGTTATTCAAATGACTATAGTTAGATATGTATAATATCCTGTATAATTATAAAAATCTATGTAACTTGACCTATCATACAAGGAGAGGATATACAAAGGCTATGCCTGTTGTCCAATTTTATTGAATTTATTCAATAAAATAAGTTTAAATTAAATTTAAAAAAAAAATTATAATTGAGTTCACAGTCGTGTCGAAGTCTTGTATGAATTAATATCAAAATATCGATCACAATAGGTTAAAAAAAAAGCGGTTCTGAGTTTTAAAAAATTACTAGTAACAGTATTGTCATTACTGACGCTTATTTTTTTTCTTTGAAAGTACGAATAGAGTCGATTTGACGAACACCTAATGAAAATGCTTTCCATTCTTGTATAACAGTAGGGGAAATCAAAGTACTGAAAGTACTGCGTACGCTTAGCGCTTAAAAATGAAGATATGTATAATTGCAGACGACAGCTTGGTATACAATAAATAAATGCATTTCTGGTAATATACATGTAATTTAGATGAATTAAAACGCTTGTTTGGGAAATTTTCCGTAACAAAGGCTTGTAAATAAATTTTGTCAGCCCAATTGTTTTTTAATCTAGATGTTTTCGTTTTATGACATAATGTATCCCACCCAGTTTTAAAAATAAAGCGATTTCTTAGAAGCAAAAGGTAGATCAGTTACTATTTTTCTTGCTGCAACCAATTGCATTTTTCTAATTTACTAGAGTCAATAGAAGAACAACCTCCCCATACATCAGATTCATATTTTCTGAGGCCATATAAATGATGTATACAATAGTGTGTGTGTGTGTGTGTGTGTGTGTGTGTGTGTGTATTGTCCAGGTGAGGTTGAAATTTTAGAGAGGGAGTATCTGCGTTATTTCTAGTTCGGAAATAAATTGCTCTAGTTTTTGAAAGATTAAACTTCAAAAGCCACTTGTTTGACCAAGCTCCGAGATTTGAAAGATCTTAAGGTTTTATTCAATATCATTTACATTGGTTTGCAGCATGTTGCAGCAAATCTATCATATTTTAAGCCATTCGGGCTTTATTGGATTTGACTACGCCCCGACCGAAATTATCACCTCATAATACTCAAAGAATGATTCCTTATTCCTTAAATAATATCAAACCCGACACAATGCACAAATACATGTATGTATATAAAAAAAAAATTCCTGAATTCGTTAATCGTTATTGACTTTGGTTAAATACATTAAAATTTAAAAAATATTTGTTACTTGATATACTGAATAAAATCATTAAATAATTGTTTTAATCATTATTAAAAAATAATTATTAATTATGAAAATAAGAACAATTATCCTGGCTTTTTTTCAGCTTTTGTAGGTAGACCTGATTTGAAGGAGATGAATGCAATACTGCTTTTATGCTTGCTAGTAGTTACCGTTTCATTTTATAATATGGGACCAAATTGTATAAATTTTCATATACAGGTATAATTTAATTAGAACTGTGTTGTTTCAGTTTAAAGGTATAAATGAATGACATATTTGAGTCTTATGTACATGTATCAAGATGTATGTCAAAATAACTTTTTTTACAGAGTGTCGACTTCAAATCCTTTATTTGCATGTTTTGTAAAACAAAACACGACGTTTTCAAAGCAACTGCACTATATATATATATATATATATATATATATATATATATATATATATAGTTTACGAACCGTAAACTATAGTTAACGATTCGTTAACTATAGTTTTCATCTGCAAAACCATATTTAACGGTTGTAAACTATAGTTAACGAATGATAATCTAAGTTTATCTGTCTGCAAATAACGTTAACAATAGATTTTGCTGATAAATATATATTCACATCTCTAAACTCTAATTTGCATTAGTTAACTATGGTTAAGAGTTGTAAATCATAGTTTCACACTCGTGAAACTATATCATCAGATAAACTATCTTTTGCAATCGCAAATGGTTGTTTTCAGTGTTAATTATAGTTTTACACTTCTGAAACATACATGTATAAAGATGATCACGTTAACTATGGTTTACAGATTAAAATATAGATTATCGTCGTTAACTATAGTTTTCTGTCCGTAAACTATAGTTTACAACCATTAAACCTTGTTTATTGGATGTGAAAGTATGATTAGCTCATTTTTGTGAATTTGGCGTGCCATTTTTATACAACCTACTACAATGTACAATCTACAGATCAAAATCAGGGTTTTTTTGCTCGTTATTTGCTATATTGTATAGTATCTCTTTTACTTGTTCTGCGATATTTTGATCTGATGGATTCAATAAATATGCCTATATCTATAGTCCTGGTGAACATATTCATTAATGTTAGACTCAAATGACCAATTTTAGGCGGAGTTGATCGTTCTTTTTTTTTTTCCGAATCAGAAAAAAAAAAATTATGAAGATGACGCGATTGACTTCAAATTTGTAATTTGTAGGAAACTTTTATTTATAACATTATTAATTAGTTAAATGAAGTAAGACTTTGATAAAGAACATGATTATGTAATATGAATGATTTATTTACTCCTTTTATTCATATTCATCTTATTCATGGCACAAGTTTATTTATTAAACAAAAAGATCTGCAGCATTCGATTATTTTGTAGAGAGTTGATAGGTACATGTATATAAATTCCAACATCTGTCATCAAAACACTGACTACATATTTGTGGAATCATTTTAATTCCTGTCACAGATTCACAAAAATTATTGTTGACTACTGTAACAAGTTTGTTAGTACCACTGTTTTATGGATAATAGCACTATTAACAATGCAATGGCTACGATACAAAAGTATCAATGAGCAAGGTATATGTTAATTAAGTAAATGTTATATAAATATCAATTACTTTTCGTGTACAAAAAGTTAACAACATTTGATATGAAAAAAAAACAACCCCAAAATTCAGCTCACATTGAAAACATTATGAAACTACTGTTTTGCTAAAAAAAAAAGTCAGTGGAAAAACCCTTCCTCTTCCATGATCTCGTTGCGAGTGTGTGTTAGAAGATAACCCAATTTGTTTCTTCCTCGCCAGGTGAGGCGAGAGTGAGCTTTCTCGTTTTTGGCCCCCAGTCCAATACCCCACAGTAGGTCTCTGGGTGACGCTTCAACCAAGATGCTAGGGAACGTGTTGATCAACGCCCGCTTCAAGTGTTCGTTTTCCGTAAACTGATTGAGAAAAAGAGTAAAGAAAATATGTAATACAGTTGAACTTCGATATCTTGAACACTGGTATCTCGAATACAATGGATATGTCCAAGTGATTTGTAAGTCCCAACCACTTTATTTTAAACTAAATTTACCCTCAATATCTTGAATACTCAGATATCTCGAAGTTTTTAAACAGTCCCATCTAGTTCGAGATAATGAAGTTTGACTCTATATACATTTGATACGTATTGTGTATATTCTATTACATGTATCATATACCTAAAATATTCCAATCGTGAGTGTGCATAAAAGGCACATATATGAAATCTGATGCATGTCCACTATGTGACCTCCCTGTTTAGAATGAAATACAGTCAATTTTAATTAAACTAATAAGTAACATGGGAAAAGCTGTCAATATGACAGCAAACTGGGGTTTTCTTTTGTGTGAACAGTTTCCATAATCTATTTGTCAACCCTGAATTTATAAACACAACCCAACTTACCAAAGGCCAATCCTCACAGACCCAAAAATAATATGGTTACAATTTCTTTTCACTATTCTTTTTCACAATTATCAAAAATCAAAGTATGATGCTTATCTCCATAGTGCATATCTGTACAATTGAACTGCAAGTAACTTCCTATCTTGAAAACTGCAAGAGGAGTTATCTAGACAAATAATGCACCCTGTGTACACTTTATAAGAAAAAAGTACTAAGTTCAATAGCTGTCATTCTCATAAATTCACAAAAACAAATTACAAGTAATATACACATCTTGACAAAAGCATATATATATATATATATATATATATATATATATATATATATATATACACAATTGAACTGCAAAACAAAAAAGATTTTATCTAGAAAACTGTAGGAGGAATTATCTGGACAAATGAGGTACTCTACATGCAACATTTTGTTAAAAAATTACTTTGTTCAACTGCTGGTATTTTTCTCATGTTTTATCCATACTTAAAATCAAGGTACCATAATATACACATCTCTTATACGTATATAACTGATCTGCAAAATTAAAAAGATCTATTCTTGAAAACTGTATGAGGAGATAGGATAGACTTATCAGAAATCTTGACAACCAAAAAAAAAAAAAGAGTCTAACTGTTGCAAAAAAAAAAGTTTGGGGGGAGGAGGGGGACTAAGCCTTACATGCAATATTGTGCCAAAAAGGTCAACAGCTGGTATTTTTCTCATGTTTTGTCAAAAATTAAAATCCAAGTAATATACCCATCTCTGATATGTAAACAACTGATCTGCAAAATAAAAAGGTCTTATCTTGAAAACTGTAGGAGGAGTTATCTCAACAAATGGGATTCTCTATCTGCAATATTATGCCAAAGAATGACTAAGTTCAACATCTGGTATTTTTTGCAAAAGTTGCCAAATATTAAAAACCAAGCAGTATGCATATCTCTGATACATGCATAATTGATCTGCAAAATAAACAACTTCTTATCCTGAAAACTGTAGAAGGAACCTTTTTGGCAGCAGCCCACCCACCTTTTTACCATTTCAATAAGCAGATTTGATTTTTCCTATGGAAAACCCAGTGAAAATTGAATGGAGTTGAACATGCATGTACTTATACATAATTATCTTGTTTGAATTATATAAATTGGATCAGTCTATGTCATAAAATACTGATGGTGGGATATATCACATTTAAAGATCTGCAAACTTCATTTGACTTTAATAGTCAGATCACAGGAACATCTTGATCATCACCTTAGCTTTGAGTCCTCTCTCCATAATTTTGTCACATTCTGCACCCCAAACATAGGGATTAAAATTCTGGACTTTCCTCCCTAATTTCTTCATTTGCAGTGGAACTTTTGCCTTCAGTATCTCATCAGCATGGAACCAATCCTGAAACAGCACTATAAAAGGGAAAAGAGCTCTGTTAAATACAATGTTATAAAGTTCAAATGAATAGTTAAAAAAAATATTCTCATTTTCTTGAAACTGGGTTGAATGAATGAATGAATGAATCAGACTAAATGATTAAATGAAGATATATAGAAGGAAATAGTGATGTAGATCTGCATGGAGTCACACAGTGATGGTGAACATACAGATGCTGAATATGTAAAAAAAGATGTTAAAACATATTGGTCACTTCCATTTTAATAAAGATTCATGGATAGTCCTTAATTGCAAAACATTTCTGAAAGTCTATTAAATAGACTATAAAGAGGTTTTAGTAAAGACTTAGTCTACATATTGTGTCTTTGATTTTTTGGTTTTCATTCTTAATTTTATTAAGGCTGGAACAATTCATCAATTTGTTGACAGCACTGTATTTGCACATAAAACATATATGTTTAAACTGAAAAATTTCTATAATTATGAATTATAAAATTCTCAATCTTTAAAATGTTCATGATTCAATATTAAAAACATTATTTCAAAAAGGGCCCTATGTGCGCAAGAGGACCACAAAATCAAAACCCAAGACACCAAATTATTGGTATTTATTTATCGGTAATTGATTTAGAAATAAACACTTCATTTACAATGCTGTGGACTGCTAATCTCACCTGCTTTTTGATGCATCATGAACTGTTCGCTGCAGGTATATATCACCCCATCCACTGTAAATTCAGCAGGATGGAAGTTGCTGAAGGGAGCATCTTTACCAAAAAAGAAACAGAAGTGTTCCTTTCTATCCAAGCTCTTGTGTTGATTCAGAAGTTTCAAACTTTCCTCCTTTCTCCATGACCTTGAGTTGTCTGTTTTGTTTTGTTTATCAAAGAGAATAGGAGAAATTCTTGTTTTCTTTTCATCTTCTTTCTTTTGTGGAATTACTTTTTGAAAATATTTTGTTATACTGTTTTTATTTTTTTGTGTTTGTGATATCTTCTGAACTGCTATACTATTCAAAGTTTCCTGAGATTTCTGAGGACTTTGTGATCTATTGTTCCCATGAGATTTGATTACTTTCCCTTTCTCTGGACTTTTACTCTCAGGAGGATATCTGTCTCTTGACTTTTCTCTTCTTTCTCTGGAATGGGTGCCACATCTTTCATCTGAATGCTTCCCTGATCTCTCTTTTGAACTTTCCCTTGATCTGTTTCTTTGACGTTTCATTGATGTGTCTTTTGAATCTTCTCTTGATCTGTTTCTTGATCTTGATCTTGAATTTCTCCTTATTCTGTCTCTTGAACGTTCCCCTGATTTTCCTTTGGAACTTTCCTTAGATCTATTTCTTAGACGTTTCCCTGGTGGGTCACTTGGATCTTCACTCGATCGTTTTCTTGGGGTCTCATTTGATCCATCTCTCCTGGTCTTCCTATCAGTTGGTGATTTGTCCTTTTTGTTAGAATTTTTGTTATGCTGATCCATTTCTTCATCATCTGATTTTGAACTACTTCTATCATTTCTGTGTCTGTAACTTCGACTTTTCTTGGAAGTTGTAACTTTTGATTCCCTGTGCTCTATTTCTTCATCATCTGATTTTGAACTACTTCTATCATTTCTGTGTCTGTAACTTCGACTTTTCTTGGGAGTTGTAACTTTTGATTCCCTGTGCTCACTTTTATCTCCTGAATTTATATCTTTACGTTTTGAACTTTTCTCTGAACTCTCTAGTGGTTGCTGTTCCTCGTCTGTCATTTTATTTTTTTTTGACCCGGACTCTGTTGCAGATGTTTCATCCATTGTTTCTTCTTTTTGTTCTGGAGAGCTCTTGACAGGAGTTGTTTCCCTTAAATTTTCAGACAGGAGCTCTGCAGTGTCACACTGAGCTGATTCCTTTATCGCTGTGTCTGCCATCTGTATTTTAATTTCTAATAATCAAAATTCTGAAAAGTTAAATTGCAAGATTTTAATAAAATAAATTGTAATGTTCAAGTGACTTAGTTGATAATGAATGGCACAATGATTAATAACTTAAGGCTTAAATTTCTGAAAAATTTACACATCACTTCATCTCCTAAGTATTTTGTAATTTTGAGCTAGATGTACAGTAAATATATTATACATATTTTGTCATTCTTTTAATGAATTTTGATTTAGTATATTTTCAAAGAATCAAGATCTCTCTTCAAAGATATCTACATGTTTATGTGCAACAAAACTGGGGGAGGTTAATCAATGCATGGATTCTACCTAGTAGAACTCATGTACCGGTATATATTCTATATAGTAACTTGGAAGGGGTGAAATGAGATCAGACTTTTTAAAATTTTTAAATTACTAGACTCTGACCCGTGCGTGCACGGGTTGACATTGCATATGATATCGGAATAATATAATATTATTCTAATAGAATAATCTAACTGTGTCTCGGGACAGGCCTTCACGACAGTTAAAATGCCTCACATATCATGCATATACCCGTAATGTAGTAAAAAACTGCAGAATCGCTCTGATTTTGAGAAAATTAATGAAGCTTTATTGAAAATAACAGTCAAATTATTCATAACAAACCATTTTGAGGCTGTAAATACATTTCATCTAAAAAATTTAATTCATATTAATGAAGAATTCAACACTTTTTCACCAACGTTTTTTTACTTGCTTCAAATTTACACACCATGTAGACAATCGGAACTCTCGGGATTTTTCATATCAAATGCACTGAGTTAGAGTTATCTCCCGTATTTTCTTTGAGGAACAGAATATATACATGTAGCAAACTTTCAATGAAAATTTACACGTATTTGTACTATCGTTTCTGAGTTTATCCATGCAAATGTGATATTGTGGAAACATAAACTAAAGAGCCTTCCATGATTTAGTGTAAATGTAATGCGCATGCGAATGATTGTAAAATCCAAACAATCCAGATGATTTCCGGATTTTTAAAAGGAATTTTCGTTGATTATTAATTAGCGAAGCTTGATTGAGAAAAAATAAAAACAAATTGGTAATCTTCACGTACCAATGATGTTTAAAATATATAAAACAAAAGACAGTACTCTTCCGATTTCTCGGTATTAAAGCCCAAAAATTCGAGTCTATTATTTTAATATAGTAGTATAGATGAATATTGGCCTTCTATGGTGCTATTGTGCCACCAATTCAGTTATCCTGCATTCTAATTAACTCATCATGTGTTTACTGCTATCCTTTTAATTGTATTTTTTGGACATAACTTACATAATTATGTATTTATCAAAGGTTCGAATAACATGTGTTTGTGTTTATTTACACCTGTAATCTATTGGTTAGTTGTTGGTCACCTTGTCATGTGACATTTAAATATTCATTGCATAGGTTTTAACTGACCGATGTTTAAGTGCTGAAAGTTATACATGTATAGCCATTCGAAAGCTCTTTTCAGTGCAGATAACTTAATTTCCACCCACCCGTCCTTCCTTTTGATGTATTGCGGAATACCTGTATTATGTTAAAAGTATTGTTTTATTTTGTAAAAATGAAGATAAAGAAGAAAACTTAATGAATTTAGATTTGTATATTTACATGTATAAGTAAACTGGGGCACTTCAGAGCGCTTCACTTCCGAACATACATGTTTGTGTTTCATTTTATAAACTAGACAACATTGAGATGGTGACCATCTTAAAGGGCCCCGCTTAAATAATAGACTATGGGATGAAAAATATTTCAGAGAATTTTGCTTTGACCTTGAACTATTACTTGGAAATTTTTCAGCTGACATAAAACTTCTATTTCAATCTCATTACCCCTTACATACAGGCATTTTTGTTCAATCTGGGCAAGTTTATGCAAATGGGAAATAATTTACAGTCTAAAACTGATTATAAAGAGATCCGCTATGACCTTCACATTGACTTGGTTCAAGGTCACTGCACGTCATTACCAATTGGCTCTGTTTAAGTAAAGTATTTGCCAAATAGGATAAGGTGGAGAGTTTATATATGCTTTTAAAAAAAGGACTTTTGTGTAATCCGATATCACTTAAACATTTGACTTACAAACATCATTAAAGATCACTGCATAACCTTTGATCAAAAGCACCATGTGGGTGAAGTATGAGAAAGATTATAGCAAAGGGACAGAAGATATGATCCGGACATTGATATGTCATAAAATTCTGCTATGACCTTAACCTTTGACCTTGAAAATTGCTTGAAGGTCATCACACACCCTTTACCCAAAAGCTCTGTTTATATGAAGTATATAGGGCTAAGTGGAAAGTATATAATTATGCTCTGAAAAAGGGATTTTTGCTTGATCTTGACCCTTGACCTACAAACTTCATTCAAGGTCACTGCACACCCTTTGATCATAGACACTCTGTGAGTGAAGTATGAGCCAGATTGGACCAAGGGGAGAGAAGATATGCCCCGGAAAGGATTTTATATACTGTAAAGTGGTTATTAACGCGTGGGGGAAATTTACACTATAGTTACGCGGTAAGCTTAAAACCCTGTAAAATACCCCTGCGCGAATCACATCCACGTATTTAATACCCACGGGTATTGTTTGACCATAGAAAACGCGTACTTAGCCACCAGCGTAAATAACCACTTTTACAGTATCATTCTGCAATGACCTTAACCTTAGACCTTGAAACATGGTTCAAGGTCACTGCACACCCTTTACCCTAAGGCACTCTGTGAGTGAAGTATGAGCCAGATTGGGCTAAGGGGAGAGAAGATATGCTCTGGACAAGCGATCTCAGACGGACAAATGGACGGACGGACAGACTGCTCACTAAAGGGTGCCGGCAGAGCGGGACCCTAATTTTTTATGTTCGTTTGAGTGGAACGAATAAGAACATAACTTCAAGTAATCATCCAACAAGTAAGAACACTGAAATTTGCCTGCTGACTACAAGGGCGAAAATAAAATGGGGGCGAAAATTTCCCTGTATACAGTACCTAAACAACAATATGTTGCTCATAGTAATATAGTTTATTAGGAATTCCTCACTGAATATATCCAAACAATAATGTGCTTTCTTTGGTGATTCATACAGGATTTATATGGGAGTTTGAGTCTGACATCATCATGATTATTTAGTGCAGTCTGTGATTTTTCTTAAGTTGTTGAAGGTTTCGACCAATTGATAAACTGATTAGAACTGGATTGTGTAGATTTCAGCTCTATCAGTTTCTATACAGCTGTGAATTACAATCAATTTTCGCAAGAAATAGAGGGAATCATACTTAGTGGATGTAAATATATTGAGATGGTCACACTGGTTCGATTGCTGGACCTATGCAGATAGCCCAGTTGGTACCTGACTAGAGATTAAGGGGCTCTGGGTTAAAATTCTGATCTTGTCGGTCATTATTCCTCCCTTACCGTTGCATTTGGTGCTATATGCCACCTCCCTGAACTGACAGGTTAACTCCTGCCAGGGGCAAGGGGAAAAAATATTGGGATGTTAATCTTTGAAGGTGAAGATCAGTTCGGGGGTTGGGGCAGGGGGTGTGATGTTCAGACTTGTTCCATTGCTGGTGTCAGAAAGTTAGGTTGGTAGAGCACCTGACTAAAGATTCAGGGGGACCAAATTCAAATCCTTATTTGGTCCGCCTTTATTTCTCCCATCCTGTTAGAGACTTAGAAATGTAATTTTTGAAAAAAAAACAAACTTATACACCTACCATATGGTAAAATGATTTGTGCATTGTGTATTATAAATATAATTAATTTATGGAGTTTATATATACAGGTAACTCTCGATGGCTCGAACTTCGATCGCTCGAAGTTCTTGATCGCTCGAAGTGAGTCTAAGGTCCCGATTTTTTCCCCTATATAACTAAGCAAATTTACTCTTAAAATTGATTTCTCGAATTCTTGATCTCTCGAAACCCTTGATCCCTCGAAGTCAAACTGCAGTCCCGTTATTCATAATCTATAGTTTTTTACTCTCGATACCTCGAAGTGGCTGTGTATATCCAAGCGTTACCTAATTAACACCTACTTGGTCATTTAAATGGCTCCAGGCGTTAGACGCGGGACCCGTGTCACGTACTGTTTATTCAGGCGACACTTGTCCTGCCAGGTGATAATTGTTTGATGATTAACCATACCAGTACCTAATCTATAATTAACACCGACTGTTTACGATAATTTGAAGGCGCAGTGAAAAGGATAAATTAATTGAGACGGAATGATAATTTTGAGCAATGGTAAAAATTTTAGAATTATAAAACTGTAGAAATAATGTTTATACACATCATTCTCATTTTAATGATTATTGCTAAACAAGTTCTTACAGCTGGTGAAGGACCCGTAAAGTGGGAACAATGGGTGATATTCAATTATCTAATTTACGACATGTCGTCTCGCAGTCCAGTAGTACTGAGCAATCTGATCACAATATGATGCATAAAATAAATAATTACTGTAACAGTGTATCATGAATTTATTCAATATTTGTTTCTATTTAGTTTTTAAAACATCCAGGTCTGTATATTTAATTGAAAAGAAAACATTGTTTAAGCACGTGCCTAAAGGTAAGCACTTATAAAATGGCTTAATCATAACATCCGGTAAGACTAATTTTAAAACCCGTCAGTCAACCCGAAAAACTCCGAACTCTTGAAAACTCGAACTCTTGATACCTCGAAGTTTTTCCTTGGTCCCATGGACTTCGAGTTATCGAGAGTTACCTGTACATTATTATAGCAGTAACTTGATCTAAAGGGTCGGATCACAGCAAGTTGCAAGGTGTGGATCACCGGTTCAAACGATACACGAAGCGTTGAGTTTGATCTGATGAGCCGCGCCTGGTAACGAGATGTGATCCAGCTCTTTGGATCAAGTTACTGTTATTATATACCCTTGCCCATTTAAAAGTTTTAATTACAAATCTATCTTTTTTAAATCAATTGTAGGACATTTACTTGTACAACTGTGCTTTTTAAAATGAACTCTTTTAAAAGCGCTAACCATACAGATGTTAATTAATGTGCACTACGTCAACAGTTTCAGAGAGTGGTGATACGGAATCGGAAATCCACAGTGTGGAATCCTGAAAATCAGATCACACTCTGTAAAACTGACAGTATCAAGAAAGGAAAATTGATGGGTTATATACAGTAATTAAGCTGTACAGCAGGGATGCATAGATGTCCCTGATACCACATATAAGAAAATAATTAAGATACAGTCTGACACGACCTTTCTCAAAAATTTTATAGTTTTAACAAAGGCAAAAAAATAGTTTACAATCTGGCATTGGCAGATCCAACATATATTAAATCAATATTACGAATCTGCCGTGAAATAGTCACCATTTATAAGGATATAAGGTATTCTTATTATACAATCTAATTTTCATAATATACCTATTTTTTCTGAAGAATTGGCAAATAAATAATTTGCCACCATTGGTGTTAAACAGAGACAGATCCAATAAATCAATATTGCGAATCTGTTGTGAAATAGTCACAATTCTATATATATAATTTATGAGGATATAAGATATTTATATTATACAATTAAATGGTCATATTGTACCTATTTTTTAGAAGAATTTTCTTTAAGCTGGCCAAAATTCTGTGCAAAGTGTGCGCTCTGTGACGTCGTAGTAGGTGGTTTCCAAGAGAACAAAACGAAAGTAAACAGGAAAATCAAGCAAGTTCAACAAGAACTCAGCTCGGTAAGTTTTCTTAACAGTTTAACTCTAAAATATCAAATTAAACAGGCAGGAAACCAAATATAAATAGGTAAAGCCTGTGCAAAGGCTTGAGAGGCCACACGAAGGTAAAACGTGAAAATATATAAAAAGAATGTGTTTACAGTGAGGAACAGAGCGATAATTACTTTCGCTTTCGCTTTTACTCCCGCATAGCGATAATCAAAATTTACCTCATCAACTTACTCCTCAGCTGCCAGCATTTTTATCACTACATACACGTTTATGTTGTAGAAATGGATGAACAAGGTCATGAATCAACTACTTCTCATGACTTTGCGAAAGACTTGGAACAATTGAAAATGGATAATGATGATATTAGGCCTAACAAATCCGATGAACAAACTGTTTTAAAGGTGCCTACAGCTAGACATACCAGTAACAGCATTGATAATAATGAAATGAAAGAATCAAAAGTAAAGGAAAATATTGAAAATCAGCCAGAGAAGAAACCTCATACAGAAGGAAGTGACCTTTATTTGCCAGAGGGAAACAGCAATAAAAACCTACTAGGCCTACAGGAAGATAATGTTCACGCCGACCCTGAAAATTTCAGTGTAACTGAACTTGAGGAAAATAAAGTATATATTCCGAAAAAAGCTGAAGAACAGGAAAGAGACAATGTACATGATAAAGAGGGGGACATTGTTCAAGAGCGAAAGGAAGACTGTGGTGTACATGTACATGAAGAAGAGAAAGGAGCATCAGGGATAAGTGAAGAAAATTGGCACCCACCATCTTATACTGACAGACAGGACTCGAAAGCAGTGTTGCAACAAGAATTCGAAGAGGGAAAAGAAGATGAGAAAGATGAGGAGAAGAAATTAATGGACGAAAAGGTTCAGTGGAGATCTCAAAGCAAAAAAAATAATAGGAAACCTGAAAATGTAGGGTATGGGAAACCCAGATCAGGTAGACCAAGACCAGGACTTAATAGACCATACGATGGACATGAAAGGCAGTCCCATGATAGGAAAGACAAAGAAAGGAGACAACATGCACGAAATCATTGGGTAGAATATAAGCCTGAGCAGGAAAAGAACAGTGCAGCACAACATGCAAGAGAGAAGCAAAAGGGCGATAGAAAACATGAAAATGAAGAAAAGAAATTTTGGGACAGTGGTTTAACTGATGAGAGAAACGAATATGAATACTTTTGGGGGAATAAGTCTGTCTTCAGTCAGTGGTACCCTTGTAAGTTTGAGGTTGATGGAAAACCCTACAATTGTGCAGAACAATACATGATGCACCAGAAAGCAGGTATGAGTTTTCTTATGCATCTATTTGTATCACATATACTTCTCTTATTTCTCTATTTTTATATACAGTTTAACAAATACAAACACTAAAATTTGGGAATGGCCTGTATCTGAGTTTCTTATGCATGCCGTGTACAAATCTAAATTGAATGTATAATTTTACGTTCATGATGAACGTTGACTTAACAAATTTATAAATTAATTGATTTTGAGTCTGATAGAGGTGAAGAATAATATAATTTCATTTCTTTTAAAATTAAATAGGATTGTTTTAAAAAGAAAAGAAAACTATAAACTGTTTTACTTTTTATGTTTTTACGTTTTTTTTTTCATATGACAACCCAAGTGCCCTGCCCACCTTCGCCAACATACTGTAAAACATCAGAAATTAATATCAGCTTAAATTCAGGGGAAGGATCCCTCAGGGATTTTAAATATTGATTTTATTTGTATGAAAGTTGTTAACAACTGTACACAGGGAAATATTTGCCCCCATTTCATCTTAGCCTCTAATTGCCCTCATTGTCAGCGGGGCCGAATTTAAGACAGGGCGAATTCAATACAATTTTTACTGTGTTATTTAGAAAGAGTATCAATAATACATATTCCATTATCTGGGGGAATTTAAGATGGGGCAAAACCTTTTACAAGTGCAAAAGGGCGAAATAAACATGGGTAAAAAATAATCCTGCATACATTATGTGAAATATAACAACAGAAGTTCGGCACTTTTGATTTCATATTCTCTAGTTTGATACAAAATGGTGGAATCATGGAATGAAGTACTTGCATAAAATAAGGAATCTAGCTACAGAAAAAGTGACATATATTAAAATTTTACATTTGCCTTTCACTGGCACTTAGCAATGTTTTTGAAAGTGGGGGGTGGGGGCAAACTCATTCCAAAAATTTTAACAAGCAATAAAAAAAATAAAAGATCATGAAATCATGTCCGTCCTATAACACACCAATTTAAGGCAATGCAGACAAATTATCATACCGTGCTAACGCGTGGTATTCAATTTGTCTGCACCGCCTTGGAGTGTTATAGGACCGAGGACATCCAAAAATAAACATTCAATGCTTTAATGAAGTTTTTATTTATTTAAATTTTAAATTTTTATAAACCATGATGGTACAGTGTATGTATTTCTTTTATAATAATTTTAAAAAAATATAACTAGAGGAATGTTTGTCATCATGTCACTTTCAAAATTACATGAGTAAATGATATTAGGGAATTTTTTAAAATCTATTTTGCAGTATTAATGGATGATATGGAGAGGGCAGAAATAATCATGGCACTAGATGACCCCCGTGAGATGAAGCAACAAGGAAGATATGTTGAGAACTTCGATAAAAAAATTTGGGATAAATGTTGTCAGGATGTTGTTGAAAAAGGAAACGTGGGAAAGGTATCTAACACAAAATACTCGGAAAAATTAATTAACATAATCAGTAAAGAACTTTCATATATTTTATAGTTTTATTATCATTTCAATGCTGCTAACATTAAAATGGACTGCAGTTGAAGAAACTAAATATAGGATCTCCCATGATTTGTGTTAATATAGGGTGTTTATTAAACAAGTTGTTAGTTTTCTTTCGTTAAGCTTTATTGAAGGGATAGAAAACACATGATTGGAATGAGAATCCTAGCTATACCATTGAATTTTTATGAAGCCTTGTGCAATAATTCTCTCAGTATAATTTCTTTTTATTGATGAACAAATTGTCTTTTTTATCAAAGTTTTCGCAAAATAAAAAGTTGAAGGAACAGTTGCTCAGAACATTTCCTAGAACACTGGTAGAAGCTAGCCCAATGGACAGAATTTGGGGTATAGGATTGGCCAAGGAGGACCACAGGGCCTGGAATAAACAGACATGGAGAGGGCGAAATCTGCTCGGAGAGGTTTTAACCAGAGTGAGGAACAATATAATGGAGGAGCAGGACCAAGAAGTGGGAAGAATGGGAGGAAAAGGACCAGTCAAAGGAACAGTGAATAAAGGGGAGCAAGAAGTGGGTAGAATGGGAGGAAAAGGTCCAGTCAAAGGACCAGTGAAAGAGGGGAAGCAAGAAGTGGGTAGAATGGGGAAAGGAGGTCCAGTCAAAGAAACAATGAATGAGGGGGAGCAAAAAGTGGGAAGAAAAGGAGGAAGAAGGGGGAATAAAGGTCCAGTCCAAGGAAGAGATTTAGAGGATTACAAATCCACCCCTGTCTGATGTATAAGTATGATAGATATGTAGTGCAAGGCATAAAAGGATTATTTTATTGATTCCTAGGCTACACACAGAAGTTACCTGTATTAGCATTTGGTCTCTCAAGGCATGAACAGGATCTATCATTTGAATGAGACCGAGGGAATTGTCTTTGTGGTTATCCCTAAAATTTGGTACATGTGCTGTTTACTACATGGGTGTACAAAAAATGTCCATTCTATTTATGCCTCCCTTTCACAGGTCTATCATGAAAAGTTTTCTTAGGACTTTAAATAGGTTTTTTAAATCGGATATCTTTGGGGGGGTTTTTTCCCCATAAAATAAGAAATCTGTGATTGTTCAAGAATTGCATGTCCTCTATCTTTTTGTCTAAATTGGCTTAGTTTTGAAGCTAAACTGGTGCTGAAAATCTAGCATGATTTCCACATATTTGTCTGTGTTGAGCTATCATGTATATCTGTTGTTCCTTATTATACAGATTTATATCAATTTCGATTGTCATGTCTTAAACTATAATTGATTTATAATAATATACTATTCCATGCTTTTATTATTAGGAAAACCTTATTTCAATAAAAAGTATTAACTCAAAAATTTATTCTGTAGATACATATGATATGTCAAATGTTATTGTCATGTTATAGGACACAATTTAATGATATTTTTTTTTTATTAGTTACTAGTTCTGCAATTCTTTTTTTTTTTATTTGAAAAGGTGTGGTCTTAAAACATTACATTTGTCCAGTTTTATGTACTAACCTTATTGAAGTCATCTATACTTTTTTGATTCTTTTTGAGTACATGTATATATTTCATTATATTTATGTTCTTATACATGATATACATATGATAAAGAAAGTCACAGTCAAACTTCATTCTCTTTTATTGCTAAAGGCACATCATTTATGAAAAGTAAAAATATTTAATCCATAAATACAAGATAATTAGTGAAAAAGTACCTCCTTACAACAAGTATCACATTAATTAAAGCGAGTTTAATACTATAGTATTTCGTTACAAGAAATAAGTTTTTTTATCACAAGTTAAACATCTACAGTTATAACGAGTTAATATCCCGTCATAACAAATAAGTATGCCGTTAAAACAATTTATTTTGTTATTACAAGTTACCATCTCGTTATAACGAGGTAAGTAACTAAAATTAAGGCAATTTGAGGACGCAGCAATTTTTGTTATAACAATTGCAGAAAAATGCCGTAAAAATGAGAATGTTACTAGGCGGCGGTTTTGCACATATAGCAAGAATAACAAAAGGCCCATGGGCCACATAGCTCACCTGAGCAACATTAGGCATGATGAAATCAGCTTAATGGATATCTGTACAATGTAGTATAATACATGTAGATATTCATATGTTTATAATCATGTCCCTTTTCTAACAGGATGATTTTATATTCATATCACATGTTGAGCATCGCAGTTCTCAACAAGATCCTATACAATTGTTTATACATGGGATATAAACCTACATCAAACTCTGAACCCCCTGTAAAGCCCAAGAATCGTCCAGGGGCAAAAGTCTAAACAATTTTAAAGAATCACAAATTGGCAAAATGTTTGCATATAAGTAAAACCATATACATATTATAACATTTCAATTTTTGTGAATTAAAAATGTTTTCCTTTGTAAAATTGGATCTCAAATGTGACCCTTACCTACTCCTCAAGATTTTTAGGTCACCTGAGTAAACTCAGGTGACCTATTGCTATCTGTTTTCGTCCGTCGTCGTGCGTCGTGCGTTAACAATTTACATTTTTAACTTCTTCTTAAAAACTACAAGGCCAATTGTTCCCATTTTTGATGTGAAGCATCTTTATGGTAAGAGGAATGTAAATTGTGAAATTGGTGGCTCTACCACCACCAGGGTGCCACAGGTGGGGCCAAATATGCAAAAAACAGCCAAATTTTCAAAAATCTTCTTCTCTACTCCCACACATGTGAGGAAAAAACTGATTGCATGGTTATGATGTCCATGATGCCCTCTACCAAAATTGTGAAATTCATGGCCCCTGGGTCAGGGGTTCAGGCTCTAGGGTGGGGCCAATATGGCCATATAGTAAAAATGTATTAAATCTAAGAAAATCTTCTTCTCTACTCCCATAGATATTTGTTAAAAACTAAATACATAGTTATGATGTCCATGAAGCTCTCTACCAAAATTGTGAAATTCATGGCCCCTGGGTCAGGGGTTCAGGCTCTAGGGTGGGGCCAATATGGCCATATAGTAAAAATGTATTAAATCTTAGAAAATCTTCTTCTCTACTCCCATAGATATTTGTTAAAAACTAAATGCATGGATATGATGTACATGAAGCCCTCTACTAAAATTGTGAAATTCATGGCCCCTGGGTCAGGGGTTCAGGCTCTAGGGTGGGGCCAATATGGTCATATAGTAAAAATGTATTAAATCTAAGAAAATCTTCTTCTATACTCCCATATATATTTGTTAAAAACTAAATGCATGGTTATGATGTCCATGAAGCTCTCTACCAAAATTGTGAAATTTATGGTCTCTGGGTCAGGGGTTCAGGCTCTAGGGTGGGGCCAATATGGCCATATAGTAAAAATGTATTAAATCTTAGAAAATCTTCTTCTCTACTCCCATAGATATTTGTTTAAAACTAAATGCATGGATATGATGTCCATGAAGCCCTCTACCAAAATTGTGAAATTTATGGTCCCTGGGTCAGGGGTTCAGGCTCAAGGGTGGGGCCAAAATGGCCATATAGTAAAAATGTATTAAATTTTAGAAAATCTTCTTCTCTACTCCCATATATATTTGTGAAAAACTAAAGGCCTGGATATGATGTACATGAAGTCTTCTACCTAAATTGTGAAATTTATTACCCCTGGGACAGGTGTTTAGGCACTAGGGTGGGGCCAATATGGCACAGGAAGGGCCCAAATATCTTGAAAACGGTTAAAATCCCCACCCCTAAACCATATATATTCTTGTTCCTTGTGTTAAGGGCCATCAAATGGTATGTAGGTCATGGGCCTCAGGGGTGGTTCCTGACCCCCCTCAAACAGGAAGAGCCCAAATATCTTGAAAACGGTTAAGAACCCCACCCCTAAACCATATATATTCTTGTTCCATGTGTCAAGGGGCATCATATGGTATGTAGGTCATGGGCCCTGGGGATGGTCCTGACCCCCCTCAAACAGGAAGTGCACAAATATCTTGAAAACGGTTGAGATCCCCACCCCTAAACCATATATATTCTTGTTCCTTGTGTCAAGGGGCTTCATATGGTATGTAGGTCATGGGCCCCAGGGATGGTCCTGACCCCCCTCAAACAGGTAGTGCCCAAATATCTTGAAAACGGTTGATATCCCCACCCCTAAACCATATATATTCTTGTTCCTTGTGTCAAGGGGCTTCATATGGTATGTAGGTCATGGGCCCCAGGGATGGTCCTGACCCCCCTCAAACAGGTAGTGCCCAAATATCTTGAAAACGGTTGATATCCCCACCCCTAAACCATATATATTCTTGTTCCTTGTGTCAAGGGGCATCATATTGTATGTAGGTCATGGGCCCCGGGGATGGTCCTGACCCCCCTCAAACAGGAAGTGCACAAATAACTTGAAAACGTTTGAGATTCCCACCCCTAAACTATATATATTCTTGTTCCTTGTGTCAAGGGGCATCATATGGTATGTAGGTCATGGGCCCTTGGGGTGGTCCTGACCCCTCTCAAACAGGTAGTGCCTGAATATCTTGAAAACGGTTAATATCCCCACCCCTAAACCATATATATTCTTGTTCCTTGTTTATGTTAATAGTAAAGTAATAATTGGCTAACTAAAATCACTGATATATAAAGGTAAAATGATTTTGGTATATATGCCAGATGGTGATTCTCAACGAATGTTGAATATTCAAAAACTGGAACAGGAGAAGTGAGTAACTCATGATGGCTTTTATCGATAAAGCTGGGTTTTTTTTCGTTTGTTTAAATGCCAATAGGGAGAGTTTCTGTCTGCCCCGGGGGGATGGGGTATGGGAGGTTGTTTTAGATAAAACATGAATAATAGCCACCTTGTTATTATTATTAAATTATTTTCTATCAGAGTCTTGCACCTTTTCAATATCAGGTCATGCACTCTTTTTTGATCTTTTAAGTTTTTCGCTAAAATTATAGGTTTAATAGTCCTTTTTGAAAGATTTCAGGCAGGGAGGTGGTCATCATTACAAATTAAAAATTTTTCTATTCCAGAATAAAACTTAACTATATATGCATATATGAGACTCCTTGACAAGTTTGTGTATGGGTTATGCTACTCAGGTGACCGTTAAGGCCATTTGGCCTCTTGTTATTTTAACGAATTTGAACCTACACTACCCAAGGGCAAGGTTGCTTTTACTAAAGTTACAGATTTTCTAGACAAATGGTTTTGTTGAAGATTTTTCTCCATATATTCCTATGTCAAAAATTTGTTTCCCTCCCCCCTCCCCGTTGTGACCCCATCCTACCCCCGGGGATCATGATTTGAACAAACTTGAATCTACCTAGTCCTTACCACATAAGTTTCACCTTTCCTAGCTACTTAGTTTTTAAGGTTTTAAAGACTTACTCTATATATTCCTATGTAAAAATTCGATCCCCCATTGTGGCCCCACCCTACCCCTGAGGGTCTTGTTTTTCACAACTTTGATTCTACACTAGCTGAAGATGCTTCCACATAAGTCTCAGCTTTCCTGGCTGATTGGTTTCTGAGAAGAAGATTTTTAAAGATTTACTCTTTATAGTCCTATGTAAAAATATGACCACTCATTGTGGCCCCACCCTACCCCCAGGTTTCATGATTTTCACAACTTTGATTCTACACTATCTGAAGATGCTTCCACATAAGTTTTAGCTTTCCTGGCCAAATGGTTTTTGAGAAGAAGATTTTTGAAAATTTCTCAAAATTTTCCAATAATTCCCTTTTATCTCACCTTGGAAAAAGGCGTGGCCTTTAATTTTCACAACTTTGAATACCATTTGCCTAAGGGTGCTTTGAGACAAGTTTGGTTGAAATTGGCCTAGTGGTTCTGGAGAAGATGTTGAAAATGTTAAAAGTTTACGGACAGACGGACGGACAGACGGACGACAGACAGAATATGATCAGAAAAGCTCACTTGAGCTTTCAGCTCAGGTGAGCTAAAAACGACAAAACAATGATATCTCAGCAATTATAATTCACATGTATATAATTTTATCTTCAATTTCCATTATTTTCCTTATAAATTTGCAATACATAACAATACAAAACAATTATAGTGTTTTCACAATCATGTTTATCACGATAAACACTTATTTCAATAAACTGAAAAAATCAACACACAAATTGTTCTGTTGCATGTACCTCGAATGTTTTGTAACATTTATCCTGCATTAAAACAATGAACAAGCAATGGTTTGTTCAGAGTACTTACCGTTGGCAGACAGAAGTTAACACTGGTAACATTTCTTACCGTTGGTACCGATGTTTGATGACAAAATTTACCATAGTGCGTTCAGAATTCTACCGTTCGCAGACAAAAGTTACCACTGGTGCCACTGGACCCATATGTACTCTGAACCAGTTTTGGGGTACAAATGGTGGGAAATTCACCAATGTTAACAATGGTACCTTTGGTGTACCATTGTTAACACTGGCTGATTATTTAGCGGAAAATGTCAAACCAAAATGCAATATTTTTGCCTCGTTGATCATTTTGCAGCTAAAGGATACATTCATAAATATGATTTTTAGTGTAGTAAAGTATTTTTTTCTTACAATTTTTTCCCTGCAAAACGTGCGTACGAGATCATAGGAAAAAATGGCTAGGGTGAGTCATTACTGTGAGATTACCAAACCATCATATATATATATATATCCGATGATTTTAATACCGTTTGTCCAGGGACACATTTGAAAGTAAATGCTATGGTTAATGCCAACAACAATCTAAAGGGCCCTTCCCCTAATCTTGATAAAGAACTGTTAATTGGTGTTTTGTGGTAAATGGGTTTGAGAGCTTTCGATCTATAGCTGATCGGTTTTAGAACATCCATAAAAGTAAGCTTTTATTCTAGTGTTACAAGAGTATATCCTCCTCCACCTTTAAAAAACATTAAGGCCAATGTGACTAACGTTAGATGGCCTTCATCACGAGCCAAAAAAAAAAAAAAAGAAAACTGTCAATTTCTAAAAATACTTTACTGATCTTAATTTTGTTGCAAAATGGTGCCACGAAGCAAAAAAAAAAAATATTTACATCTTTTTTGACATTTTCCGCTAAATAATCAGCCAGTGTTAACAACGGTACACCAAAGATATACCATTGGTGAATTTCCCACCAATTGTACCCCAAAAAAACTCGTTAAGAGTAGATATTGGTCCACTGGTACCAACGGCACAAATTGTTACCACTGGCAAACAGGGTATGGTATCTATGGCACGCCAAATTCACAAAAATGTGCTAAACATAGTTTCACAATCGATAAACTAGGTTTATCGGCTGTTAACTATAGTTTACGGATCGTAAACTATAGTTACCGACGTTAAACTATATTTCACATCTGTAAACTATAGTTAACGCGATAATCTATGTTTCACATCTGTAAACTATAGTTAACACTGAAAACAATCATTTGCGGTTGTTAAACATAGTTTATCTGATAAATAGGGTTTTATGATCAGCAAACTACGGTTCACAAATCTAAAGCACGCCGAATTCACATAAATTATCAAAACATAGTTTCACAGTCGATAAACTAGGTTTAACGGCTGTTAACTATAGTTTACGGATCGTAAACTATAGTTACCGACGTTAATCTATATTTCACATCTGTAAACTATAGTTAACGCGACAATCTATTTTTTTCTGTCTGGAAATACACGTTAACAATAGATTTTGTTGATAAATATAAATTCACATCTGTAAACTATAATTTACATTCGTCAACTATAGTTTAGAGTTGGTAATCATAGTTTCACAATCGTGAAACTATATTTATCAAATAAATTATGTTTTGCAATCGCAAATGGTTGTTTTCAGTGTTAATTATAGTTTTACACTTCTGAAACATAGTTTATCGCGTTAACTATGGTTTACAGATGTGAAATATAGATTAACGGCGTTAAATAAAGTTTCACAGATGATAAACTAGGTTTATCGACTGTTAACTATTGTTTACGGACGTTAAACTATAGTTAACAATAGTTTATTGTTAACTATAGTTTACGAACCGTAAATTATAATTAACGATTCGTTAACTATAATTAACGATCCGTTAACTATAATTTTCATCTGCAAAACCATATTTAACGGTTGTAAACTATAGTTTACGAATGATAATCTAAGTTTATCTGTCTTCAAATAATGTTAACGATATATTTTGCTGATAAATATAGATTCACGTCTGTAAACTATAATTTACATTCGTTAACTATAGTTTAGGTTTGTTAATCATAGTTTCACAATCGTGAAACTATATTTAACAGATAAACTATGTTTTGCAATCGTAAATGATTGTTTTCAGTGTTAACTGTAGTTTACAGATGTGAAACATAGATTATCGCGTTAACTATAGTTTACAGATGTGAAATATAGATTAACGTCGTTAACTATAGTTTCGGATCCGTAAACTATAGTTAACAGTCGATAAACCTAGTTTATCGACAATTATCGACTGTGAAACTATGTTAAGCTCATTTTTGTGAATTTGTCTGATAAATGTAGTTTCACGATTTGTGAAACTATGATTATCAACTCTTAACTATAGTTTACGATTGTAAATTATAATTAACAAATGTGAATCTATATTTATCAGCAAAATCTATTGTTAACGTTTTTTTACAGATAGATAAACTATGATTATCATTCGTAAACTATAGTTTACATTCGTGAAATATAGTTTCACAGATGTAAACTATAGTTAACGAATCGTTAACTATAGTTTCGGATCCGTAAACTATAGTTAACAGCCGATAAACCTAATTTATCGACTGTGAAACTATGTTTAGCACATTTTTGTGAATTTGGCGTGCCATAGGTATCACTGGAAATACCCTGGAAGCATTATTTATGACTGATATATTATACCGTCAACTCCTCGTCATTGAACATTCCTATAAATTATCCCCCCCCCCAAAAAAAAGTAGAGATAAGAAAATTAGATAGACCTAGGACAAATTCATTGTGGTGGCATACCTTGTATTATCTTTTTTAGTATTGTTTTAAAAACTTTATCCACGAAAATGCCAGGCACATAGTTCATGTTTTTTTTTTCGTGGAAACAAATGGAACATGACCTCGCCATGAAGCGAAACAGAAAGTAGTGTCAGGTAATGATATAAATGTAGAGTTCTGAAAAGGAGGAAGAGGATGACATCAGATGGAGGCCAGTTTGAGGTTGGGGCACTTATTGGAGAAGGGTCATTTGACAAAGTCTTTGAATGCTTTGACAAAAAGGATGGAAAGAAGAAGGTGTGTCATCAATCGCAGTATTTTGTCAAACTATTTAAGAGTTATGAATTGTTGTCATTGGTTTCAGAAATCATTATTATTAATTATTATATTAGTATCTTTCACACTTGTATACAATGTAGAACCAGATTACTTGCATCCGGTATAAAGAGTTCTTTATCATAATGTATAAAACGTGAATGACAAGGCACTTTCATTTTAGTTTCGCTTTAAAGGGGCATGGTCACGATTTTGGTCAAAAATTATTTTTCCGATTTTAATGTTTACAATGTTTCATCAAGGCATTTTTAATAGGCAACCAAAAGTTGAGTATCATTTGTTGAGTTTTAAGCGAGTTACAGAGCTTACAATTCTTTGCTATGTAAACAAAACTTTTGTTTACATTTTGAATGTTAAACTGAAAATTCCAGTTTTAGACCTAAAATGAATGTGTTAACGTTAGAAACTGTTTATTTATGCTTAAAATGAATAAGAAGGTAGACAAATCTGCTTGAAAAAGATTTTTTACTGGTATATTGAACTTATGTAAACAAAAACATGGCACGAGCCTTGTTTACATGACAAAGAGTTGTGAGCTTTGTATCTTGCTCGTAACTCTACGACTGACTCTCAAACTTCACTTGATCATTAGAAATACATTCCTAAAGCATTGTAAATAATACAAATATTAAAATTGAGTTTGACCAAAATCGTGACCATGTCATTTTAAGTTGCATTCATTTGATATACATTCTTGCACCTCGACGTGTACACGTACTGTCCTCATATTTACAATACCATTCGTTGGATATAGAGCAATGTACGGTTCAATAATCAATAAACCAAAGGTCGCTGGTTTGAACCCCGGTCACTTGAAGCTATGCATTGTAAACTTAGACAAGACTCTTTATTTACACTAGACTTAGACCCGTGCGTGCACGGGTTGAAATTGCATATGATATCGGAAATTTACGAAATAGATACATCGACATACCGTATTGCTGACATTTACATAACCAAGCTTTAGGCCTACAATAATGCTATTAATAATTTCACTACACTCTGCTTAATTAGAATAATCTAACTGTGTCTCGGGACAGGCCTTCGCCACAGTTAAAATGCCTCCCATATACCCGTAATGTAGCAAAAAATTGCAGAATCGCTCAGAAACGATTTTGGAGAAAATTAATGAAGCTGCATTGAAAATAACAGTCAAATTATTCATAACAAACCATTTTGAGGCTGTAAATACCTTTCATCTGCAAATTTAATTCATATTAATGAAAAATTCAACACTTTTTCACCAACTTTTTGACATTCGGAACTCTCGGGATTTTTCATATTAAATGCACTAATTTAGAGTTATATCCCGTATTTTCTTTGATGAACAGAATATATAGCAAATTTCCAATGAAAATTTACATGTATTTGCATTATCGTTTCTGAGTTTATCCATGCAAATGTGAAATTGTGGAAACATGAACTAAAGAGCCTCCCGTGATTAAGCATGAATGTAATGCGCATGCGCAAGATAGTAAAATAAAAAAAATCCAGGTGATTTCCAGGTTTTTTAAAGGAGTTTTTGTTGATTATTAATTAGCGAAGCTTGATTGAAGAAAAATAAAAACAAATTGGTAGTCTTCAAGTACCAATGATGTTTAAAATATATAAAACAAAAGACAGTACTTTTCCGATTTCTCGGTATTAAAGCCCAAAAATTCGAGTCTATTATTTTAATATAGTACCGTATATACTCGCCTATAAGTCGGATTTTTGGGAGTAGAAAATTGAGTGAAAAAGGGGGGGGGGTCCGACTTATAGGCGAGACATAGTAAGAATCTGTTTTCATTAAAAGAAAATTCAAGCAGTCAATTTTTCACACCTAAGGTGATAATAGCTATAGGGGTCATGTCACCTAAAACAACACTAGCAAACACCACAGTGTAAGGGGCTAATTACCAACCTTATCAGTCAGTAAGGAAATAAATCACTATCACTATCATCTAATTTTCAAAAGGACTCTATTTAAATACCTGGTAGTTTTGAAGCTATTACCAACTTGTTAGTGTTTTAAAAATAATGACATTTAAAATCAAAAGATATTAACATCAAAGACCCATGACAGAAATAGAGTCTAGAAGCAATTATGGGGTGAAACAAGGACAATTTCTTGAAAACTCAAACTTGTATGATAAAATGTGGTTATTTTATTGAGAGTATCTGTATATTAATTGTCCTGAAAAAAGTGACCCGACTTATAAGGGGGTCAACAGCAAAATCTTCAAATTAAAGCTGGAAAAAGGCAACCGACTTATAGGCGAACCATACTTATAGGCGAGTATATACGGTAGTATAGATTGTCTTTAGCTCACCCAGCTGCAACCGGGTATCGGCTTACGCTCGGCTGGGAGGTTTTACTGGCGATGAGCTAGTGTTCTATTGAATTTAACCAGGGGATGTCCCATCCAGAGGAAGTCAAAGCCTCTCATTCATATATATTTATGAAATTTCATGTAAATTTCCAATATCTGTCGAAAAAGTTATAGGATAATTCATGTCATTGAAAATGGTTTTCGATGGACATTTTGTATACCAAAAATATTTGTTTTAAGGTGGCTTGCTACAACTTGAAATAGTTTCTTTAATCAGCATAAAATTACGTGACTATGATAGTTATAATGGTGGATTAGACAAATAAAAGTCAAATACTAGTATGCGAAAAAATTGCAATTTTGGATGACAAACTATACATATGTATCTTCGAAAGATTTATTCAGTAATTGCGAACAAAAGCCACAGACGGATTCGAACTCATGATCTGGAGTTCACAAGCCCGTTACTTTAACCACTGAGCTATGACTATAACCAACCAAATTGATTGATAAAAACAATTCAACAAAACACTGAAATCGCCATCTTGCGACGTAGTGTCCTAAAAAGTATAGGTCTAGGTGTAGTGAGGTACCTTAAAAGATCATACATTCTAAAGGCCAGTAACAACATGCTTTTATATCGTAATACCTTTTTTAAAAATTGAAATGAAATGCATGAGTAAATGCAGTATAAATGGTAAAGAAAAAATCAAACCCGAATTACACGATCCACTTGTCCCAGGTACATGTAATATTGTTTGCCTTCTTTTAGACCATTGCTTTGACTAGATCCAAGTAACATAATAAGTCCTTTGCAACATTTTTCATTTGGTTGTCCTCAGTATATGAACGAATCAAATCTGTATGAATGAAGATTATTTTGAAACAAGCTTCATATTCATGATATTTGCGAAAAGTCTTTGTATTATCATAAAATTACCGTCTTGACACCCTTTTTTAAAGTTTGCCATGAAAAAGATAAACCTTAGCAAATTGTCAAAGAGTGATCGTAGCTCAGCGGAAACAGAGGCCATATTGTTAACCAGTCTACAGAACGAGTATATTCTGCATGTTGTGACAGCATTCCAAGAAAGAGAAACACTGTGTATAGTAACGGAGTTCTGGGATCAAGGGGATTTAGCACAATTTCTAGAGGGAAGAAAATGAGCTCGAGAGTCATTGGATGAACAGCGTATTGTGGAATGGTTCAGACAGATATGTTGCGCTTTAGAGGTAAATGCAATATCTCCATTTTAGTACCGTGTTAAGTACTATTATTATACTTTCATGTTAAATACTAAAATCTGATTAGTTTAGAGGCAGTTGACAATCCGTTCTCATACCCTTAGCGTTAGCAACACACTTGGCAACGGGCCGATAGAACGAATTGTTAAATGCGTGTAAATTATGCGCGTACGGTTCGCCGTAGAACTCGCGTCTTTTCTATATAAAAGCAGTAAAATTTGCTATAAAATTAAGACATTCAGTATAATAAAATAAATAGTGCCTGTTTGGAGGGTACCAGTTGAAATTGACACCCCTCGAAAACCATTGTCAACCTCCGCTTCGCGTCGGTTGACAATGGTTTTCGAGGGGTGTCAATTTTGACAATGGTTTTCTCGGGGTGTCAATTTCAACTGGTAACCCCCCCCCCCCCCCCCCCCAAGCAGGCACTATTTATAAAATGTAACATTCATGCAACGGACTTGTTTTACTTCTCCGATTAGCTGCTATTGTGCACAATAATTCTACCAGCTGCGCATATTAATACCTCAGTTATTAGTACTTGTTTCTCTTCAGGGATCGGCTCGTGAGATATTTTAAAGAAATGTGATACCAGTAAATCGTGGTTACAAGATTTGATTTAATTCATTTAATTTAGTTATTTATTAAAAAATAAACATCTTTATCAATAAAAGGGTATTTTAATGGATGATCGGTGCCATATGATTTTGATAGACTAAGTGATCAGCGCGTTTGGTGTGGTACATAAACAAAGTACGAGTAAATTTTTGATTCATATCACAGTAAAATCAAGAGTAAAAATTTAATCTCTGTCGACAGTAGTTTGCATGTTTTGATTATAATGCTAACAGACATGGCTTTTTTTGTCACGGTATGCACAAAAAGACAAATTTTAAACTTTTAAAGTTAATTTGCTCGATTGTCGATAGCGCTAGACATGATATACAAGTGTCATGTTGTAAAATTTTGAATTTACCAGGTGGAAGAGAATACAAAATGTAGTACTTGTCATGTTGTAAATTTTGTATTTACTGCCGCCCGTTAAACTCAAAATTTACAACATGTCACTACATGTATATAGTTCACAGGACAAGTAAACAAATGTCAATCATTTTTTAACACCCAATCTGAGGCCTCAATTCAGGGGAACACTGACCAAGTAAATCTGAAGACAGTATTTATTTTCTCAGTCTTTCATTTTCAGTAAAGTGAACAGTACAAGGAAAAATTTTCTTGTTTTACTTTTTTTTTTAATAATCTTGGTTTATTAACATATAACGTAGCTTAATTACATCTATGTGAATTCCGCAAGTATTAAATCAATCCATTATTTTACCATCAAAGATATGACAATCAAAAACCGTGATTAATAATAAGACCTTTGTATTAAATAAAAATACTTGTAACAATGTTTGATTTTTTTTTTTGGATAATGATCTTAACATGTCTTTTAACATTTTACTTCAATAATTGCATAGCTTTGACAAGTTGTTAATCAAATCAAGATCTTCTATAAATTGATACAGTCCCTTTTTTTTAAAAATCTGACATCATTGTAAGTTAATTCATCCAAAATATGTTTGCGGTCTAAAAATCGATTCCATATTATAATCATACATCAATAAAAACAAATTGAGAGATAAAATGTCATAATTATGGTGTACATTGAGAATTTAACAAAATATCAATGTTATTCACAAAAAAATTGAATAATATTGTAGAATGAATTCGCCCTGCATTAAGCCTGGTACAAAATCAACTTAAGTTACCATTATTTGTGACACATGTTTTTATATTGTTGTCATGTTGTAAATTTTGAATTTACCGGGTGGCAGTAAATACAAAATTTACAACATGACAACTGTTGTCATGTTGTAAATTTTGTATTTACTGCCACCCGGTAAATTCAAAATTTACAACATGACATTGTTATGCATAGATTTGATGACGCTCAGCAATTCCAATTTTTTGATAATTGAAACCATATCTTCGATATATCGACCGAATGTCACTTCGAATTACCCAATTGGTATTCGTACATATTGAAACATAATCTCATAAGTGTAAAGATTGTTTCTGAATATTTTTCTGTAGTGTTGGTATTGATGACAAGATCAATGTGGTTTTTTTTTTTATAATCTTATAGTATTTGCATCGAAGAGATGTCCTTCATCGGAATATAAAGACGCAGAATATATTCCTGACCGGTAAAGAAATGACAGCTAAGCTGGGAAACTTTGGTCTGGCCAAGTATGTTGATAAGCTTACCTGATTTATTGTTAATAAATGTTGTTATTAACAATATTTTACTTTGTTTCCCCTCGGACTGAAATGTCACACTTTCATTGGTTTTAACTTAGCACGTGATTGCCTTAATTAAATATCTCAATGTGAGTTTCGGTGAGAAATAATATTAGGCAATATGACGGCCGTCATTGGCCGACGCTTCGCTTACTCATTTCGACATTTCATAGTATTGCCCTTTGAAATTCTTTAAAATTATATCTATCTATCTATCTATCTATCTATCTATCTATCTATCTATCTATCTATCTATCTATCTATCTATCCATCCATCCATCCAACGTTTGGATTAGGCTGTTTAAAGTTAATTCTACTTTTATTGTTTCCCACACGCTTAGGTTTAGGAGAAATTGGGTTTTGAAAAAATCAAACAAACTCCTATTTTGACTTGATTTTTTCAACTTTGATTATACTGTAATCTGTAGAAATTTAAAATGTTTAGAGCACATTATGGACTATAAATCAGATACTGAATAGGATTATAAGGAAAGATCACTATTAACGAGATAACCTTTATTTAGTTTGAATACAAACTATATTTGTATTAATGTAAATGAACAAAAATCATTTGTTTGAAAATTTTGTTTGTTTTTATTTTATCGCCCTGCCTCGTATACATGTTTGGTATATTGAAGTGACGTTAAACGCAGAATTAATTTTAGGCGGCCTTATTTATGAAAATGAAAAAAATTACGCGACTTGACCGACGGTCAGTAAGCATATGCGATACTGGGTATGGGTTTTTTGATGATGAATTAATTTTAAAAATAATAATTTTAGAGTGTTAGAGAGTCCCAACCATGAAGATATAAGCGTCCGTGGTAGTCCATATTACATGAATCCTGATGTCTTCGCTCATATACAGTACAATTCTAAGGTACGCATATTTTATAAGGATAAGTTTGTCCAGCATCACACATGTAAACTTAATCAGTGTAACACTCTGATTTTTAACTTTTTTTTCATCAATTTTATGCTATCCTACTTTGAGTGAAAGCTACAACTTAAATGGGCAAGCTTCAACTTTTTACGCTGTTAAATAACAATTGCGGAAAATAAAAAAGTTTATAAACTTATTCTTGAATTTGCTGCCTATTTCGATCGGAAGAACGTCACAATATGTAGGTGTCCAATACTACCTTAAGGAGGCTGGATGGTTGACAAACTAACCATAAGATATACCTAAGATATTAAGTGTGCTTCATTTAGCTATAAACAATTAACTAATAAAGAAAAAAATCTATATATTTTACCCTTGAAATTTGGGTATTTTCCTAAATTTTTATTTAGAACTCTTCTTTTCAAGGAGATAAACACAGTCTAAAAATGACCACCGCCATCAAGCCCTCTTAAGTGTATAACAGACGCTTTTATTAAGTGTACTTTTATATTGCTTTTCTACGAAAGACGAATAGGGCCACATTAAAAAATATTTTTATCTCGTAATTACGAGAAAAGATCTCGTTATTACGAGATAATTATCTCGTAATTACGAGAAAAGATCTCGTTATTACGAGAAAAGATCTCGATATTACGAGTAAATTATCTCGTAATTACGAGAAAAGATCTCGTTATTACGAGATAATTATCTCGTTATTACGAGAAAAGATCTCGTTATTACGAGAAAAGATCTCGTTATTACGAGTTACTTATCTCGTTATTACGAGAAAAGATCTCGTTATTACGAGTTAATTATTTCGAAATTACGAGAAAAAATCTCGTTATTACGAGAAAAGATCTATATAAAATGGTGCGTTTCATTGTTCTACATGTACTTTCTGAGTCTTTTTATGTAAAATGGATGAACATATATTAAGAAATTCATTAAATTAGTGAAAAAAAATTGAAAAGGAGCAAAGAAGATTGATTAATAAATTAATTGACCAAATTATAAATATGAAGGATAATTTGTTTTCCAAAATGTTAATATACGTAAACAAATATTTTCAATATATAGGTTGTGTATAAATATATAAAACACAACCCGGGGTAAATCTCGCATATTTATGATTGAAACTATATAGTTTTCTGTAACTAATGGAATTGTGTTTTTTTTACTAGGACTACCTGGTATTTACTTCGGTGTGGTATTGTAATATACGTTGAAAGTTGTTTTTTCTACTTATTAATTCATATAAGATAAAATATCAAATCCGATTATTTTATGTAGAAATCAATAAATAATGATCGTTGTTATTTAAAAATAATCAAAATTGAATTAACGTTTCTGAAAAAAAAACCCAAAATAAGACTGAAAGGCTGAACCAATCGACTTGAAAGTATGGATCTGGTGAACGAGAAACACTTATATTATGTATGTATTTTTTCACAATAATAAATCAAATCACAACTACTATGTATTTTATTATAACAATATATTTTCTCGTAATAACGAGATAATTATCTCGTAATAACGAGATATTTTCTCGTTATAACGAGATAATTAACTCGTAATAACGAGATCTTTTCTCGTAATTACGAGATCTGTTCTCGTAATTACGAGATAATAAACTCGTAATAACGAGATAATAAACTCGTAATAACGAGATCTTTTCTCGTAATTACGAGATAATTAATTCGTAATAACGAGATCTTTTCTCGTTATAACGAGATAATTAACTCGTAATAACGAGATCTTTTCTCGTAATTACGATATCTTTTCTCGTAATAACGAGATAATAAACTCGTAATAACGAGATCTTTTCTCGTAATTACGAGATAATTATCTCGTAATAACGAGATCTTTTCTCGTAATTACGAGATAAAAATATTTCTTTATGTGGCCCTATTCGTCTTTCGTACTTTTCGCTTATAAATACTTGAACAAAATGTTTTTTCATGCTTGTAAAATCTGCAATGATTGCTACCTTCATAGCATGTAAAAAAAACCCTCCGAGTTAACATATATCTTCATTCAATCAATTACATATAAAAAGATAGCAAACTATTTGTCAATCAGCGTGTTACATAGATGGAGCAGCATTTTTTCCATCTACAATATATCAGAAGGTAACCAACGATACCTCTAACATCGTCTAAGACAAGCAGGTTTTGATATAAACACCTCGTCAAAATTCTTGGTAGATTCTGAAATGCTTCAATGGATCTTAAAGGGACATGACCACGATTTTTGCTGATAATTAGTTTTCTTTTTTTAATGTTTGAAATATTCCAATGTGGTGTATCTTTTAATTTGCTGCAAAATGTCGAGTTATATTCATTCAATCTTTATTCTCCCTTTCTGAGATTTCATGTCACATACAACACAGATTACCAATAATTAAGAAACATAAGGATAATCAAAGAATATAGAATTACACGCAAATGTAAGAAAATATATGTACAAGTATAGAAAGAAGTAAGTTATATACATTTTCAGCTAGTTAGCTACTAACATATTCGAAGCCACAGCTCTATTAAAAAAGGCGATGGTTCAACACAACCATCTAATTTGCAAAAATTTGCAAATTTGCAAAAATTTGCACACAAACAGATGAAATCTTTCTTTCGTGTTCTCCTAATACTGCAGTTAGTTCTATCCCCCCCAAGTAAAATGTAATACAATGAATCCTCATTAAGGTGAGTTAATTCTACATATAAATGAACGTTAAAATTATTAACAAGGTTGTCGCAGAATGAGTTCCTTATATATCAAGTAAATAGGCACCCCAACACAGCATGCTGAAACTGATTGGTAAAGTTGATTAAAAAGAGTGAACAGGTTTGTTTTAATGCGGTTGGAGGAATAGTCCAGAGTTTGGCGAGGAATCTGATAAAAGGGACTTCATCAACACAATAATTAGATTTCCAAATGCTGATAGGAGTAAGATTCGAAAAATTCTTGACAATAGACATTTTATGTTCGCGAAAGTAAACATTTCAAATCAACAACTTGATATTTTGTTGGATTTAGGTCTTGTAAAGGTAAGAAACAAACGTTTTTAGTGGGGACTTCAACGTGTAAAATTGAAGCGAGCTGGAGATTAAGTTCATCCCAATTGAATAAAAAAAGCAATTGTCTGAGACGAATTCGGGCTAAATTTCCGAAAATACTAATAAGAGAAAATAAAATACTAATAAGAGAAAAACAGGTTTATAATTGACTAGTATCGTGAACAATATTAACATGTTAATCGCTGTATATACGTTACTCTATTTAAAAAATCGGGGTTGAAATTACGACATTTTCCATAGGGCAGACTACTATTCACTAACGTTAGATCTTTAGCTACGTTCATATTCATTATGAAAATGCGTAATGTATGTCACTGAATAAAGAGAATAAAACTATATAACTTAAGTTTAAAACAGTTTTGTTTTCGCTGTCCAATCACGTAAATGTAACCCCCCCCCCCCCAAACCGCCCCATGGATACACCCCAGAGCGTGCATGGGGATAGGAATAACGAAATATTTTAATTCAAAGAGGTTTTAAGAAGATGAATATCTGATCTCTTCAATTACCTGTATATCCTAAATAATGCATCCCCCTCAATATTTTATTTCGCGAGGGGATGATCCGCTTTGCGGTGCCCTTGTTTCCAATTATTCCAAAGTTCACATCCATATAATACTAGTATTGTTGGTATTACTATTTTCCGATACAGGTTGACAAGATTTAGTGGGTTTGTATTATTAGACAGGTAGTTCCTAATTGCGAAGTAAGCTTTTCTTCCTTTGTTGCAATTGTTTTTTGCTCGGTCAATAGACTTGAATTGAGAATGTTAAATTATTCCCAGATGCCTATAGTTATCACAAAACGGACTCTTCTCTTTGCCTAATTTCCAGGTTTGCTGAGTTGGGCTTTTGCATTTACTAAACAAAACAACATTAAACTTTTGAGCATTACACGTAAAACGCCATAAACTTGAATACGTATATGCAACCTTTAGCATTTTTTGTAATCCCACTGGGCTTAAACTAATACAAGCTATGTCGTCGGCTAACGCCGGGTTCGTAGATTTCACATTATGTACACCAAACTTAGTATCTATATTTTCTTGACAATTTAGTAAAACATTAATAGACACATAGTATAAGAAACCAGATAATACTCCTCCCTGTCGGACACCCTGCTTGACTTCAAACTATTGTGAGGTTGTACCGTTTACAGCTACCGTGTTTTCATTGCCACAGTGACAATCATCTATTATTTCCCTTATTTTACCCTTTGTTCCTAATTTTTGAAGTTTTACCATAATACTTTTTCTCTAAATATGTCATATGCAATTTTACAATCTAAAAATGCTACATAGACGGAGCTTCCGTGATCATTGTAATGACAAATTGTTTCCTGCAAGTTAAAACTTCCATCAATGGTCCTTCTGAAACCCTTGGTGTTGGGGACTGGGGAACTTTATTTCACTGATTATAACATCTGATATTCTATTGTGCAGTATTTTTTCGAACGCTTTTAATAAGCACGATAATAAGGATACCGGTCGGTAGCTATCAGGGGAGTTCTTTATCTTATTGTCTCCTTTGTATGTAGGTAAGCTTATACCTTTTCCATTCATTTGGGAACTTCCCAACTTTAATGATGCCCTTTGATAATCTGCTAAGATATACAGCGACTTTATTTCCACCGTACTTTAGATCTTCCGCTTGGACAGTATCAACCCCCGGTGCTTTACGTAATTTAAGGGAGACAATCGCCTTATTATACTTCAGATTCGGAGATTTCATATTCAAGTCGTTCGTCGCGTTCGTTCATTTTCATGTTTCCATATTCTGAAGATATAGTTCGGAAGTTCTCGTCATTAATATCTGTCGTTACTTTGAAGAGTGTATATATCCGCGAAATATGTTGCGAACACGTTTGATACGGTGTATGAAGTATTTGCCGTTATACCCTCATATACACTCTCTGGGTACATCCTGTTTTGCCAGGGTCTCTGTCTGCTTATAAGTTTCCAGAAAAGACGTGCGTCACAGCCGGCTGCATTTTCAATATCCACATATGAATTTTTTATATACTGCTAAAACGACAGCGATTGGCTTTTCCGGAAAAGACGTTTTGCCCGTTTGTAATTTTAAAAACACGACAGATAATGCATTCCGCGGGGCCGTCCCTCTCTTACCCATAGGTCCCTCATTCCCCTTTCTTGGGCGTGGGACTCTTTTACTTCTTTTGTCCAGTACGGTTTACTATGGGGGTTAAATTTAGGTCTTGGGATGACAGTGTTTGCGCATGTTGTTATGCATTTAACAAAGAACAGATAAAAATCGTTAATTTCAGGGAGAGTTTTTGTTTACGTTTGTTAAATATGCAATAAAAATTCTGTTTAAAGCATATTTTTTTCTCCTTGCTTGTTTGTTATGAACACAAATAAACAGTATATAATGTTTTTAACATTCAGTTTTTAAACTGACACAGTTATATTTGGTATTCAGCATTTTGTATGTAAACAAACACATGGACTGTGCTTTGTTTAAGGTGGATCTCTATAGACTAAACAAGTGTATATTTTTGTACATGCATTTGTTACTAATAGTAATAGTAATAATAATAATAATAGACTGACACTCAAATTTTGCTTGATTATTCAAAATACTTTAATGAAATATCAATTCTTAACATGAAAAATGGAAAAATGATATTTGAAAATTTTCGGCTCAAATGTATCATGTATGACTACTTGGTTTATACAAAAACATATTGAGTATCAATAAAACGAATAATTTAATTGACAAACAAAAGGACCAGGGAAAATTGTTGAATTCTTTAGTTTGATTGTTAACTCTCACATAATTTCCAAAATGATTTTTTAATTTACATGTATACAAAATTTTAAATCAATTTACAGCGAATTGCAGAATAACGGTAAAGTTTACAATAGGGTATTTAATTTGGTCAGCAAGGTATCACATTAGCTTTAAATCTAGGTCCTGTAGTTACTCATGCAAGTGTAGATTGTTATTTTACATTCAGTATATTCATATTGCACAAAGAACGTCTCTAGAACTCTCTCCTATTGTTACTTATTCTATTCATAGACTTTTAAAAAGAATGTTCACCTGGACAGCACTGGATTCGAGAGCATCAATTCTGCTTGGAGTAAATTTGATTTTTTTTTCAAAAATGTAATTCAAAAGACATTTCTGAAGAAACAAACAAAAGAGAAAAGTATAACATTGAAAAGGAGGTTATTTTTTTCCTGCAAAAATTAATGATACCAATTATAATGTAGGATAACATATAGAAAATATTCCCAACAAAAAAAAACCTGAAATTGTGCAAATGTGTACTTTAAATATTAACTTACTTTATTGCTGCCATACCTGAGTAATCACATGACCTAGATTTAAAGTTAAATGCGATACCTTGCTGACCAAATGAATATCCTATTGAGCAACCTAGCAATCTTTTGAAAACTCTACCGGTAATATGTAAATCGCTATAAGGACATTAAGCCATCTAATTTTATCCATAAAAACTTTGTATTAATTTGATTTGAATATTTGCGCAGACTGACATTTGGGCTTTTGGAGTTTGCGTATATGAAATGGTCGTTTTAAGACTTCCAGTTGATGTCCCTGAGATACAGCAGCTAGTATTAGATATTACTCATGATAAGGTAATAATCATGTTTTTAAAACTCATAGATGGCTTGTTTTAAAATAATGTATGTTATGAGGAATTCTTCGTGGATTTGCTTTTTCCAAAAGACACTTGATAATTTTTACATCAGCTCAAGTAACAAATGTTTAATTATGTAAGTTCTGGATTAACAATTTTACAACATATTTAAGTTAACCTAATCAATAATTTAGAACAACAGATATTTGTATTTTTTTTACTTTATACTTTTGATCATAGTTACCTCCATTGCCCGAGGGGTATAGTCCAGAACTGAATGAGATCATAGAGTGGATGATGTGTAGAGAGACAGACAGACGGCCCTCAGCATCAGAGTTGCTGCAGAATGTCCTGTTTAAGAACCATCTTGCCTCCAAAGTAATACATTGAATTGCTAAATGTCGCTTTAATGCATTAAATTTAGATATTTTTTGTATGCGATTCTAACTATCTTGTAACACACGGATTGCTGAATTGTCTAGGTACATTTCTTACCCGACGAGAAAACAACGCGAAAAAAAATATCTACTAATGAAGACATTGACAAGATAATTAGGGACACCACAATGACAATTAACTGCAATGTCAACAGAGAGAACGACAGCTACCTTCCTTCTGGATCAACCGTTTTAAATTCTGAATTATTTGAGGCCAGAACATCAGACACTGAATTGTCTAAAGCCAGTGGTTCAGAAACTAGTTTAGAGGATTCATATGAAAAAAATTTTGAGAAAACAATGACAGCTGACCAGGCTGGATTTACTTTCCAAAACCCAGTATCTTTCACTTTCACGAAGATAAGATCATTGTTTGGATGTTTTAAGAGGAGTCTGATGGTAAAATATTATGATTACGGATTTTTGGAAAAATGATTTAAACAAGCCAGAAAGTTCTTTTTTTTATTAGGAGTAAAATGTTTAACCAAATTGAATCTGGAATAGCATTGAGAGTAAACATTAAAGATTCAATTTCTCATTAACGTTCGTAAACACACTGAATAAGTATTTGTTATTTTTTCATGAATGACTGTATAGATAGATGGTGCTGGATCCAGCGAAAAATACACCGCTACAGGTAAGTATTTTATTAAATACGAGTTTTCAGTTATCCTCTAGCTAGTGTGGACAAACGCCACGTGACTATACGATGATAGGCTTCTTTTTATTGGTAACATAGGCTTACATGGGAAAGCAACACGATAAGAGTCCATGGTCAGTAATCCCAATATTGACCTTTCGCAGGTCATAATACAAAAGCATTAGTTGTATTTGGATTGTACCACAGAATTATTACGAAAACATGATTTTTATCAATATTCGGCGTTGCAAAATGTCACCAACTGCATTGATAATAATATGTTTAAAGAACTCAAACTATTAGAAAATAAATATTGTTATATATCAATTGAGCCATATGTCATAGAAATTATAAGTTAATCCATTATCATTATGCTTCTCATATTTTTCGTGTAATTTACATTCAACCCTAGGCTTATGTTTTTTTAAAAATGACAGAGATATCTCCCAAATCACCCTGACGTTAACAATTTCTAGACATGTGACAATGAGTACTATTTACACTCGATACCGAGGTCAGCACAGTATAGGAAGAAGAAGAGTAATAAATTTTTGGTAAAAAATACTGTTACAGAGCTGGAAGAATTTCAAAGAAATAAAAATGGAAGACAACCTAACGAAAGAAAAAATACCGACAAGAAATCAATCCACAGTGATTGGAAAGGATACAACACAGCAGAAAACGTAGAAAGACCGAAACAACAAAAGACATTTTGGGACAAAGGTCTACCAAATGAAAAACATTTGTACGAATATTTTTGGAAGAGCGATTCAGTTTTCAGTCAGTGGTACCCATGTAAATTCACGGTTGATGAAATAACCTATACATCTGCTGAACAGTACATGATGCACCAGAAAGCGGGTAAAATTTTCTGTTGTCCATCTTCTTAGATTTGTAATTTTAAAATTATGATTTTTAAGTAATTAACTGATGCATATTCCCTCTTAATTTGTAATTGAGCTATATAGATCATGGTTTGTCTATTTTTATCATATTTTGAGTTACTTATATTAGTTGAGTTAACTTAAAACTTAGCCTTGAAAAATAATGTAATTATAAAAATCCCATTGGAAATTATAGCTATGAATCATATGTGTCATATGTCAATTTTTTTCTTCAATCTTCTATGGTTTCGAAAGTTATATCGAATATTTCCAATCTACACAATATATGAAATTAACAAACTACAAATACGCTTGAGTAAACTACTTATATTTTTTATTGTTGTATACTTAATAATCAATAAGATTGATTGTATGATGATGAATACTTAATAAGTTAAAGAAGATAAAATCCTCCTCTGTCGCGTTTTCTAGAAAGTTGTCTTGTACCTGAAGATAGGCCATTTTGATTTTATTTTTGATATCTTTCAAAAGTCCATAAAACAATTAAGATGTCATAATTTCAATGCTTTTGATTCTGTGAAAATAATTATCATGATTATGCTTATCTAACTAGTCTATATTCTTTAAAAACTTCTGATCAATCTCATTTATGTTATTTTGATTCAATTTAAATATTTAATAATTATTTACTTAAATGATTTTAAAATATTCTATGGATATACTTTTATTCATTCATTCTGATTATTGGCTAAATAACTGCTTTTTAAAATAAATAACATAACATATTTTAAGAAGGTTTATGTTTCAATTAGTATTAAAAGCATATACAATGTAATATATATTTTATTTAGTATTACCAGTATTTCTCTAGTTTTATGCATCATAATTTAAAGGTGGATCTCTACACCAAACAAGTGTAGGAGATTATTTGTTACTAATTGTGGGCTATCGTTTATTTGTTTTCATCAAACTATTCTCAGATAATTGATAAAAAAAATACATTTACCGGTAAAAACAGACTATAGCCTCCTGATTACTCAGGTGTGAAAATCAAAATGTTGGCTAGGTGGGAATTGAGAATTTTAGAATGTTTGCTAAGTGGGAATAAACTATTGCAAGTTATATCAGACTCTCTATACCCAAACCTCATCAGGTATATGATGTTGTTCTTGACCTAGACCATCTACTGTATCGCAGGGTCAGCTTTTGTTAAGCTGACCATTAATTAATGGGTAATTTTCTTTTAACAGTGCTCATGGATGATAAGGAGAGTGCAGATATCATCTTGGCACTGCATGAACCCGGTGAAATGAATAAAATAGGGAGACATGTCCAGAACTTTAACCAAGAACTATGGAAAAGCTATTGTCTAAAGGTTGTGGAAAAAGGAAATTTAGCAAAGGTATCTTAAAAGAATTTGTCCTTGATGGATTGTTAGATATACGATATAAAACAAATGTTGTGATTATCAATACGTTACGTTTATAACGCATTTTAAGGAATGAGTTATGTCTGGTTTTCGACTTGTCAAAATATCAGACGTACATTTGATTAAATGTTTATTTTATTACGATGAAAGGAAATTAAAAGATCATATATTTCTTTCTTTTTTCTTTCTTTCTTTGTTTCTTTCTTCCTTTCTTTCTTACTGTTATAAAACTTGACATATAGTAATTATATATTAGAATCTAAGGACTATAGTATTGGCGGAACACTGGCGTAGGAAAATATCATATGCTTTGTAGTTTACTATTAATGAGGATTTGTGAGCTTATCTATTTAGCATTTTTAGCTCACCTGAAGTGAAAGCTCAAGTGAGCTATTTTGTCTGTCGTCCGTCTGTCTGTCCGTTTTCACATTTTTGACATCTCCTCAAAAACTACTGGGCCAATTTTAACCAAACTTAGTACAAAGCACCCTTAGGCAAACGGGATTCAAAGTTGTGAAAATTTAGGATCACGCCCTTTTCAAAGGGGAGATAATTAGAATTTATTTTTAAAAATTAAGAAATTTTCAAAAAATTTTCTTCTCAAGAACCATTTGGCCAAGAAAGATGAAACTTGTGTGGAAGCATTCTCAGGTAGTGTAGATTCAAAGTTGTGAAAATCATGACCCCCCCCCCCCCCGGGGTCGGGTGGGGCCACAATTGGGGATTGAATTTATACATAGGAATATATAGAGTAAATCTTTAAAAATCTTCTTCTCAGAAACTAATCAGCCAGGAAAGCTGAAACGTGTGTGGAAGCATCTTCAGGTAGTGTAGATTCAAAGTTTTGAAAATCATGACCCCCGGGAGTAGGATGGGGCCACAATTGGGGGTCGAATTTTTACACAGTAATATATAAAGTAAATCTTTAAAAATCTTCTTCTCAGAAACTAATCAGCAAGGAAAGATGAAACTTGTGTGGAAGCGTTCTCAGGTAGTGTAGATTCAAAGTTGTGAAAACCATGACCCCCGGGGTAGGGTGGGGCAACAATTGGGAATATATAGAGTAAATCTTTAAAAATCTTCTTCTCAGAAACTAATCAGCCAGGTGATTCTTTAAAATTGTTTAGACTTTGGCCCCTTGATGATTCTCGGGCCTCACAAGGGGTTCAGAGTTTGATGTAGGTTTATATCCTAAACAATTGTTTAGGATCTTTTTGAGAACTGCAATGCTCAGCATGTGTTATGACTATAAAATCATCCTGTTAGAAAAGGGACTAATGATAATAAAAATAAGAATATCCAGGGGGGGAAATGGATTTTAATTTATACAGGATCTACATGTATTATACTACATTGTCCAGATAGTTGTATTATGACTCCTCTAAGCTGATTTCATCATACCTATTGTTCCTCAGGTGAGCGATGTGGCCCATGGGCCTCTTGTTTGAATAATAATGCTGGATTTTGCAACTAATGAGACGATAACCCGTGCAAGCTTAACACTTTATACATTAATATGATACAATGCTTCATGTACATGTTGTTTTTTTTTTGTTGCAGATGACTTGAAAAAATTACTTTTTTATTTTATTTCAATCCAGGGAGTGGGTGTACACTTTGGGTTATTCAGATAAAGACTGTCACATCCAACCCCCCAATTCAACTTCCCCGTTTCATGCACACATCATCTTTTCATACAGAAATTATGGTGGCATATTTCTTCCCCCTACATGCATGATAAATTATGTCAACATGCAAGAAAATTATGTCAACATGCAAGCTAATTATGTCTACATGCAAGATAAGTATGTTGACATGCAAGTTACAAATCTTTTTGGAGAATTTGATTTGTATATGGGTAAAATGACTTACTTATGCCGTACCTTGACATCATAGATGCAAGATGCAACATAATTATAACAACATGCGATTTATTTATGTTGACATGCGAAATAATAATGTAGACATGCAACATTTATTTCAACATGCGACTTATTATGTCAACATGCGAGTTAATTATGTGAACATGCAATATATTTATGTTGACACGCGAGATAGTTATGTCGACATGCGACTTATTTATGTCAAAATGCGAGTTAATTATGTTAACATGCAATATATTTATTTCAACATGCAAGTTATCCCGCATATCGTTATTAATTGCAAGTAATAATAATTATCTCGCACGTTGACATAAATATCTTGCATGTTAACATAATTTACTCGCATGTTGACATAGATAAGTCGTTTGTCATCATAGTGATCTCGCATGTTGACATACATTTCTTGCATGTTAACATAAGAAAGTCGCATGTCAACATAAATAAGTCGCATGTTATAATTATGTTGCATCTTGCGTCTTTAATGTCAAAGGGACAATTAATGTATAAGGTTTACTGCCAATTAGTAATGGTTTTAAAATGTAAGTTATTAAAAACGCTAGTGTTTACATATTAATTTGCATTTCATAAACCAAAGTTCCAAGGTAACTGCCCAATGATTAACTCGCCCTACACTTTCCACCATGACGTTAATTAGTCAACCAGCGTTCTTGGTTACCCCGTCCTGGAAATTTCTATCCATCAAAACTAAAATCGCGCGTAGAAGTAACGAAATGGCTCATTAAATTATTCATCATTTGTCATATCTTAATTTACTAAATAAGTTCCTAGTAAGTATATTCAAATTTTACGTATTCATTCAATATTATTTCATTTCGATGCGAATTCCCACTGTCTTTAATCTGCCAAAGCGTGTCCACCACGTGATTTCGGGCTGGTTTATTGAAAAAGAAAGTAGGTTTTTAATTTATTTCTCAATAATTACTGATCAGGTAAAATTAAATTATAGTTTACGAACATCAACTCACACATGATGAAATAATAAAGATGTAAGCGATTACTCTGGTGCAGGCATTTCGTAGTTTATTGACAAAATGTCTTAATTTATAAGTATAGATTTTTCAATACAATAACGCTTTTAAAAGCTTTTTAAGCGCCTAATATATTAACAGAATTGTGTTAAAAAGTTAAAAACCACTAAAACCAGAATTTCTCCCTTACTAAAAAACCAGTACATTAGCTTTTCTAACATTGTATACAAAGTTTGATGTATAAATCAGAAATATTTCAATATTGAAAGCTAATAGAAAAGCAATCAAAATATCTAAAAATTAAGAAAATTAGAGGAAATGCGGGCTAAGCAATATCAGTTTTAGTTTAAATATAATAAATACATTATTCATATTTTTTTGTGTATTATTGGGAGTTGATTTTAATCAACTCTCCTATGCAGTTACTCAGGCAAACCGAAAGTGAAACAGTGTTTGGACCTTAGCACAAATCAACACCGCTGACAACATTTAGTTCTTGAAAATAATCAATAAATTCGATGTAATGTATTCTAAAGCATTGTTCTTCAATGAAATTTATTTATAGATACCTTGTAAATAGTCAGATTTTAAATGGTACGAATAATTTAGATATTTTTGTATTCGTACATTGTATGTATTCCTACGCCAGAGTTCAATATAGTCTCGTTCAACCAGGCGCTCGGCTGTCTCCGTAAATATCCGACAAGCAGAGTGTCTCTCTTGCTTGTCAGAGATTAACGGAGACAGCCGAGCGTCTGGTTGAACGAGACTAGAGTTGAATACTACTTGGATCCATACACTTTCTCAGAACTATTTCGATTACTGATACGTAGTTTGATGGAATTAATTCTTTGAACATTACACATGATTCATATAGGGTTTTCACGAAATTTCTGTCGGAGAATTAATATTATAAAAAATATGCGTAATTCAAATACATATAGAAAACTACTTGCCATGCAAAATAACATAGTTGATTTTAAAATAAATAATAACCAATAAAATCAACTCCCGTCAGTACTTCAGTACTTTGATTATTTTCCATAAAATTTGATTCAAAGACATTGCTATGTTATTTAGCATGGTCCCTTCCTAAGATAAATACATCTTCGGGAATTCTTTTTTTAAAAATGATGGTTAATCAAAAATTCTTTGTTGGCTCTATGATTGACCATTTGTTTCAATGTTCTTGTTTGTTGTTTCATAAAGTATTGTTTGTTATCCTATTTTCATAAGTGTCTTTGGAATCCACACTTGGTGTTTAAATGTTTTGTTTTGATCGACTTTTCGCAAGCAGATGTAATAGCATGATTGAATGGTACCATTTTTCTTCAATTGTGTTGTTATCATTCTCACTTTGGAGTTCTTTGAGGATTGAGAAGCAATTTCTAAATTTCGACTGAAATGTTTTCCAGTTTGCTTCTAAGTATAATTATGTTAATATGTCTCTCGTGATCTGTAGTGTTTTCATGTGTGCTTCAGTCTTTTGCAAATAGCAAGTGGTGATTTGAAGCTGCGTATGCCACTTTCTTAATTCTAAAATATTGTAGGCTTCTTAAAAACCGTCATGCAGTGCCGATCCCGTACCAAAGATTCTAACAAATGCTCATGAGCAGCTCATGAGAAACACATGAGAATCTAGTAAGAAATGTATGCAAATTAGGTAGAAATTCATTTTGCTCATGTGCAGATTGTTAGTCTCTGTTAGGGAAGAAAATACTAACCAAAATGCACATGTGCAAAATAATGCTCACATCGATGCTCATGAGCAAAATTCTATCTGAATTGCTCACATAAGCAACAGGCTATACAGATACATTGATAGTAGATTAATATTTCTAAGTTCAACTTTCTCAAGTGAGCAAGAGGTTAGGAAAAATGACTTAGTCAGTATAAGCATGAGTATCAAAGTTTGATCAAAACGAAAGAAATTGCAAGATCATTTTCCTCATGTGAGCAATGGAATTGCTCACGTGAGGAAATCGGACTTATAAAAAAAATTGGACGTTTCGTTTTAATACTTAAATCTTAGCTTCATTAATGCCAAAGCTTTACCAGAAATTAGACTTATAAGATTTTACACACTTAGCACAAATTTACTTCTGTCAATTTCAACTGAACCCAATTGCCTCAATATATAACTTTATACATGTGTAACGTGCTATATTTTTCTTGGAGAATTAAAAACCGAAATATTTTATAATCAATAAGTCTTAATTCTAAGAAAGTCTCAATTGAATGTTCCATTATTTACGCGCAACTTCAATTGCATAGTTATGATGTTTCATTAAACATTTGTTAAGAAAAGACGTTTTGACACCAATTTGATTAAAACATGTAAAATGCAGATCAGTACCCCCACCCCGTTTTTTTTTATTTTTCGTGAACACTAACCTGCCTGGGTTTTTTTTGGTAACATTATATTTGCTTTTTCCTAAATTTAATTATCAGTCTCCTTTCTAATTAATCTAATTAGATATGAGTATCTAAACCACTTTGAGATTTTTCGTAAGCTGTTTGTTTCTACTTTTACTTTTGTTTCAATGTTACATTACACGCGCGCTGATTGGTCGATCAATTGCAAGCCGCCAATTTTCATATTCGATGCCGCCATGTTGTGTACCAGCACAGATGTCGGAGAGGACGGTGAAATGAATTTAATATGGGAATTATCTGACTCTGTACCGGTAAATAAGGTAAAAAAGCACGTTGTCGATGAAGTGTTGAACTATGAAAATTCTACGGCTGAACAGAGGACGAATCTAAATGAATCGAGTGTCCACCCCCTGCACCTACTGGACCCACCTTCTGTAGTCCTGAGCACGTAAAGTAAGTTTAGCATCAAATTATATTCATTGAATGGCAGTTAAGCATGTTTGTTATTCAAATATAAAACAGAAGACTGTAATCTAGTTTTATAATGGGTTTAACAATTTACAGCTGACCCAAATACCGGGGTATCGAATCGAGCAAAACGCCCGTTGTTATATTTTTTTGGTACATTCTACTTGATATACGATTTTCAACAAATAATTTAACATTTATTTAAAATCAAAGTCAAATTTAGAAAATTGTAACTAGATAATATTATAAATGCTTGAAAAATAAAAACATTTACAATTGTACTGATATAAAATTTATTTATCCTCCCAACAGGTGGACCTGCCCTGAGTTACACAGACCTGAAGAAAACCATGAAAAGCTCACTGATTTTATGAATGATGCAACAAGAAAGAGTGAGGACGTGATTTAGAATTATGGAGAAGTATATATGCTGAAATCTGGCTGAGTCGCGATCAATTTGGATATTTTTGTGATATTCTGTTAGTCACCTGTTTGTGTGATTGTTTATGTGTAAAATCAGAGAGCACGCGGGACACGATACTGTCAAAAAAAGAACATTGGGAATGTTGAAGACAAATGCTTTGATCGATTGTTATACAACCAGTGGTCGTGCAGCACCTATGAACTACTGTGTATGGTTTGAACTGCTTACTTGAAACTGTGATTATTATTCCAAGTCCATCTGTGCACTTTGTGTGATCAAACTGCAATACATGTTTATCTGTGTTTTCTATAGGTTCATGTCAATGTAATTATAAACAATGTATGGAATTATATTTTCATATAATGACAGATGAAAATATATATTGATGTTATATATTTGAATTTTTGTCCATTGTCTTTTCTGTGAGCAATTGTTGCACATGAGGCTCATGAGTCTCATAAGCCTCATGAGCCTCATGTGAGCAAAATTGTTGGTGAGCAAATCTTATTCCTCGTGTGAGCGAAAAATGCTCATGTGCAGAATTTTGCTCACGTGAGCATTTTACCTAATTTGCATGTTAAATTGCACATAAGACTCACATGAGCAACTCACGTGAGGAAATCTTGTTAGTCCTCACGTGAGCCGCTCATGAGCAAATTGTGAGAATGTTTTGGTATGGGATGTGGTCGATCAGAATTTCTTTTTTCTTGTCTGTTGCTTTAGGCATGAGACAATAAGGAGACAATGAATGACCACAAATCTACAAAATAGTCCAAGTTTTTACTACTAAAAAAGAAAAGAGTATTTTAATTTAATTAAGTATAAATCTATGTTGTTTAATCTATGTTGTTAATTAGTTTTCGCAGAATGAAGAACTAAGGACATATTTATTTAATACATATCCAAAAACACTGGTGGAGGCTAGTCCAATAGACACAATATGGGGCATAGGGCTATCAGAGAAAGATAAAAGGGCATGGAATAAAGAGACATGGAGGGGGCAAAATCTCCTGGGAGAGATTCTGACCAAAGTGAGGGACAAATTGTTGGAACTGGAATCATTTCTCGAACCTGTGGTACCAGGAGACAAAGAAAGGTCTACAGAAACAAAGTGAATGACAAACTTTACTTTATAGTGATATCTGGCTGAAAGGGTGGGTTGATTGAATATTCGAAAATGCCCACTGTGTACATGAAAACTGAATTTTATGCTTACATTTTATGTAACAGATCACTCTGATAATAAAGGTACATGTATAATGGGGATTTTTTCGGATGAAATAATTTGTGCTTATAATAAGTGAATGAGAGTGAAACATCTGAATGAATTAAAACAGTTAAATGCTTGTATAACGTGTAAAACAAATGAATGTAATAAACGGAATATTGGACGCTGTTTGTATCCAGGAAACTTAACTGTTTGCACTTGTTATTTAAAAACAGAGTTATATATAAACGAATAAAGATGAAACATCAAATGAATCTCCCTTTAAATCTATACCAAGAACAAAATCAAATCCTTAATGTATTGCTATGAATGAGATATGGTCGTCGTGCAATATATACCTGAAACGTTTTCGTTTTTTTATACATGTCCTGACCTTTATAAAAAAAGGGGGGGGGGATAAAATATCGTTGTGAATGTTGCAAATATATATTTGTTATCCATATATTGAAGTAATTTCCTTATGGAATAAATGTCCTTTAGGCCAAACTTTATGATTAACTTTATCATATTAAAATTCATTTTGTGCAAAACAATTTAAGGACACTAAATTTTAAATAGAGATGAAGTCAACATTATTCATGCTACAAAGAAGTAAATATAGATCAAAAGTGCATTCTTTGTTGATTATATGGCGTGTACGGTCTTGATAACTACTTTAACTTTACATATTAACCTGATTAATTTACACCAATGTTGCTGGATGTAACTGATGGATGTATAAAGTCAAAAGAGCATAAGTTGCTGGATGACAACTGATGGATGTATAAAGTCAAAAGAGCATAAGTTCAGTAGAAATCCACAGATTCGGAAGAGGGCACGTATAAAATAACAAAAGTATCTTCAAACGTGTGTTATTATTTATTTCATAGAAAATAATCATCAGAAAAGCGGAGAAACAACATGTGATTATGAGGTTATCTCAAATTATTGACGATGTTATTATTATCGCCGATTTGAACAGAAATGATAAGTTCTAATCTGTCTACTATAAATACTTTGATAAAAAAAAACTCCCCTAGAAATATTCAAGATGGCGGCGTGTTGATTATTTAGGTATTTGTGTTTCTGTTTTGATTTCATTTTTTTCATTTGTAAAGTATCTATTAGAAAATATCAAGTAACTCTGGGTATCAAAGCTTTGCTTCGGCTTCTTAAAGATATATTCACAGAAAAAGAATTCCTCATTTCTGTCGTAATGAGGTCTAGATGATGAAACAGTACAGTTTCTGAAAAGGAAGAAGATGGTGTCTGAAGAAAATCATTTTGAACGTGGAAAACTGTTAGGAGAAGGGGCATTCGGCAAAGTATTCTTATGCCATGACAAGAAAGAACAAAATATAAAGGTAAACTAACCAGCACGATATTTATAGATAAGTTAAATAATAACAACAAAGCATAAATTTACTTACATGTATAATCATATTCTATATGGTTTAAAAGTTTAGTCTCAAGCTGTAAAACGTCTTTGCTTCTTTTAAAATAGGGTTAAAAAAAAAATAAAACCTACATACAAAGCAAGGTGTTATTGTTTTATTCATTTTAATGTTTTGCATTATTATCAGCAATTATTATCAGGTTTATTTGCAAACACGGTAAACAATCACATGTACGATAAAGTTGATCCGAGAAAGATTAAACCTGATACATTTAAATTTATTAAAATATATTTGAAAAATATTCGATTCGTATATCAATAAACAGAGAGATATTTATACTGCATGTGAGTAGAGGTTTGATTGTGATTTAATTTTTATTTTGTTTGTTTTATTGTTGTTTTTGTTTCTAATACTTATATGAGCAATTAAAAGAAAATCTTTTTTTCTTTGCTTAGGAGTTGATATTTGCTTTTAGCATATTTATTTTAAAAACGAATACCAATATTAAAATTTGCGATTACGATGTATGTTCGACATTCAAAGTATTAATTTCTATGATCATTTTGTTACATGTTGTTGTAGGTTACATACGTTTTGTGTGCTTCGTCTGAATGGAATAAAATGTTCAAGAGTCAAACTTTTCAAACTTTAGGATGTCATGGGAGTGTGTGTAGGGGGTGGGGGTGTTCAGTCATTTTGTACATTTGTGGATTAAAAATGTAAACATTTCTTGAACTAGCTTGTTAATGCTAAAAGCTGACCAAAAACTAAAAAAGCAATAAATTTGAGTTTTTACATTTTGTTTTGTATGTAAACTGTGCACACAAGTACAGACCAATACCTTTTTTAATCATTTAGAACTGCGCAGCTGTAGACTTAGAATAGAGAAATTAAAATCTTACAAAATATGGAAAGGGGTAATTGGTGTTATCTCTACAACCATTTTTGAGAATAAGGTCGAATCTTGCACATGTAAGTTGTAGCTTTGTCTCAAATTAGAGTACCCTTTGTTAAAATTGGTATCAGAGAGTATCAATCGACACGAAATCTATTCGTCTGTGTCTATGGTGTGGCATGGAAGTTATGTTTTCATAGAAAAAATATAAATTTCATGTTATGTTTTAGGAATCCTCCATTTCCAAAAAGAATTCACCTTAATTTATGCATATAGAACTGAAAAGACTGGGGCTGGTATAAGGATGTCTGTCACATTCTTCACATATTTTTTAATTGACATATCTTTTTATTATGGTAAAACATAACGTATATATAAGTACAATACTCTAAGTATAGACGGGAGTTTTTCTTGATCTAAAAAGATCTCATACCGACTTAAATTTCAGACACCTAAAAATTGTCTTTTCAGTTATATATGCATAAATTGAAGTAAATTCTTTTTTGAATTGGTGTATTGATATTAAATTTTATTTAGAAACAGGCTACACGTTTTAATAAAAAAACAGAAAAATATAAGGTCAGACATGTTTTATTCTTCAGTATGCCATGAAAGTAATAGACCTAAAAGACCTATTATGGGATGAACGCAACTTAGCAGAAAAGGAGGCCAATTTGTTGACAACTCTACAGCACCAATATATTCTGCATGCCGTGACAGCATTTCAAGAAAATGAGACACTGTGTATAGTAACAGAGTTCTGTGATCAGGGAGATTTAGAACAGTTTCTTAAAGCAAGAGCAGGACAATCATTAGTAGAAGAACGAATTGTGGAATGGTTTAGACAGATTTGCAGTGCTCTTGAGGTAATTTTTCTGACAGGTGAAATAAAATTCTATCTTTCATCTTCATTCTCTTTAACTTATTTGGTTTTGACTTTCACACCATCATTAATGAAACCGTTAACCAACAAACATTGTTTGGAGTAATCTGTGTTATTACTGAGATTCAAATTTATTGTAAACACGATGTTGCCCTTCTTGTATTGTAACTACACTCTGAATAAAAAGCCATTGATATACATGTACTATCAAAATGTTCACGATGTTGTTAAATTCACGGAAAATAGTCCAACCGTGAACATAGTGAAATTTAAAACACCGTAATGTTTTCCAGGTCTACAGTATTATGGTAAAGTGCATTTTGACAAAAGTTAGTAAACCATCGAAAAACGAAAATTATTCTTATTAACTAATTGGCTTTTAAGCTCAATCTAAGCAGTAAGCTCGAGGCAGCTTCCCCAATTACATTTGTTATGGTGTTTGACTTTGTTTTTTATGTATCTTTGTTTTTGTTATGTATCTCTGTCTGTTTAATCGACTTTGGTAAAAGTTTCAAATGTTCGCCATCTCATCTATAGTCTGTCTCAAGATATTTATGCAGCACATTTGGCCGATTTTTACTAAAAATACACATACCTGTGAAAGAAGTGCAATTGAAATCGATGAATGGGGAAATTTCCAAGATATCTTCTTTGACACATTATCATTTTTCACTCGAAAAAAATCCCAGGAGCGAAAACAGATTTCTTACGGATTTATAAAAGGGAATGTTTGCATCTTTTCTGTATTCGGAAGCACTCGGAATACCTCGCGCAATTTTTCAAAATTATCATCCGGACTTATTGCAATACAAAATCTCCGTAGACATCACATTTTTCAGCCGTGTATTGAAACCTGATAAGCTAACGGGGGCGTTTTAACTGAGAAATCTTGAAAAATTTTCAAACATTTGAATGAACATCGTTTGAACCCTAAGGTATTTATAAATATTAATTAATTAAGCAAAATGTGAATCCAGGATATCTTGGGACAGAGTATTATTGAATCCTTCCGTAATGTGTAGTTTACTTTGTAAAAATAAAGGGATTAGTCGTACTAAAAGTTGCGAAAATAAAACAGACATAGGTTTTGTATCTTTAAAAAAAGTTCTGGGCTCACTTTACAAGAAATGCTAATATCACCACATAGCCTGTGACCCCCTGACTAAAAGAAGAACCACAAGAAGAAGTGTAATTTTTACGAATGAATTAATTCGAAAATATCTTTAAAATTTAGTTCTTTTAAACAACTTCAATCTTTGATATCAATTGCAAGCCTCTAAACAGTTTGTACCATCTTGATTTTTCAAACTTTAAAGACACCCCTCTTAGAAAAAGCTAGCTATAGGCTCAAGGACGAATAAACAATTTAATACAAACTTGGATAGGAAGAAAATCGTCTAAAGAACTACAATTTTACAATTTGGAGTTTAGCTATAAAAGAATCTGGTAATTTTGGATTTTAGATTCAAATTTAAATCCATATCCGTTTCCACAGGAGAGGTGTAATGTTAAACACTTGACTCGAAAATATAGAGTACATTCCAAAAGAATCTTCTTCCTCAATGCTGCAAATTTGCCATTTCTATGCAAGCATACTGATGTAACTTAAAGATTATAATTTTTTAAGTCCATGACACCACCACACACCCCGAGCCTCAAGTGGTAGCCTAGGCTGTGTCAAATGTTCAACACAGATATATATTATAGGAAATCTACAAAGATCTAAAATACAGAGGTTGCGATATTACAATGCTGGTGTTTTAATTGTTATACATGTAGGATGTAACCCAAGGGTATTTGATTATTGAAAAAGGCCTGAAATGCCATTTAGTTAATTCGAAGCAACAACTCTAAAGAAAAGTATTTGGCACGCTACAACTGTTGTTACAAAATCACCTTTTTTATCATCTAGTATTTGCATGGAAGAAATGTCCTTCATCGGGATATAAAGACTCAGAATATATTCTTAACCGGTAAAGAAATGACAGCAAAGCTGGGAGATCTTGGTCTGGCAAAGTATGTTGATTATAGTTTAAATGATTTGTTATATTTAATTAGAATGGCTATTGTTATTGTTATCATTTTTGGGATATTATGCTAAATAAGAATCTGTGCATGCAATAATGTATTTATGATTGCTTTCTCCATTGTATTTTTTATGCAGTTTTTTACTTTTAAAACTGAAATATCGACTAACAACAATTACAGTGAATACATAATTTCATGAGGATATTGTAGATACGTACATTCAGATGTACAAAGTTTCCAAAAAAAAACGGGAATTATAATGGCAAAGTTAACGATTATGCCATTTGATAAAACAATATTTTGATAAAGGTATAAAGATACAACGGCACAATTAACTAATTTTTAATTAATTAAATTTTTCAATGATCATTTCTTGTAGAGTGTTAGAAAGTTCCATTCAAAAAGCTTTAACTTTTTGTGGTAGTCCATACTACATGAGTCCTGAAATCCTCGCTTGCAAACCATACGACGCTAAGGTAAGTAGGTGGTATAAGTAAATACATTTTTGATATTGTATGTTCTGAAAAATTTACAAAGCTAATTGTGCTTAATATTTTTGTATGTGAGAATTCTCACGTGGATTCATATAACATAAATAACAAAATCATATTTTCCTTTCGTTTTATTTGTTTGTTTTTGTTAATAATTTTGTCAATTGATTTTACAGTAGTAATGATAAATTTAGCACATGCTCGCAATTGTTATATTTTGGGGGAATTTCACGTTATGGTTATCCAAAAATGTATTTTTTGTAAGACTGTTAGTTAATAAAAATGACTGTAAACAATAGTTCGCCGCCTATCTACATGTACATAGAGTCGGTTTTGTAAGCTTATTGAGGTTGTTTTATTCTGATGACTTATTATTAATTTATAGACAAATCGTGTAAAATTTCAAAACGTACATGTATTGCTACAGTATTTTGTTAAACAAGTACAACTAAATAATTTAGATAAAAGTATTTTATTATAAATTGGAAAGCATTGCAAAACGTGGTAAATTTTATACATATAAAAGTGTACATAAACGCAATGAAACATTGTGATAAGAATCCCAACGATTCTTTTCTAAGAGACCAGCATTTGGTATACGTGTGCATTAAAGTAGCATTGCTGCGATTTTACCCAAATTTTACTCAATTTTTAAATGTTTACAATATTTCATTGATTTTATTTTCTCAAGGTCAGCCAATAGTTGTTAAGCTGCAGATCTCACAATTTTTGTTTTGTAAACAAAGCTTGTGTCATTTATTTTTGTTATATATATACTGGTAAAAAAAAGTTTTCCTTGGATTTATCTATCTGCAAGTTTATTGTGGCCAATATCTAAAAGTTTCTGGTATTGTAAATTCTTACATGTAATTTGTGTTTAGAAATGTATTTTCTAGATGTCAAACACTGTTTGTTTTTCTTACAGAGTGACATTTGGGCAATGGGAGTATGCGTGTATGAAATGACTACTTTGAAACGACCGTTTAACGCCCATAGGATGCAGCAACTAATATTTGAAATAGTCCACGGTCAGGTGATGACTTAATATGTACAACTATTTGACGGAGCTAATGTTTAATTATATGCAGGTTTTATTTGAAAGCTCATCTAGCTTTTCTATTTTATTTATTTATGTTTAGTTTCAGGTAGTCCATCCATAACTAAGGTGAATTTAACAATTTTGATTGATCTATACTACACCAAATACATATTTTAAAGTTATTATGAGGCTGACATAAACCAAATTCGGGAAAATGTATGTAGTCAATTAAATGAAATTTGTGCACTTAAAACTTCTGTAAAGAGTTGTCTGCCCTTTACGAATTAAAAAAAAAAATTCTTAAAATATTTATGGTAAATTATAATGAATTATTTTAGTATATTCGAAGAAAGGGAAAGCTTTTGCAACGTTTTACCAATAGAAATGTGAGGAAATTACTCTTGTACTTGTACTGTAAAAAAAAAACATATTGAAAAATGTATTTTTCCCCATAGACTTCAACTTCAACTTCAACATATGTTTGATTTGTTAATATTCATTTTTTTTTAAATTCAGAGGGGAATCTTTATTATTCAATAAACCCCTTAAAATCACACTAACATTCTAGTGATCAAACTTGCAATCTATTAGATATGAAATATGATAGTTATGGATGGACTACCTTAAAATAAACTCGATTGATCCTCTCTCTCTCTCAGATGACTGTAACAGACGTCAAACAATTGGCAATGATTTAAGGTATTCGATCCATAATAGCCCCATATTCAATGAATCAGGATGCCTAACATATATGTATGGGCTTAATACTCAGTATACTTGGACAAGATTTTCATGTTTAAGTATCAGTATGTAGGAGTGGAATGTGTCCTAATAAATGACCTTTTCCTGTTCATGAAGAGTTGCCCCCTTTGTTTTTAATCTATAAAAATCAATTTTAAAAAATTATATACGGTATAAAATTTATTTTCAATAGTTTTTGTACTCCTAAGGATTAAATTCATCTTTTCACAAAAGAATTTATTGATATTTTTAGTATTTACTTTTTTATTGTAAAAAATGTGCTTGTCCCATAGATCTTCATTAATTAATTACTGCTTAGTTAATAATATTCTTGAAAATTTTTCTCGGTAAATCTTTTTCTACTCTAAAAAGTTTTGAATGAATATCAGAGTATTTAATACATGATAGATATTCAGGGTTAGAACAATTAGGTCCTAATATGGGTCGGATACCTTAAATTCGTTTTGGCTCATCTGAATCGGTTTCTTGTCATGTTTGCGGTCAGCATTACGTTCAATTTTAGGATCGGTGAAGTCTTATGTATTCTCGTTTTTTTATATCTGGAAAACAGAATGACCTTATGCATATTTTAATTTTTGTTCCTATTTCGTAAGTTTGTCAGGTATGGCTCATATCATAAGCATTTATGTTTAAAATGAAGCAAAATTAATGCAAACTTTATCCCCATCCCCCTCCCCACCCCGCAAAAAATTGTTATGATCTGTTTAAGCAAATTATAGCACATATGGATTAAAATTTTTAAGTTAAACCAATTCGTTTGTTTTTAAAATGCCTCACATATAACTTTTGATCACAGATGCCTCCAATGCCAAACGATGAATACAGTTCAAAGCTAATCGATATCATAGAGAGAATGATATGTCGGAATGCAGACAAAAGGCCCTCGGCAACAGAGCTGCTGCAAGATGTTCTCTTTAAGAATCAAAGAGCCCCAAACGTAAGACAGAGCATCAATAAATACTGATTTCTTCGATTACTTTAGCGAAACACAAAACCAATTCTGGTGAAATTTTGTTGTTTTTTTTTTTAGTGTAACAAGTTCCAAGGAGGAGATGCACTTGGCTTAAACAATCCAATGGATTCCCCTAAAGAAAAACTACACAAACAAATGAAACTTGGTGTAGAAAACCTGACTGAATGTGGTCAATGTTTGACCCCGGCTAATGATGTTGAAGATAAGACATTGAGGAAAGTAGTGATTGAAGAAAGGGGCGTAGTGTACTATAATTATCCTTTTCTTTCTCCTAAATCCGATGATTCCAATACTGTGACCAGCTATTCACAAACAGAATTTTCTGAGGGTAGCAACTCAAACTCTAAATCCTCTGAGGACGGTGCTTCAGATTCTGAGGATGAAGAGTATCTAAAGGATACAAAACCAGCTTTGGATGTTGGGCCTCAAGCAGATGTTCAACGATTACCCATGCCTCTTAAGCTGATGAAGGACTTCCGTGATCGAGCACGAATGTTTCTGAAATCAAAGGTAATAAAAATATCATGAACGAGAATAATTTCCAAACATTATATTTTTGTAATCAAAATTCAAATTGCGACCAGCAAGACATTAAAATTTAATAGCAAGAACATTTTGGAATAGGAGGAGACCATTTAATGGGGGCAGGAATCAAACCAATATTTTTAAAAGTAATCGCATTCGTCAAAGAATTTTAGGAAAATATTAAATTTAACATGTATTTATTTACGTTTGTGCAGAGATCTGATAGTGATATGGACACACACAAAAGTAATCTAGGTAAGCTGTTTTAAAATATGTTGTTTTTATATGCATTCTTTTCCCATAATTTACAAAATTCTGTCGGACATGCATTCACAATCTAAGTCAGCTGTATAGATATATTAAAAATATGTTTACCCTAGTATAGTGTAATATATTAATGTAAAAAAATTAATTTTTTTTTTGTCAATCAACAAAAATATAAATGAAGTTGTTCATAAGTTATTCTATTTTTTTATAATGCAATGACTAATTTTAACTATCCAAATAAATAAATAATCTTCTTTGTCAGAGTAAGGTCCATTTTGTTTATATACATTGTAAGAACATTATGACTAGAGTTGAATCTGACAAAAAAAATGACATTACATGTTTGATGACTGATTACTAGTATTTCATAAATTACTACCGACCTCTAATTTCAAGGTTGCCCAAATAAAAATGTCAAAATTAAATGGTCAATAAGGTGTTCTGATGTATAATCTGATGCATCAATATTCATCTGAATGATTAGAAGAAACTGATTCAGAGGTATATTTCACAAGAATGTTTATCTGTTGTTTCCAGATTCTGCAAGAATGGACCAACAGGCTGCATTAGAGAAAATAAAAAGGAAACTGTATGTTTTGTATTTAACCTAATTACCTTTATACGATTATGAAAATAAGTTTATCATAGATATTGTACATGAAATAAAATTGAAAACTTACAGTCTCTAATATGCATCGTACAATTACCTAGTTTATCATAGATATTGTACATGAAATAAAATTGAAAACTTACAGTCTCTAATATGCATCGTACAATTACCTTAGTATTTTTAGCTCACCTGAGCTGAAAGCTCAAGTGAGCTTTCCTGATCACTTTTTGTCCGGCATCCGTCTGTCTGTCTGTCTGTAAACTTTTTACATTTTCGACTTCTTCTCCAGAACCACTGGGCCGATTTCAACCAACTTTGGCACAAAAGGGGATTCAAGTTTGTTAAAATGAAGGTCCACGCTCTCTTTCAAGGGGAGAAAATTAAAAATCATTGAAAATTTGTTGCTATTTTTCAAAAATCTTCTTCTCAAAAACCATTAGGCCAGAAAAGCTTGAAACTTATGTGGATGCATCCTCAGGTAGTGTAGATTCAAGTTTGTTCAAATCATGATCCCCGGGGGTAGGGTGGGGCCACAATGGGGGGTTGAATTTTTATATAGGAATATATAGGGTAAATCTTTAAAAATCTTCTTCTCTGAAACTGATCAGCCAAAAAAGCTGACACATGTGTGTAAGCATCCTCAGGTAGTGTAGATTGAAGAATGTTAAAATCATGATCCCCAGGGGTAGGGTGGGGCCACAATGGGGGTTGAATTTTTATATAGGAATATATAGAATAAATCTTTAAAGATCTACTTCTCTGAAACTGATCAGCCAGAAAAGCTGTCATTTGTGTGGAAGCATCCTCAGGTAGTGTAGATTCTACTTTGTTCAAATCATGACCCCTAGGGGTAGGATGGAGCCACAATGAGGTCGAATTTTTACATAGGATATATATATAAAGAAAAATAGTTAAAAATCTTCTGCTCAGAAACCGATCGGCCAGTAAAGCTGAAACTTGTTTGAAAGCATCCTTGGTTAGGGTAGATTCAAATTTGATAAATTTTCACATTTTAATAAATATAGAGAAAAATCTTTAAAAATCATCTTCTCAAAAACCGATCGGGCAGAAAAGCTGCAACTTGTGTGGAAGCATCCTCAGGTAGGGAAGATTCAAGTTTGTTCAAATCATGATCCCTCGGAGTAGGGTGGGGCCACAATTGAAGGGTTGAACTTTAGTCAGTTCAGATAGTGTAGATTAAAATTAATCAAAATCATAACCTTCAGGGGTAGGGTTGGGCCACATGGGTGGAGGGGGGTGTTCCAATTTTACAAAGGAAAACACTTAAATTATTCACAAAAACTCAAATGTTATAATATATGGGTTTTACTTATTTGCAAGCATTTTGACATATTGTTGATTCTTTAAAATTGTTTATAATCCATGTATAAACAGTTGTTTAAGTATGATCATCTTCTTGAGAACTGCAATGCTCAATATGTGATATGACTGTAAAATCGTCCTATTACAAAGGGGCTCAATGATAAACATAAGAATATGCAGGGGAATTTTATTTTTTATATAGGATCTATTATAGGACATTGTTTAGATATTTTTTTTATGACTCCATAAAGCTGATTGTATTATATCATTGTTGCTCAGGTGAGCGATGTGGCCCATGGGCCTCTTGTTTGGTATTCATTTTGTTTGCTAGTTCCTAACAAAAACAAGAACTGTTTGTTGAATAAATACCATATCGGTTGTGATGATTAAGTCTGGTATCATAAATCATCGCTTGTAGATGTTAAACGTTTCCTATTAGATTACTTAAGGAGGTAAACATTCAAGTGAGTTTTCTAATCACTCGCTGCTTCCATATGTCTGTCTGTAAACTGTCTGTAAACTTTTTATATGGGACTTCTCTATTGCCTTTTATTATACTTTCATGTTGAATACTGAAATTTGATTGGTTTAGGCGCAGTTGACAATCCGTTCTCATACCCTCAGCGTTAGCACCACACTTGGCAACGGGCCGATTGAACGAATTGTTATATGCGCGTAAATCATACGCGTACGGTTCGCCGTAGAACTCACGTCATTTCTATATAAAAGCAGTAAAATTTGCTATAGAATTAAGACATTCAGTATAATAAAATAAATAGTGCCTGTTTGGGAGGGTACCAGTTGAAATTGACATCCCTCGAAAACCATTGTCAACCTCCGCTTCGCGTCGGTTGACAATGGTTTTCTCAGGGGGGTCAATTTCAACTGGTACCCTCCCAAGCAGACACTATTTATATAATGTAGATGATACTCAGGTGAAGATAATACCTCTTCATTATATGCTGATATTTTAACATTACATGATAATAACATTATAATTATGCTGATACTTCAACAATATTTACATTTTCTAGTGTCTTTGCCTGTGATAACACTACGTATCGATTTTGTACTATATAACCCATAACTTCAAATGACGGCAAATTGAGGCGCCAGCGGGATTTGCTTACATATATTTAAATATTTTATCGTACGATGGCTTAAAATCATATAAATATAAGTAATAAGGAATCATTCTTTGAATATTATGAGGTGATAATTTCGGTCGGAACTTTATCAAATCTATCATAAAGCCCTTTGGGCTTTATTGGATTTGATCACGCCCCGACCTAAATTATCACCTCATAATACTCAAAGAATGATTCCTTATTCCTTAATTATATGCTGACATTTCTCTATTATATGCTGATAATTTCTCATTACATGATTATACTTTGTTATCTATGCTTACAAATGTGCTCCTTTTACCAATATTCATGTCCGAAGTGATAAAGTTGACATAGAAATAATGGGGATAACAGTTAAGACTGTTCTTTATTTCAAGGTTGGGGCACCTCCATATTGTGACGTACTATTTATCAAAATAACAATAAAATCAAGTATCTTTATATATAGTTTCTTTCCAAATACACATGGCACATAACAGCGTAACGCATGAGTTAGAGTTTTCTCTACGAATATGTACGTCATGAGTTCGAATCCATCTATCGATTTAAAATGTTTACCTTTCAAAAACAATTTAAAACTGAATTTTGGTTTAATATGATAAAATTCAAAATTCTAACCCGGTAAAAGTATTTTCATTATAATGTACTTTAATCCACATTAATATTGACATAGGTCCCATACCACCATAACAGCATTAACAGATTGTGTAATACTGAAAATGTCATCAAACGGATGACTGTTAAAAAAATTTCATTTTTGTGCAAGGAACCTGATCGACATACTTCTGAATAGTGTAGAATCTTTTTTTTTCAACTATGCACCCATTCTACCCAACCCCTGAAATTCAGAAAGTGATGTAAGATAATCTTAAAAGGCAAAACAATAAGTGACACTCAGGTGCGCGATGTGACCCACCCAAGGGCTTCTCGAATTTTTATTTTTATTGTCTCTTCTACCAACAGAAAGAGCAGAGCTAGGACCAAGGAATCTCTTGACGAAGATTTTTCTAAGGAAATTCACAATTATATTTATTTTTGGAAGATTAATTCCGTCTTCAGTCAATGGTTCCCATGTACATTCGTAGTTGATGGAATAACTTATAATTCTGCAATACAATATATGATGCACCAGAAAGCAGGTAAAAGTCATTTGAATATTGCCCATATTTTCAGACCAGACCATATAATTAAAAAATGTTATTGATGGGCACTGATGTTCTTATAATCTTAAAATCATGTAATTTTTTAATTAGATTTTCGTATCGATCTTGTTCACTGTTGTTCATGTCGATTTGGCTGGTGACCAAACGGTTGCTGGTTCAAATCCCGCTGTATGCACTTAAAATGTATGGAAATATTATCTTGGACAAGAAAATTTAATTTTGTTATTTCATATACTTATAGAAAATATACCCTTTTCCACAATGTGAGATATAAACAGAAAATTCGCCTCCCGTATGATGTAAACCGTAGGGGTGTGATTAAAGATTTATATCACACCCCTTTCCGGCAATCTCCGGATGTTACATGTATATCACACCCCTTTCCGTTAAACATCGGCTATTATGATGTAGACTTCGGTATGCATCGTTCAACTCCATTCTCCGAGTGTGACGTCAAATAGTTACGTCGACAAAAAGCAAAGAACTGAAATGTTAATGTTATGGATTTTTTTTTGTCTAAAAGGATGAATCATTCATTGTTCTGATTTTTGTCAAAATATTTGCAAATTAAGGCTTTGCGTTTCCTTTTATGTCTTTAAAGACGTATTGTAAACCCCATTATCTGTGATAGTGAAATTTATTTTCATTATCAATAGTTGGGTATATTCACCTTTTAAGCATTCAGCCACTCATTCAAAATCATTTGAAAACATTGTCTCAACAAATGAATAGTAAAAAAGGATATACATGTATGGTGCAAATATTTTGTAATTTAATGCTAGAGAAAGCTTTTAAATATATAAAACACTATTCAGTAAGAACACTCTGTCTAATGTATCTCACTTCTTAATCTTGCTTTATCAAGAATTTCTTAAGAAGTATATCTTTGGAATCTGTAGACAAAACATGCCTCAAGAATACAAAGAAAAAAAGTAATCATCCGTCCAATTATTAAAATAAAATTTTCGCTGTATTTAGCCGCAGGACTTTTAAATAAGCAAAATAACCACATCAAGTATTGTTTTATAATATGCACTTATCAGATTGAAGATGGTAATTAAAAAAATACCTTCGTCATTACATTTTCAATGTAGTAACAATTTGATTTAAGATAAAAGCTTTTTAAAAATCAAGATTTTTGTAAAACGGGTGGTTGTCTAAATATGTCTTTAGTATTTAATTGACATAATAACGGAGAAGTGTCAGCTGAAATATCATTTTACCTTAATGTACTTTACAGTATTAATGGGTGATAAGATGAGAGCGGAAATCATCTTGGCATTAGACGAACCCCAAGAAATTAAGCAACAAGGAAGATGTGTCCAGAACTTTAACCAAGAATTATGGTATGGCGTACGTCAAGAGATTGTTGAAACTGGAAATATGGCAAAGGTATTATACATTAATACAAATACCTCGTATCGATGTTCAAATCAGAATTTGATTTTAAAGAGTTTCATTGTTTTCAGGAATTGAAAATTAATCGTTAACCTCATATTGCACATAACGAGAATGCTTTACTTTTCTGAAAGGGTGCAATAACTGTAGCTACTGTGTGCAACATTTCGCTTTATGCTGTAATCAGTGCTCTGTCGCCATTGATAGATACATACCAGATAATAGTAAAATGGCTGAAAACAATGAGGTTTTTGTTGGTTGACTATCGTTAAAAAAAGCATACATGTATCGTTAGATAAGGAAGGGTTATCTACCATTGAAATAAAATAAAGTCCAACTTTTGTATAAATGTTATATTTTTACTTTCTGTTTGATACTAAATTTCTCTTAAATATGTCTTCTTTTGTTCCAATGAAATAACTTTGTAATTAACACTCTTAATTTTTCTTTAGCTGTTCTACATTTTTTAAAGATAATATCAGATTATTAATAAATAGATTAATTTTTTTTTAAAAGCTTGTTTAATACATGTATATATTTACAATATCTCAAATACAAAAATTGTATTGCCTATTCAAGTTTTCACAAAACGAAGAATTGAAGAATCATCTATTTAGCACTTTTCCAAAAACACTCGTGGAAGCTAGTCCAATGGACAGAATTTGGGGTATAGGATTATCTAAAGATGACAGAAGGGCATTGAATAAAGAGACATGGAAGGGTCAAAATCTGCTCGGATACATTTTAACGAGACTAAGGGACAAATGGATGGAATCATTTCTTGAGCCGGTGGTATCCGTAAAAGTGGATTAAAAAAAAGATTCAGAATAAGCGGCTTTGACGGTGGGAGAATGATAGATACAGTAAATATTATAAGTTGAACATTTTTTGTTTTTTTAAATGGTTTTATCATTAGTGCATCTTAATTAATTTTTTTAAAATCATACTGTACATTATTTTGATAAGGTTGAATTGAATTTTTTTCACAGGGCTTCATTAGTGATATATTTGCTAATACACAATTCTTATTACATCTTCTTGTACATGTTACATCGTTACTTGTCTCAGTATTCTTTCAGGTTTTGATACATTGTACGCAAAAATGGTTTAAACATGATTTTTAAAGCGCTAAGCATAGCTCAGCGCTTTATTGTCGTTAGACTTCCACTTCCGGTGCATCGAATAACCGCCCCCTATGAGCAGAAATATATATCATTTAAACTGGTACGAGAACCAGTTTCAGGGGTTTACGCACATAATTGCACGGGGTATTATTAATCTAAATAATATACGGGCTAATGTGAATCTAATGTGCGGGGTTTACGTACATCATTGCAGGGGTTGCCACGCAGTGATTAGAAAATATAGTGAGCATACAGAAGCTGAAATAAAGAAAAATCAAATCGATTCTTTTTAACTAAGCTTGCACAAAGTAAATTTTCTTTAGAACCAAGCTAGGTTAGTGCTTTTCAGTACTATCAGTACTTTGATTTTATATGATATTAAAATTCATAATTGGGCAAGCAATCTTATCAAGTTACTTGGAATTCGGTTAAGTAACTGTAAAATATCTTTAAAATAATTGTTGTGAAGACAGCATCAATATTTAACTTTTATATGTCCGACTGTTGTGTATATATTTCTTGCAAAAACTTTGATATTCCACTCTTTCAAAAACAAACGAAATTAAAAAAGATTCTAAGAAATAAAACTTTTAAGTTTCTTACTAACATAAAGAAGAGAACATAGAACTGTCTCATAATGTATCATGTTCAATGTAATTATTACATTTGCTCAGGGTAACGGAATGCGATGTGTAATTTGTAATCATGAAATGATATATTTATTTGCCTTTAGTTATGCAATACTTATAACTAAATTTATTTGACATATATGTTACATTTTGTTTACGTTAAAAAAATATATATTTATATTGTTTCCTTTTAGTTTTATATACGACTGTTGATCAATAAATATGTGCCATTTAAATTCTCCTTACAAATTATTTTTACAATTCTGTTAATTTAGCACTTTGCACATTGCTTCTTTTATATATCACATTGTACTAGAATAAAATGTTTATATTAAACCGATGCCACAATCGGCTTAAATTACACGCAAGAAGTGCCAAGTGAAGCTGACAATTTTTGATTATCTTTCCAACGCACTTTGTACTTTTACTAGTTATATGCATCTAGGGTTTTCCTTTCTAAAAAAAAAAATTGTTTTCTCACTAAAAGTAAAAATTCATTTGAGTTTTAAATGTTTCAAGCCACTTCTGGTAATGATTGCTCGGCAACTATTTTTTATTACAATTTGCCATAGATAGTTTCTCAGAAACATTACTGGGGTCCCTAATGACACTTTTATTTTTATTCTTTATTTTAAATATTTTTCTCATGGCGTGTTTCGTTATAACATAGAGAACAAAATCTGTAAAAATATCAAGTTATTTCTAATGTTTTAAATACATAGACGAAGCCTCTGTCAATCAAGGTATTAAGTCTTGAATTTCACAAGAACACAAGAGCTTTTAAGGTAGTACAAAACAGATAGCGAAAATTTTTCCCATAATTCTTTTTTTCATTTTAAAAATTGCACCAAATGCTAATCATATTAAACTGTATACATATACAAAGTTTTAAAAAAAATTCCACCATTAGTTTTCTCGTAATCTAGGTCACAACTATGGCTTCCGACACCCTGTTAGAAAAGGGCTAGGCTCATCAGAATACATGATTTTTTAAAAAATAATTGTCAAAATATTTTTTGGGGCAAATATCTATTAACAAAGAGACTAAAACACGTTAAACGTTAAAAAATAATAATCATTGACTTTGATAAATTTAAAATCAGTCCAAAGTATATGCAAGGAGGCCCTATTTTGAAGCTATTCGCCATACTAAATACCGTTTTTATTTAAATTCCTATTATTCAAATTCCACGAAAAACTATCATATAAATTGTAAGAATATGTAGATAATATTATGTAAATACCAAAACAATTCCACCACTAGATATTTTTAAAAAGAAGTTTAAACCTCCCTCCCCCACTTTGTTACAAAGTATTTTTTAAACAGTTCTTGCACGGCGTGACGTCATAATAAGACACGTAGAACGTGACGTACGTCATTTATTTGTTTCTCGTAAACGTTTGACTTGCGCAAGGATTTCCGAAGTGTTTGTTTTTCGGATACTGTTTTGTACTACCTTAATGCAATGCATCTAAAAAAAAAAAACCCTGGCTCTTCTAAAATGGTTTCAAGTAGTCTTATCTTTTTCAGCGATGTCTTTTTTGCGATGAATTAAGGAATAAGGAATCATTATCTGAGTATTATGAGGTGATAATTTCGGTCGGGGCGTGATCAAATCCAATAAAGCCTGAAGGGCTTTATGATAGATTTGATCAAGCCCCGACCGAAATTATCACGTCATAATATTCAAAGAATGATTCCTTATTACTTATATTTATATAATTTTAAGCCTTCGTACGATTAAATATTCAAATATAAATAAGCAAACCCCGCTGGCGCCTCAATTTGGCGTCATTTGTAGTTATGGGTTATATAGTACAAAATCGATATGAGTGTTATCACAGGCAAAGACACTGGAAAATGTAAATATTTTTTGTTATAAACATTTCAAAAGATAATTTTGATATCATATTTGTTATTTTTAAGGGGCATGGTCACGATTTTGGTAAAATTCTATTTTTCTGTTTTTATATAATTACAATGCTTTAGGAATGCATTTTTAATGTTCTAATGATAAAATGAAATTTGAGAGTCAGTCGTAGAGTTATAGGCAAGATACAAAGCTCACAATTCTTTGTCATGTAAACAAGGCTCGTGCCCTGTTTTTGTTTACATAGATTCTATAAGCAGTACAAAACCATTTTCAAGCTAATTTTTCTATCTTCGAATTCGTTTTAAGCATTTTAAGCAAAATAAACACTTCCTAATGTTTCACACATTCTTTTTAAGTCTGAAACCGCAATTTTACTTCATCATTCAAAATGTAAACAAAAGCTTTGTTTACATAGCAAAGAATTGTTAGACCTTTAACTTACTTATAACTCAAAGAATGACACTCAAAATTTGGTTGCCTATTGGTAATGCCTTACTGAAGCATTGTAAACATTAAATTCGAAAAAAAAAATTTGACCAAAATCGTGACCATGCCCCTTTTAAAGGTTGAGACGGACCTAGAAGGATCTATACTGTATTAAAAGATCAACATTGTGTTATACCGGGTATATTACAGAAAATAGGGAAAAAACGTTGTGATTGTTACCTTATAGAAATGTATATGATACATGTATAACTTAACACGGTGGTTAAAACACCATAGATCCATAAATTTGATCCTTTAAACTTACCACGTCGGCTTCGTCATCTAAACTATCATCTCAAGTAGACTATTGAGCCGTTGAAGCAGATTGAATTGAGAACGGACTTGATTTAATTAAAGTACTAGTATCAAAGACTACGCTCTCTGTTTTCGTGTTCAGCCCAGACAATATGGATAGATAACAAATAATTGGACGCCAAATGGCCCATTTTCTCAGCACTTAATTAAATAACTTTAAATCTTTTCTAATGGGTTCTTTTTACTCCTTAATAACCAATCATTGTAGAAATTAATCATCCGTACCAATATATACCCTCTTATCCACAATATCAAACTTGTTGCAACCTGCTGGTCAATAATTTATATAAAAATCACGTTAGGCAAAAATTAATTTCGGAAAATTAGTATTTTCAGCCACATTTTGGTCAATGTTTTGTTGAATTGTTACAATATAAAGCATATTGGGCAATAATAATACCTTGCAAAACAAATTAAAATTAAAATCAAAAGCTAGACCTGGACTAACAGGAAAAAAAGATCTTATTTATACGAATTTATAAATATTTACACCAAATAAGTTTGATTGGGCTTATACGAAATAAGAAACACACGTAGCAGGGCTAGACCAGTTGAAATTAAAATGTCCGCGTATAAATATATACATTCCTTAACTTTTTTTAAACTGATCTCAAACGAATTATTATCAACGTATAGTGTGTGAATAATGCATTAACTAGAACTGTGACGACGTAAGTCTATATTGAAATGAAAGTAGGATAGTATAGCTGGAAAGGTAAGCAAAACCAGAATACAATTGATGCTCTCTTAACAGGTGGTTATTCAAATAAATTTACTTCAATAAAATGTACAAATGGCATGAATGATCATTTAAAAAAAATACATTATTGGCCTTAAAGAATTTTAGAGCAACGTTTTGATAAACATTTACTTTCGCTTTCTCGTTCATGTCATTCTTGAAATATTTGTTTTTTCTAATATTAAGTCACAAAAATCATTATACATTGTATAAATTGTGGACTCCGTTTTATTTGTACGGACTAATTTTCGTGGATTGTCACTTTTTCGAAATATGTGAATTATTTATTTGTTTCGATGTATAAAGATAAAACTATCTTAATATATTGTTGAGGACTGATCCATGTTACCAATCAATACTCTTAATCTTGGATATCAGGTTTCCAACCGTTTAAGTAATATTCACACATAAAATATACGATTTTTGTTTGTTTTACTCTTAAATCTCTGAACATCGATTTATCTTAAAGTGTTTAAATATAAACATTTTAAATATATCAACATGTAGTTATGTCTTTTTAGAAATACAACTGCTTTCGGTTTCATATGGTTAATAAATTTGCACTAATTTAACGGTAACCATACCCACCCATGCGTTGTGAACGAAATTGGTGATTTGCGGTTGCGTAAAAACAGACATGAAGCGAAAGTATAAAAAGAATTTATTTTTAAATCTTGTGTGTACAATACCACAAATGTAGGATGTTATTGCTGCAAATACGAGTGAAATCGAAGAAAACATTTCATTGATAATTAAAAAAATCGCATAATATTAACGAATGTTAACTACAAGTGTTACCACTGATCGAAGAAAATGTTAAATCTTTAGCTTTATAATTATTAACTCAATTTGTCGTTACACTGCACGAACGTCAATATTAAAAAAAAACTAACGACTATTTGTCGAATGATTAAGTTCTAATAGTTTTTAATTTTATTTAATTTAAAAATTAAAAAAAAACAAATTTTGATTCAGCTTTAAGAAAATATTTTTTTTCACAGAAAAGGAATTTTGACTTCTATCGTAACGATAAGTGAACAGAGATCTGGATGACGACACATAAAGATATATAAAAAAAAGAGGATGGAAGCCAAATATTTTGAACGTGGGAAATGTTTAGGAGAAGGAGCATTCGGCAAAGTCTTTTTATGCTTTGACAAGAGAGAACCCGGGAAAAAGGTACATGTAACAACACAGTACGACAAATAGATTGAAAAACAAGAGGCCCATGGGCCACATCGCTCACCTGAACAACAGTTCCTTGTAACATTCTATTTCGTAGCATATGCTATTTCTATTTTAAACTTTGAACCCCTTCTGGGGTCCGGGGTTTATGGTTGGCTTAAAAAAAAAATATTCGAGGATCCTTGCATAGTAATCTCACAAACTGTGGCATTGTAGTTCTCAAGAAGAAAATTTTTAAACATTTTCCATATATATTTCTATGTTAAACTTTGAACCCAACTTGGGGCCTCAGTATTAGTCCGGGGGTCACGATTTTACCAATTAAGAATCTACAATAGCCATGGATGCTTGCATAGTAATCTCACAAACTGTTGCACTGTAGTTCTTGAGAAGAAGATTTTTAAACATGTTCCCTATATATTTCTATGTTAACTTTGAAACCCTTCTTGGGCCCCAATATTAGTCTGGGGGTTACGGCTTCCACAATTTAGAAACTTCACAATTTGAGAATGCTTGCATAGTAATCTCAAGCATTGTGATTCTCCAGAAGAAGATTTTTAAACATGTTCCCTCTATCTATGTTAAACTTTGAACCCCTTCTGGGGCCCCAGTATTAGATCGGGGGTCACGGCTTCTATAATTCAGAATTTCCACTATTTGAGGATCCTTTTTAAACATGTTTAAACATTTGAGGATCCTTTTTAAACATGTTTCCAATATATTTCTATGTTAAACTTTGAACCCTTCTTGGTGCCCCAGTAAACATTTATCTTATATATGTTAAACTTTGAACCCCGCCTGGGGCCCCAGTTTTAGCCTGGGGGTCACGATTTTTACAATTTAAAATCTTCACTATACATACAAGCTTATGTATAAATATTGGCATTTCTGGTGCAGTGGTTCTTGAGAAGAAGATTTTAACAAATTTATCTTATCTATTTCTATGTTAAACTTTGAACCCTGCCTTTGGTCCGGGGTCACAATTTTTACAATATAGAATCTTCACTATACATACAAGCTTTTATGTAAATGTTGACATTTCTGGTGCAGTGGTTCTTGAGAAGATTTTTTAACATTTTTCCAACGTATTTCTATGTTAAACTTTGAACCCCACCTTGGGCTCCAGTTTTGGTTCGGGGGTCACATTTTTTACAATTTAGAATTTTCACTATATATACAAGCTTTGTGTAAATATTGGCATTTCTGATGCAGTGGTTCTTGAGAAGAAGATTCTTAAACATTTATCCTATGGATTTCTTGTTAAACTTTGAACCCCGCCTGGGGCCCCAGTTTTGGTCCGGGGGTCAGGATATTTACAATTTAAAATCTTCACTATATATACAAGCTTTTGTGTAAATGTTGGCATTTCAAGTGCAGTGGTTCTTGAGAAGAAGAATTTTAAACATTTTTCCAATGTATTTCTATGTTAAACTTTGAACCCCGCCTGGGGCCCTAGTTTTGGTCCGGAGGTCACGATTTTTACAATTTAGAATCTTCACTATATATACAAGCTTTTGTATAAATGTTGGCATTTCAAGTGCAGTGGTTCTTGAGAAGAAGATTTTTAAACATTTTTCCAATGTATTTCTATGTTAAACTTTGAACCCCGCCTTGGGCCCCAGTTTTGGTCCTGGGGTCACGATTTTTACAATTTAGAATCTTCACAATATATACACGCTTTTATATAAATATTGGCATTTCTGGTGCAGTGGTTCTTGAGGAGAAGATTTTTAAACATTTATCTTATCTATTTCTATGTTAAATTTTGAACCCCGCCTGGGGCTCCAGTTTTGGTCCGGTGGTCACGATTTTTACAATTTTATAATATTCACTATATATACAAGCTTCCATGTAAATATTGGCATTTCTGGTGCAATGGTTCTTGAGAAGAAGATTTTTAAAGACATGCACCCTATTTTCACTGTTTAGTAATTATCTCCCCATTTAAAAAGGGTTGTGTCCTTTATTTTAACAATTTAGAATCCCCTTTTCATAAGGATGCTTTGTACCAAGTTTGGTAAAATTTGGCCCAGTGGTTTTAGATAAGAAGTAAAAAATGTGAAAAGTTTACAGACGGACGGACGGACGGACGACGGACAACGGGTGATCAGAAAAGCTCACTTGAACCTTCGGTTCAGGTGAGCTAAAAACTGATTGGAAGAATGAAATACATTAACTTAAATTTGTTTTATACTTTGATTTTATGACCACTCCTGTTTAAACGCTATTCTTTTTATGATTGATTCAAATAACAGCTTATTGCAAGAAACACTGAATTTTACAGGCTTCCTTTGCATCATTAGAAAATTACTTGAATATTAATAAAAGATACGTACGATAAAAGCTGAAAAGTCAAGAAAAAATCGACTTCGTAACTTTTACTTAAAGATTTCAACAATCGTTCATACAACGGCATGCAAATAATTTGATTTCTCACAAAAATTTCTCTTTTTTTTTAAATAAACAAGATGTAAATAACATTTAAAAATGAGAGCCAACTTACTAGCAATCAAGCAAGAAATATTGGTTTAACCCCTTTAGAAAGAAAACCTGCCAAATATTTCTCTCTTGAAATTATTTAAAAGATTTATATTGATCTAAAGAAGGCAGAATTTATAAAGACTTAAAGAAACATTAATACATCAGACTGCTATGTCTCTTCAGTATGCCATGAAAGTGATAGACCTGAAATTCTCATCAGAGGATGAACGTTTCTTAGCAGAGAAAGAGGCCATCCTGTTGACAACTCTACAGCACCCGTTTATTCTGCATGCCGTGTCGGTATTTCAAGATAGAGCGACATTGTGTATAGTAACAGAATTCTGTAATCAGGGAGATCTAGAAAAGTTTTTAAATAAAAGAAAAGGACACTCATTAGAAGAACAACGAATTGTAGAATGGTTTCGGCAAATCTGCAGTGCTTTGGAGGTAATATACTGGTAGAAGTATTTTCACTCTTACTACAAATTTTTTCGAATGAATGAAGCTGCAAGTACGAAGACACGTGGTAGCGTACTTTCGAAAGTTGTATATTATATGTTACATTAATTTAAAGCATTTGTAAATTTTAAACTAAATGAACTTACTCAATCTGAGTCTCTGCATTTATAAAGAAACATATTGTATATTCCACAGCGCTATTATACAATGCATGGTTTACATGATATTTTTAAACCATATTAATATTATACATTATATTTTATATTAGTATTTGCATGGTAGAAATGTTCTTCATCGGGATATAAAGACTCAGAATATATTTCTGACCGGTAACGAAATGACAATCAAGCTGGGAGATCTTGGTCTGGCAAAGTATGTGAACTACAGTTAAAACATTTTTAAGTTAAAACGTTTTCGCAAAGCCAAAACGAATAAATGACAACAATTCTCAGAAGATTTTTACTTTTCGATATATTTGATTTGAAAGTTTTATAAAAAGGTCTCGAAAACTATCAATCTTCGCAATAAAATGATCAGTTTCAATACATGTTTATTTTTGGATTTTTATTATTTTGGTTTTTTTGTATACGCCCCCCCCCCCCTCAAGAAATCATTCTTTCATGGGAACAAAATTTTCTCAAAGATCATGGAAATGCAAAAATAAATTAACCAATCACTAAATTGTTAGAAAACTTAAACCACTTACTTGTAGAGTTTTAGAGAGTTCCATGCAGAAAGCTTTGACCAATTGTGGTACTCCTTACTATATGAGTCCTGAAATCCATGCTTGCAAACCATACAACTCTAAGGTACGTAATTAAAATACCAGAGCTTGTTGATGCAGTGTTAAGTGTACAGTCGTAATAGGTTTTTCATTGATTTATTATGATTCTGTTTGAGGTACATATCACAAAATGATAATATACTTTTTATGAAAAACTTTACTTTAATAGATAGCGACGGCTTTTATGTAAGAATTAACATAAAAATTGTTGAAATTCAATTAATTTGGAAAAAGAATACAATCATGCCAACCTCGCATTTTCATATTTAATCAAAATCTTAAAATAAATTAAATCAAAATCTTAATCTTAAAATATTCTTAAAGAATTGTCATCAGATTTTATATATAATTGAATGATTGTCAGAAATCGAAAAGGAATTAAAAATATTTCACAGATTTGTTCGTTTTAACGCTTTTCTCTTCCAGAGTGACATTTGGGCAATGGGAGTATGTGTATATGAGATGACCACACTGAGACGGCCATTTGACGCCCGTTCGATGCATCAACTAATTTTTAAAATAATTCATGGTCAGGTAATGTTAATAGTGGTGGTGATTCAAATGGAATCTGTTTTCTTATGTAATCTTTTACCTTGATCTAATTAATACGACTATTGGTCATTTATAACTCTTGTATGCTTTTGTGTAAAATGACTGTTATAGCTTCCTCCTATGCCCAAGGATGAATACAGTCTAAGGCTGATCAAGGTCATAGAGAGGATGCTTTGCCGAGATGCAGACAGTCGGCCTTCAGCAACAGAATTGTTACAGGATGTTCTTTTCAAGAAACAACAAACCTCCAAAGTAAATCATTACATTATTGTCTGATGATTTCTATTATTATTTTTATTACATACACTAAAAAGACCGAGTCTGATTATTTCAAGCAAGGTTTTGTAATAGTTCTACTTTTCCCCATTTATCTAATCCAGGGACGTATATACGAAAATGTTATATATGTCTCTATTGATCTAAGATCTAAAATAGTTAAAATTATAATGATCGTTTCCTATGGTCGGTTTTTTAAGGTAACCGATTTTTTTTACCATTAAACCTCATAAGATAGGAAAATGATGCAAAAATATTTACACATTACACACTTGTATTTATTTTGTGTAATTGCAGCAATCTGATGTTGTTTCGCACCAAGAGTTGAGTAATCCATGTAAGCCACTTTTTAATGCGTTGTTGTATAAGCTTACTGAAATAAGAGGTATTAGGCACGCTCATCTTCTGATTGGTATAGAAAATATTGAATTAATTGACATAACAATTTTTAAATATATAAGCCAATGCATTGTTAAATTTCGTCATTTTTCTAAAAATTCTGGAAGTTAAATGCGTTCTCAAGCGCCTATTATCTATCTACAAGATAATGAATACTTTTTTGAAATGTAAGTGACCTATTTTTTCAACGATAAGATGGTCTCTGAAAATACCAGTTAAACGGGTAATCTAAAATATTTTTTTAATTCCTGGAAATTAGAGATAGAATATGTTGTTTGTCGTTTTTCAGATTTTCAAAGAATGGACCAAGGGGCTGTAGCATATCCAATAAAAAGGCAATTCTATTCAATTTGTTTTAACTCTTTTTCTACTGTTATAGGATAGTACGAATTATATGCAATTGGTTCCCTAACAAAAGAAGTAAAAATACACGTTCTTTTATAATTTTCTACATTATTTTTAATCTATTTTAAGGGGAGAAACCTCCAAGCATAACAAAATATAACAGACGATAACAGAACCAAAACATAAGCATTTTTGTGCCCAGTTAGTGTTTCTAAGGCCGATATAATAACAGTTTACAACAAAACAAAAGTTAACTTGAACTTTAAACTTTCAAAAAAATAATACATGTAGGTATAAAAATGTATTTAATTTTTTCTGATGTAAATGCAGTTTATTATACATCATGCTTTTGATAAATTTCATTTTAATTATCGATCAATTATCTACGGAAGCCCGTTGGTGCCACTAAGAAAAATATTTTATCTGGCGGCCGCCAGATAATTATGTGGCGGCCGCCACATAATTTTCTGGCAGCCGCCACATAATTATCTGGCGACCGCCAGATAAAACCTGGCTTCCTGATGCGCGCGCATGTTTTAATGGGAGCTTTTAGGGAGTATTGGATACACTCTAATCTACTAGTTATATTAACAATGCAGAGCTTAAGTTTTAAAACACTGGTAGAGTGGAATGTACATTAGACTTTATTCAAATCTAGAATGATTTAGATGTTACTTTGTGCCTTGTATTATTTGTTGTAAAACACTGTATTTCAAAGTTAATTATAAACTTTTAATACTGAACTAAACACCCGTTCAGGAAGTCTTAAGAGGGCTCGATGGTCGTGGCCATTTTAAGAGACTGTAATGATCTCCTTTAGAAAAAGAACTCCAAATAAAAAAAAAATTGGAAATTCCCATGAAATTTAAAAAGTAAAATATATGGATTTTTCTTTACTTAATCATAGTTATTAGCAAAACAAATCATATTTTAAAATGTTAGGTAAATGTGATGGTTAATTTGTTGACCATTAAGCTCCTTAATAATAAAAAACCTTAACTTTAGCTAGAGGACTGTTATGTAAAGATGTATAAGTAAAAGAAACGCACTGCCTACTATCTGTTTTAATTTTGGTATAAGAATTTAAAAACACAGATTACAGTCAGGTTTTTTTTACCACGACAGCTTGCACAGACAATTTCACGAGTGCGGATCCAGCTATGACTTCATAAAGATAAACTAAGATACTAGTAAATGTGTACTAGCTTTTGTGGCCATATAAATGAAACTATTTAACTGACTGTATTAAATATGTGTTGTTAAACTGTTAAACAGCGGCTCTGTCAACATCCATCTTCTCAACCAAATATAAATACAACAACACACACATTTCTGCAAAATAAATTTTATGGCGGCCGCCAGATAAATTATGTGGCGGCCGCCAGATATTATATGGCGGCCGCCAGATAATTATGTGGCGGCCGCCAAATAAATTACGTGGCGGCCGCCAGATAAATTATATGGCGGCCGCCAGATAAATTATGTGGCGGCCGCCAGATATTATATGGCGGCCGCCAGATAAAATATTTTTTTCACCTGGCACCAATGGGCTTCCGTAATTATCTCATGTACATTATCAAAAAAATAATACTGTATGAGATTCCTCTTACTGTATAATCCGGTTTCGTTTTGTGTGTTTCAAATTCTGTAAAAATGTGGGGAATCTAGAAAACATTTTCTTTTGCGCCAGTCATTTTGTGTAATAATGCGTATTTTAAATAATAAATTCATTGCAAAAGGGGAGGGGGTATCCCTGTCAAAAAATACTAGATGTGATATATAAATAGTTAACTTTAATTTGTCTGCGACTTGACATTACGGATCGGTAAGGGTTTGTAGATAGATATGTAGATTCTCAGACTGAACTCTTAACTAGATTGTTTTTTAAAATATGTTTTAAAAATCTCCAGAATAGAACGTTTTTAGCAAGTTCTCCACACAGCAAAAAGAAATAAATATTTAGATGCATTCCTTGAAAGTTTATATTCTAAATTTATCAAACTGTAGTTTCGAGACTAATCAAACTGAGCGAAAAAAAATCAACATGGAGATTTTTTAGTGAACATCTGTTTAAAACAATCTCAAGGACAATGCTACATTGTTTTAAAATCAAATGAAAGCATCCTCATTCTGTGTCGAGGTAAAATTGTTGAAATTTTACCAACTACTAATGACTAAAATTAGGGTGTCGGGTTGGAATGTTCAATATTGAAATATTGGGGAAATTGTTGAAACCTTTTCTTCTCGCGAACAACGATGCCAGGATTATTGAACGAACTTAATGTTTTGTAAATTATAAATGTGTGATAGTTCTATGCAAGCACTCTGAAATACATGATATTTATTGGTGGGGAATGTCAACATGAAACTTTATCTAAAAAATTAAGGTAGATCTGATGAGTATGTGAGTAATAGGCCCTATTTAAAAATATAATTTTTAATTAATCGTTGTTTATTTTTTACTTATAGAGAGAGTGAGACAAGGACAGAGGATTGTTTCAACGAAGATCTGCCCAATGAAAATCACAATTATGAATATTTCTGGGATATGAATTCCGCTTTCAGTCAGTGGTTCCCATGTAAATTTGTAGTTAATGGAATGGCTTATAATTCTGCTGTACAATATATGATGCACCAGAAAGCAGGTATGATTCTTCTGACTTTTACTCAATTTTTTATATCAGACTATGTGAATTTACATGTAAAAACAATGACATGCGCCCAGAGGTTCCACTTGTGTATTTTCCGTCCTTAATATTTTACATAGCCGGAAAATTAAATATACGGACTTTTATATTAACATTTCAAGTAAGTTGCATCATCTTATACATGTAATACATGTATTTTACTATAAAGTTTCGAATTTACCAAAACTTTATGTGTATGGTTAAGTTGTATGTGTATGTTGGTTGCAATAATTCAACGTTGCTTTATCAACGTATGAAACTCATTTGGCCAGAAATATTCGGGACAGATAAAGGATATTATTACTTATTAGGTTTGTTACTGACTGTTTAAAGAAATTTGTGGGGTCGGTAAAGTCCATAGAAGGCGAGGCGAAGCCGAGCTTTTTATGGACTTTACCGACCCCACAAATTTCTTTATACAGTCAGTAACAAACCTAATAAGTGTTTTGTTTTGTCGAGGACCTAAAGTTTGATATGTAGACAAACGTTTGTGTAAAAAATCAGTTCAAATAACGTTACGTCCGCGATGTTGCCCTATAAATTTTGACGCTTGCCTTTTAAAGAAATGTGTAAGGCAGTCACGTGACGCGTTTCATCTAATGACGTCGAGACATTCTATAGTCCAAGGCAAAACAAACTTAATTCTTTTGATATTTTATTATTTGTGTTAGAATCAGTATAAATTCAGCTCAAAATAATACTACATGTATATGAATTATATAATTAGATATTTATTTGAATCTAAAAAGGCCTCTATTGTTTTACGATTCAATTACTGGCACTTTATGTAAAATGCCTAGAGTGAATGCTTATATACACGTATCTCCAATACCTAAATCATTGTCCTTGACTTATATCTTTATTACAATAACTTGATAAAAATATGTGAACCCTTTCAAGCATTTTAATATAACTTATCTATAAACATGCGTTATAAATGTATCAACAGACTGGAAATTCAAAATCATAAATCACGTAGCAAAAATTTGATGCTTTAGTTTACATGTATATTTTTTGGAGAGGGTTTGCTGAGGCTTTGCCTGTTGCCCAATCCATTTGATTGTTCAATAAAATATGTTTTAAATTAAAATACATGTATATCGATGTTCCTCTATCTTTTACAATTAGCAATTGTATTTTTATAGGTGATCTTCTATGAATCATTACATAATTAGATTGTATGTATATAACTTAATACAGTGCTAATGGGTGATGAGATGAGCGCGGAAACCATCATGGCATTAGATGAACCTCAAAAAATGAAAAAACAAGGTAGATTTGTGAAGAATTTTGACCAAGAACTATGGGATGACATACGTCAAGAGGTCGTTGAAACTGGAAATATGGCAAAGGTATTATAAAAAAAATAACCAGTGTCGATTTTTTTAAATGGAAAATTTCAATTTTAGGAGATTTTTGTTTTAAATTTTCAGGTTTCCATTCGTATACTTGCATTTATCAAACATTTACAGTAAACCCGATACTATTTGACTGAGTTGGTATGATTTAAACGGAGTTATATTCCTAAATGCAAATTTTGTTTATATAATGTTCATATTTACAATGATTAATTGCATAAAACAGAAACATGTCCGGCTTGAAAAGTGGCCATGGAAACCAAAAATAATCCATAGTTTCTTTTTTGTTTAACAAATGCGAAAAAAAACCCAACAACACATAAGTTAATCCAGAATGCTTTTATTTCGCACTAAATTAAAAGAAAATGTAAAAACGTCGTTCCTTAGTTGGTTTTTTAATCCTCGTTTCTTAAGTGGTAAAAATAAAACAAATTAAGTTTAGATTTTTCTGATAAAAATAATTTTGCAATAAAATTTTTGGTTCAACTGTGACTTTTAACAATTTTTTTTTAAACGCGGATGAAATAGCCGAACTCCAATCTTTAAGATATCTGTCATCAGCAATTATGAGCCTGCTCATTTATATAAGAATTTTTATCTACGTTGTTAATATTAAGATACATTAATATTAAGATTCATCTGCTATATATATATATTCTCAATATATTAAATTTGTTATCTGTTTAGTTTTCACAGAATGAAAGATTAAAGACGAAGTTATTTAACACATATCCGAAGACACTAGTAGAAGCTAGCCCAACGAGCAGAATTTGGGGTATAGGATTGTCCATGGATGACAAAAGGGCGTGGAATAAACTGACATGGAGAGGTCAAAACCTGCTAGGGGAGATATTGACCAGAGTGAGGGACAAGTTGATGAAACCATTTCTTGAACCTGTGGTGCAAGTAAAACCACAGTAAAAGCAGAAAAGTTTCCAGTCTAACAAGACAACTAAGAAAGCTTGGAAATTATCTGACTTTGAAGTGGGAGTGGAAAGAATGATGATTTCGTAGTGAATGTATTGGTTTGTAGTAACATTTCAAGTTGGAACTTTTTTGGTGACAATTTCGGAGCAATTTGTTTTATGATATTTGATCTTTTTAAAAAAGAATTAAAATCACTTGGAGGTTATACTGTACATTTTACGTGAATTTAACGACATTTCAGTTGAATAATTATTCACGGAAACCACGGAATTTTAATGATATTTGATTATACTGTTACATGTAGATGAAATCATTGTCATCCCATTAATAGCTATCCTTATTTTTTTTTATGAATATTTGAAAATTATGATTTAAAAAGTTTTAAAAACTCGATATATATGTGCATGTATATCTTTGGTATTCATTTGTTATTTGTTATATTCAATGAATGTGCATTTATTTCTTACATGAACGTTGATAACCTTGTTCTTTCCAAAAATGGTTAGTCATAGTTATCGTTATCATTGTTTTAGAATGTTATCATTGCATATTATACACTGTAATGTACATGTATTTGAAATGAGCAATAATTGTGCCTAAAATTATTTGAAAATCTTCTATTATTCGCTTATTTTGAAGTAACCGTAGATTTGTATTATTACATATAAATCATTTTAAAGTACATCTGTAACAATTATCTGGCAGTTTTTTCGTATATTATATTGACCAATAAATTACGGTGCCTGATTTTAAGCATTATATTGTTATTTCACCAGTTTCTAAACAAAATCACAATCATATTACTTTTCAAATGGTTTTGAATCCACAAAATGAAATATGTCATATACTGAAAAAGAAATATTTGCATGATTATCTATCATACGCCTTTTGTAATTATAAGAGACATGATCAATGGAAAATATTAAAAACATCAGACCCATGAAACTATGTTAATTCATTTCTTTGTATTTACAAATATGTTTTGAAAATTGACCACCTTATAAGATATTGAAGTACATGCATATAATACTGACTATCAAATTTTACATAAATATATTTACATTCAGTGTATATTTCCCCATATGCTTGCCTTGAAAATCTCCGACGTTTAATTTTCTATATTTACATTCAGTGTATATTTCCCCTTATGTTTGCCTTGAAAATCTCCGACGTTTAATTTTCTATATTTACATTCAGTGTATATTTCCCCTTATGTTTGCCTTGAAAATCTCCGACGTTTAATTTTCTATATTTACATTCAGTGTATATTTCCCCTTATGTTTGCCTTGAAAATCTCCGACGTTTAATTTTCTATATTTACATTCAGTGTATATTTCCCCTTATGCTTGCCTTGAAAATCTCCGACGTTCAATTTTCTATATTTACATTCAGTGTATATTTCCCCTTATGTTTGCCTTGGAAATCTGCGACGTTCAATTTTCTATGAATACACTTTGCTAATTCGTGCGCCATGAGCACAAATATAAACGTCTTCACGTGTTTTGAATATATTTGTTTTTGTAAGATTAAACGAAACTTTCAATCTTGCATAACCATTTTGATATGTACTTTTGAAAAATAATCATTAAATTAATTATATCTACTCCCTTAAAAAAAAGATTTTTCTCTACAATGTTTCTGGCACTATCTTTTAAATCGCGGAAGCGATCTAAATAACATGTTTTAAAATATGGCTGTTCCATGTATGTTTCATATCCTTGACTGAGAGCATACATGTATACAATGGCTTTTCTGCGACAATACACAAATATTTCATGCAAATAGACACAGTATGAATATAAATATAAGTATTGAATGCTGTTTTTTGGATGTCGTCGGTCCTGTAATACACCAAGCGGTGCAGACAAATTATCATACATCGCTAACGCGCGGTATTATTCAATTTGTCTGCACCGCTTGGTGTGTTACAAGACCGACGACATCCAAAAATAAGCATTAAATGCTTATATTTAAGGATAAAAATGATACAATAAGTAAATATGAATTTATGATCCAATTTATTTATATTGTTTAAATATCACATTCCAAAAATATTAACGTTCAAAAAATTCATGATAATTAATTTTTATACAAAATTATTTGCCCATTTTGTAAAGAATGTTTTCAATAACTTAAACTTACTCATTGTGTATAGAATTATAATTAAAGTTATCTGACCTCGATGGGCGCCAGAATTTTGTTTGTTACAATTTTACAAATATATACATAATATATATATATACCTGGGATATCCTAGACAAACTGGTGCAGTGATCCCCACCATGTGACGTCACGGGCTATAAGCAGCCATTAAGTCTATTTTTAAATGTTGTTGGGGTTTTTCATGAGAATGAAACGAAAGTAAGAAAGAAAGGTAGGCAAAAGCGAAACATTGTTAATTTACTTAAATTGAATGTTTTTAAATGACTATATAATCGGTGATAGATGCATTATAGGTATGCATGATCTTTAAAATACACTTCTCTATTGTGGAGATTTCAAAGTAACATCTTATGGTTTTATATTTTAAAATATTACTTTCGCTTTCTCTTTAACGCCTATATAATATTGAGCAAAAGGACAGTTAATAATGACATCATATATTACAGCAAATTTTTATATTGTTGTTGTAAACAAGGGGGGAAAACAAATTGATTTGTCGTTGTACAATAATGTTTTGTGTACATGCATAGTGTGTTATATCGACTGAGCTATTTATATAGTACGTACATGTACGTTAATTAACATTTTCTAACCAATAACTCTATAGTATTTTTCATGATATTGATGTACATTCTGTAGTCATGGCAGATAAAGATTCTGAATCAGCTACTCCAGAATTGGCAAAGGATTTGGAACAAGCAACAATGGATGACAAGAAAGAAGATAAACATAACACTGTTGTAGAGGCCCCAGACATTCAGAGACCATTGGCTGAAAATGAAGATGGAGATGAAATACAGCGAAAGGAAAGAAAAAATACCGAAAAGAAATCGCCTCAAAATGATTTTCCCGAGGAAGGACACGGTTCAGAAGAAAAAGTAGTGAGGCCAAAGGACGAAAAAAATACAGATCAGGATGAAGAAGCTTGTGAAGAAGATTTACCCGATGAAAGACATTTATACGAATATTTTTGGAGGAAGCATTCGGTTTTCAGTCAGCAACACACATGTGAGTTTGTGGTTGATGGAATTACCTATAACAGTGCTGAACAGTACATGATGCATCAGAAAGCAGGTAATTATTGGTTAGCAAATTTATGGAGAATGTTAAGATGTGCACTAACCCACTTAGATTTTAATGTTGAATAATAATATGACAATGGAGAGACAGACAGACAGATGGAGAGAAAAGACCGTGGAAGTGGGAAGATAAAAAGAAGACTTAAAACATTGTAGCTTTAGCAAGTTTTTTTTAAATTAAACAGTTTGTATCTTAAACTCGTAGTTAAGATCATCTTCAAGATGCTTATTTTGTTAACTGTTTTTATTTATTCTACATAAATAAAATTAAAACAGTTTAGTAACACAGGCTTGTTTTTCAGAGGTGTTGGATGAAACCCAACTTTTAAGACGTTTGAAATTCATAAACACAATGTACATTATGCAATGATATTGATCTTTTACGTTGGAAAACATTTATCAAAAACAATATTTACAATGAATTAAAGTCATAATTTTTAGACTAGCAGTGTGTCAATCGCTCTCAGTTTGGTTGAATTTTTAAATTTTTTTATGGATAAAATCATGACCACGCAACCTTTCTTATTGTACATGTATAAGCTGACCTTTTGTGCCGTTGTTCTTTTCATCTAGTATTTTACAGTGTTAATGGGTGATCAGGAGAGTGCAGAAATCATAATGGCACTAGATGTAGCCCAAGAGATAAAAAATATAGGGAAACACGTTCAGAACTTTAACGCGGAACGCTGGGAAGAGGCGTGCCAGGCGATTGTCGAAAGAGGAAACATGGAAAAGGTATATCTAATAAAAATGATTTATGTGTCGTACTTATTGGCTGTAATTGATATATAATTGTAAACAATACCTTTGTTTATTTCTTTCAGTTTTCACAAAATGAAGATCTAAAAGAAAAGTTGTTCAGCACATTTCCTAAAACACTGGTTGAGGCTAGTCCACTGGACAACATCTGGGGCATAGGGTTAGCTAGAGACGACAGAAGGGCGTGGAACAGACTGTCGTGGAAAGGGCAAAATCTTCTGGGAGAGATTTTGACAAAAGTGAGGGACAAGTTAATGGAACCATTTTTAAAACCTGTGGTACCAGAGAACACTGAAGAGGATCCAATCCAACAAAGTGAATAAGAAAGGGTTTTTTTTTAAAGTGATACTGTATATGATGGTTTGATATAAAGTTGTTATTTCTGTTTTAGCCTTGAGTTAGACAGATATTTTCTAATACATCTGTGAGCAACTTTTGTCAATTCCTCCAAGCATATAATAAGTGTGATAAAATGTACCCATTGCATTGATTTATAATATACATTTTATTATTTCAGTCAAATGATTTCTATGAGATCGAGATCTGTGATAATACGAGTTGCAAACAATATTAGTTTGATTTATTAGCCTTTTAACCGTGAAACCTTTAATATGATACACACACAAAAAATACGGTTTAATGTAACAATACATTTTCTGGCCATCGGATGAATTGTAAAAGGAAACAGAACTTCAAAATAGGCATATGTGTTTTAACTGTTGTGTAAACTACTGTATATTGGTTGTGATTATTTTCACACAGATATAAATTTTGTTGGATTTTTTTTTTTTTTTTTTTGGTCGTCATTTTCAAAATTAAAATTAGAGAGTATAATACCGATATTGTAGACCTGACTCGAGGTGTTTGCAATGTGTAATCCATTCATTTGTGGGTTTTATTGCGTAACGAGCACGAATTCAGTGATGTAATATTTTCAAGATAGTTGTTTTCACTATGTGTCTTTTTCGTTTTTTTTTTAAACACATATTTCACAGCATTATTGTAGCATTGTTGACAGTATCAATTTTTTTATTACCATTCTGTGCCCTTTTTTTTTTTCGTCATAGCATTACATTATGATAGAGCTATTACACCCACTTGTTTTACTGATCTTCAAGTGCATTGAGCTTGTGATATCAATAATAAGTACATGTATATTCTTCGTCCTCAATATAGGTTTATTGTCTGATTGCTACACATGTACTTAATTCCGTTTAGATAAAACAATTTGTACATGCATTCATTCATACACTTGTTGATCATTAAAAGAATAAAAGCATTAACTTATTTCGCTTAATATGCAATTCATTTTTGGAGGTTTGAAACAATATTCAAAGCAAAGAAGAAAAGAAAAAGAAAAGAAATAGGACTTGTGCGTACGTCATGATGGCAAGCAGTTTTTGATATTTCAAGGAAAAGAGAACCCAGAATTTCCCTGAATATCAAGAACCCTGAACAGGGAGAAGAATTGGCACAGATCGCATCACTCAACACCTCTTGTCGTTTCTCTGAAGAAATACCCAAACTCATGTAAAATAATTTAAAAAAAAAACCCAGTATCGGTCCCTTTTTGATAATCATATTTTATAGAAAAGATACTGTATGGACCATCAAAAATATATGCATATGTCGAGCCACCTATAAAGAAATAAATGGCTGCGCATGTATTAAATACTTTATATTGAATATTTAACTTCATAAGCGACTCTCTGAGCAACATTATGTTCTTGTGCAATCTATTTGCACTACGGACTGGAATATGAATACGACGCAAGATTGATATGTAACGCAAGATTGATATCCCTTTACGTGGCGTGTTAGATAAAACAATTATTTTTAACATTCCACCAACCTTTGCTGAAGGCTATATTTTTCTCGATGACAATAAAAGTCCTAATACGTAACCAGATAAATTAAAGCAATACCTTTTTCTTAGAGTGTCCAGCATAATATAATTGCAAAAGCTTTTTGGAAAAGGACAAATGAATTGATGAGTCTTTTTTTTCACAAAGCCTTGGAATCGGAAAATAGACAACAAAAATATGTTCGCCGTATTAGAATTCAAAAATGTTGAAACCCTCATAATCGACATTCGTAACAAATAAAAGAAAAAAATATTTGACTGTCAAAGCCTTTTATTTAAATAGATAATAAATTAATGAGAAATAGGTGCAAAATTCTTACTAGCGATAGTGTATATATTTTTTATTTCCCTTTGCTTCATCGTGATACGTATTTATATATTCCATAAACTAATAAATAGAATTGACAATCGTTAGTTAATAAATCTATATGAAGGTGTTAACGCGTGTTTGATTTGCAACTTTGTACACTGTGCCATCTTTGAACACATATCTACGATACATCAGTGAAATTGTTATAGTCTTCAAAGTACAAAACGAGTTTAATACTGTCATTAGACATTACATGGAACGCATGCGCAGATCCAGAAATTTTCCGGGGGGGGGGGGTTGGTAATTTTGCTAATTTAACTGTGTTAATTTAATAAGTTTAAATTTTCCAAGGGAGGAGATAGACTCTCTGGCCTCCTTCCACTTCCTCCCCCCCCCCCCCCACCACCACCTAGATCCGCGCATGGAATGAAGGATACAAATGTATTCGGAAAACATTACCAGCAGGTGTGTGATAATGAAAGATCGAATACATGCCTTTACTTGTTTCACCATTGATAAACTTAAACCCTAAAATAAAACTGTGTTTTAGAAATTTTGGCATGTTTATTGCACAAAGTGCTACAGTATATCTATGCTGTAACAATTCTTTTGGGATTATTAATCTTGGTAATAATTTTTTTTAATCGTTTTAAAAATGAAAACAAATTTAAAGTTAGAAAATGGAACAGAATAAAAATTGATTTTTTTTTTCTCAGCGCAGTCTTGACACGTGTCAAGATAAATTGATTGTTTGTTTTGTTTTCAACTTTGCAGTAGATAATTGAGATGAAAACTGAATTCATTTCCAGTAAACTGCGGGATTAAACAAATAAAAGTTTGCCTCAGTGGGCCCAGCCTTATGAACAAGACCTACACGAATCTGTTTGTCGAGATAATCATTACATATGGTTTTATCTTTTTAAAAATAATTTTATGATAAAAGATATTCACAAACCTTTTAGATGGTACATGATTTTATGTTCGTTCTATATTAATATGGGTTTTTTTTGTTTGGCTTGAAAATGGTTACGATTTGAGCTGAAATTTTTGAAATATCATCTATATCATAATTTTATTGCAAGTTAAAAATAAACAAAACTAGACAAATTTCACGTGGTTTTTTTTTTTTCAAAACTCCTCATGTTTAAACTATGGAATTTTCGTTTCAGCAATTCATTTGCAAACAAAAATCTAATTTGAGATTGAAAATTAATGAAGGGCATTACGAGAGTGACAAGTTCTTTTTCAGTAAGAATTATCCTTCTTTTCAAGCAGATATTTTCAGGCGGAGAAAATTCGATTTCTATCATGCTATACTCTATCAGTCACATTGTTACATATACCCCCTGTTCAACTTATTATCTTACCTCCTCAACCAACTGAACCCCCCACTTAATGGAAAACTCTATAAGAGAACCGAAAATATTTCTTTTATCGATTTTTCTTCGCATGAAACTATGTACATGTAGCAAAACCAGTTTCTCCTCGGATTGCGATAGATTCGTATTTCTGAAATCCAAAAAAAGAAAATATATCAATTATTGGACTGACTATTGAATGATATTGACCGTAACACGAATATAACACAAAAATGTTTTCACTGAATTCACAAAGGTTTATTTTCGCGGTTAGGTCTTCGTTTTATTTTAGGTTTACATGTATATATTCAAATGATCACGTCGACAAATATTCAAGACGGAAAGATATATTCCCAAAAGTCGCGATTATTTCTAGCGAGTAATAAAATTTGGTTAGAGATGTTTTCATAGATTTATTTATTTATTTTTAGTTTTTTATAATTATAAAAATCATTTTAAAGTCACTACATGTTTATACGTATACTTTCAGGCGTCGATGGCTATTTAAAACCACCATCTTAACCATGTTGTTTGCTTAAACTAACACTTCTATTGCTATAGATTTAATGTCATTGTTATCTATCTACTAATATTTGGCAATTGCTTAATAAATTCTGCTTTCCAAGGTCCATTAAAAACTTATTCTGTCTTCATATATTTCACAAATTCTTCTATTCAATTCTTTATAGATAAAAGTGCAAAAATACCTTTTTTACAAGAAAAGTACAAACAGATTTATGTTCGATAAGAAAAAAACAAAATTTTGGGCAAGCTTATATGACAATGCATATAAACAAAACGTCTCTATATAAAACGTTCTATCGCAAACTTTCCGAAAGTTCTGTAAACAGAAAAATAAACGAGTTCTAGTGGTGAGTTGTTTATGATGCAGGATTTAACACTTGAATCAAAAGAATGATACAACATGGGTATCAGCGCTTTTGTGTTGATATCAGAGTTAGCAGTGTTTCAAATCAGCTGTGCTATTACCGGCAAATAGGAAAACAAACTTTGGAGAATTTGTCTTCATTTTCTGATCAATAGCCATTGTTTCGTCACTTCTAAGTGTCTGGTATGGTGTCTTTGAAACAGGCAAAATGGCAAAAAATAGCACCAGAAAGGGGGAAAAAAAGTTCTGTAAATCTGACGCTTCGCTTTGAATAACTGGGGGCATGTTCACGAAGCTATCTTAAGACTAAGATATGTCTCGGATTTATCTTAGGACATATCTTAGTCATAAGAGAGTTTCTCGAAGCCGTCCCAACCTATGACACCTCTTTAAAATCATCCTAACTTTGAGACATCCCAACAGCTGTCTTATCCTCAATAAACTCAACAGTAAACATGTAGATTGTGAACATCCATTTTTTAAAATAAGAGGAACCGATATATACACCATATCATAGTACTTTGGGATATAAACAAGCACGCAAACAATTAGATGTATATGTATTTGGATGTTTTCGGAAGATACAGCATTGATGGATTCACTGAATATACCCACCTTTACATTTTTTCTTTAGATTTATTTAAATCTACAATATTATGCAAATAAATATGAATGAATCATTGGGGAAATTTTTATTTGGGGGAGGGGGGCGATAAATAATAGTTGACAGTATTTAAATTTGATTGTCGGGAAGGAGGGGCGGGGTATCGAGGCCTATCTTAAGTAACTTTACTATGTGATTTTATTTGGTTGGAATTGACCTGCCCCCCCCCCCGAAAAAAAACCACGCATGGCTTATGTTACAAACATTGAGTGCAAAATCCATTTGCTAAATCTTCAGAAAATTTGCCGTCTAATATTAACATGTAGATCTAAATAATCATTTTGCAATTGTGCAAATTTTATTAATTTAAAGAAAATATTATGCGGCGAAATATTTCTGATCGAAAATATCATTGATAGTTCCAAATAATCTTATTGTGTGAGAAAAAAGTACACGCAATTTAAATTTAATGAAAAAGTGATAAATATTATGACATGTACATGTATTTATATGTACATGTATATGCATGTACACACCATTGTCTTCATTTACTTTGGTAAGACATGCATAAACCAGTACATTTTTGACTCACGTGAAGAACCGAAAGTTTCCACTACGCAGAGACGATTCTTATTTTTCTGCTTGAAAATCCGATACCCTCCCACCTCCACCCTGGAGTTACATGAAATTCTTTATCGGAGAATTTCGATTCTTAGTAAGGTGACCAAGGCTTGCTGATATTTAAAATGCATGGGCGATGAATTTATATAAAATAAAGTATTTTAAGGCATGCATTTTACTAAACGTATTAAAATATAATGAGTGATACAAAATTGAGCAATTAAAATGAATAATCGTCACCAGTGAATCAAATAACGCATTAGAAATATTTGAAAATGTAATTGCTTAATGTTCAAATTTGTTTATGATATAAATTCACAATACTCAAATACTTTTTCACGTCATATTTTGTTGATATTTTATTGTTTAAAAGGAAAGTTGGTCAATCTAAGATATCTTAATTTAGGATACGTCTAAGATAGCTTCGGTTTACATATTAAGATATGTCTTAGAGTGGTCATAAGATATGTCTTAAGACATATCCTAGGACATGTCTTAAGATAGATCTTAAGATACTTTCATGAACATGGCCACTGGTTCTTAAAATGGCAAACAATTGGAACAATCGTTGATCAGTAAACTTGGATGTGTTTTGTCAAAATTAATGAATTTTAAAGTCAACATCTTATGTAGTTCATTTTATCAAATTATAAACGACATCCGATCCTCAGCCATGCTCGGCAACTCTAAATTATCCGGATTTTTCACTCGTACATAAATCTGCCTTTTATAAAGTCAATATTAATTAGTCTTCTAGTGTTAGTATTACCATTTGTTATTCAACGAAATGCTTGGCTTAGTGGGTCCACAAATATCTACTACATATTGGTAAAAGGATTTTAGCCACCAATGCACCGGTACAATTTTTTTTTTTAAATTTGATCTGAACCATTATACATGTATATCCATCCTGGGCAAACCTGCAATAACTTTGTAAAATGCATGGATACCATAAAAAAAATCATTTTATTCATATCGTTTATAAAAGGATTTATATAATATTTTTATGATGAAAAAAACACTTTGAGGCCGAGGGTCGGAAAATAAGGCATTTGTTGTTGCTTACATGCATTGATTTATTATAACATTTCCGAAGAGGTTGTCAGGATTTTTTTTTTATTATTTCAAGTTTGATGGCTTAATAGTATAACAAAAATTCGGTTGATTTTTATTCCGAATTAACATTTTTAGTAGATGGAAGTCTCCTAACTTTGTGTTTCACTCAACATTACAATAATAACCTCTGTACATTTTTTTAAATTTCAATTTGATTGAATTAGATTACGAAATATGCTGCATGAAAAAAAACCTTCACAATTCTTTTTCATAATTTCACTAAGTGTAAATTTCATGAAAGACTTACAAAAGCAGACAAGTTTATAAAACGGCATCAATTAATACATAATCACTTTAGCGTACACTAGTAACTGATGAAAATATCTTTAACAGCTTTTAGAGAGAACAAAATACTATAAAGATAATTAAAATAAATATGCATTATCGAAATACTTTGTAGATTTTGTGCGGTTCTTTTTTGTTCCAAGTGTTCTTGTACTTTAAACAAGTACATATGTGATAAAATTCCAAGTGTTCTTTGTGAATTATCAAACATCAAGCGCATAAATTTCAAAGAATATATGTACTATGTCTTTTTTTTTAATCTTGCTTATTGTCATTTAGACTCGTGTTTAAAGAAAACGACAATTTAAAGATAGTTATTTTGGAGTTAACTTGTTCAAAAATATATAAAATGGTCGAAAAAAAAAATAAAACTGGGTATTTTGAGAGATCCAAATTATATACTGTGTATAAAGCGAAGTAATTCACGTTGTCTCCTATCAGTATACTGTGACTTACTTAACTAAAACAATATTTTTAAAAAATAATAATAAGTTCACAAGTTTGGCAATAGATGTGGATGTCACGTGACAGTATGCAAGACCATCTTATGTGAACATTTTTTTTTTATGGGAGACTTCCTAGTTTTCACTGACAGAGAATTCTTTGAAAAGGATGACATTTTTTTTAAATTGTCAACATCACAATATTCCCCGGATGAATTTGAAGTAACCTATCTATCTTTCAGTCAATCGCAACTTCTCGGGCCTTTCCGGCAGAACTCGGCAGTGTTTTTCCGAGTCTACCGGAAAAGCCCGAGAAGTTGCGATTGTCTTTCAGTCTCACGGAGACCACCCGACAAGAAAACGGTATATATGCAAAGGATACGATAGTTTGGTTAGTCAGTAAATTTTCTCTGTAAGACGAATCATTGGAAAAGCATTATTTGCATAGTGAAACATGCAGTTCATCATTCGCCATGTTTCTTGTTACAACCATCTGTACACTGTATACAAAGATATTCGAATATTACAGGAATACGAGTTGATCAATCTGAGAATTTTTTTTCATCAGATATACATGTAAAATGATAAGGAGAAAAAAAGATATATATAAAACACTATACTGGGAGCATTGTGCTTTATTCATTCTTGGGGAAAAAGAAAATATACCTTTCAATACCGAAAATAAAATTTTAAAACGGACACTTCATTTTTTCGGCAGACTTATCAATTTGAAGTGTAAAATGCAAACAACCTCTTACACCCTTTTAAGCTACTGAGAATGTATAAATTTCAATTTGGAGAGCCAGCTGATAATCAACAAAGCAATACTGTCTCTCCGCCTCCCTCCTGACCCATATTTGAGTGTAACATTACCGCTCAAGTCCTGGGGGCTGTGTCAATCGGTGCGGCTATCCATTTAGTCAATTTCAAATTTGTTTTTCTTTTCCCGGTGAGGTCTGAACTACGAAAAAAGGTGTAGATTCGCTTTAATGCCTTCCAAGGAACTGTCTCTTTGGGTCTAATTTCGCGTTACTCAGTTTGCTCTTTAAAGCGAGAAATTTAATCAACAGTCCTGTTTGAGAATTACTCGGAAGATGGAGCACAAGGGTGAATGTGACCTTACAAGACAAGGTAACCATAGGTGAGATTACAGAGGCCCGTAAAATGTTATAAAAATACATTCAACGTGCTTATCTCGTTATATATGAGAAAAAAATCTCGTTTTAAAATATAGCAGTCTTAGGAGATAATATTCCATGAATATTTTCCCACTTATTTCATTAGTAATACGACACAAAGGAAATATTTTTCGACTATTTGAAGCCAATTGAAAGCTACGCGCATTTATGAAGTTTTCCGGTCAATTTTTCCTTTCATACGTCGATCAGTAGAAAAATTATTAATTAAATTCATTTCTTAAATCAAAAATCGTCACAAAATAACTTGGATTGTTTGATATTAAAGGTAATCTTTTTCTATATCAGAAATTCAGTTATTTCTGTAAACGTTCATAAAAATACATGTAATATAAAAAATCATATTTTTATATTAAATTATTATTGATGTTTTACATGCAATATGTAATTTTATTGATGATGGCAGTAGCAATTTATAAAGCTAATACAAATCATATTTATTTTTATAAAAATATTATTGATTTTTTAATATCAAAACCTACAATTCTTAAGAATGCAAAATCGTTAACGTACCTTTGTTTATATGTCACAAGAACTGATCAAGAAGCCACTTGAAACGGGCGTCACTCAATATTGTCGTTATGCAGGTAAAATCCGCGTTTCTTTCAGGGTTATGAAAAAATCATGACTAAATAAATCCTGATTATCGGGGCTTGTATTTTAAAAATAATAATAATATACAATATTTTGACAGAAATGGGATGAAATATTACCAGCAGATTAAAAAATATTGCATCATACAAGCAAAGCTCGACCAGGCGGAATAAGCAGATTAGTGAATTTTAGTCAGGATCATCTAGGCGTTTTCCTAGAGACTATTCTTTCTCAGGGTGGAGGTAATCTTGCAGCATGAATTCCACTGGGAACCCACTATATTTAGTAATTCAGTGTCTTTTTCAGGCTTCATTCGGTGTACTTGATTTGGTAGGGATACACCCTCCATTGTAAGCTTGTTTATTCGTCAACAGATATAAAAGCTCATAGACATACAAAGCCATTGATACATACATGCATATTGATATATTTACATTTGCAAATATGCTTCCTTGTATGAACCTATAGAAAAGCGAAAACGTTCAATTCTGTATGAACGTTTTTGTGACGTCACCATGATCATAGCACGCGCTTATCGCTTGTCGCTTGGATTATTGTAAACATAAAATCTCGGTTATTTTAACAGTTCTGAACGATTTGTCTTTCTCAAACTTAAATATAAGTAATAAACAGCAATGTTAAAAAGTTCACCGGGCTATGAAGTTGGTTGGTACAAATCTACTGAGAGGCCCCTCGGGCTTCACAGGATTTGATCACGTGACCAACCAACTTCATATCCTGGTGAACTTTTTAAATTGCTGTTTATTTCTTAAATAAACAGGTCAATTGCAAAGAAAGCAGGATTACACGTGAATTTTTTGTTTTTCTTAATAAATCTACCTACAGTGTAAATTGAACAATTCTTTTACATTCTGAGATAACAAAAGTTAAATTAATTTGAAGACTGACGGTTTGATATATTAATACTTCTTAAGGATTTTTCTCCTGAATGACTCTCCAGGAACCACATTTGCGAAGCGTTGTCAAATTCAATAGACATGTTTATTGTATTGGGGAATTCTAAATACCATACTTGTAGCTGTAGAACAGTCGCTATACATGTATTCAGCAAAGATAAACTATTAAAACATTCAGAGGTAACATCCAGAGGTATTAAGAGAGCCACGGGTTTGTAGAAATCAATCGGTGAAATATTCTCAAAAGGACGTTCATAAAACAAACAATCAAATCGTATTGACCCAAATTTGCAAATCTTCAGTTATATCGTTATGTAACGAACGGACTTCACGTAATCAGAGCAAAGTCAAGTACCCGGTCGTGAAGTAATTGATGAAATTCGCCAAGTCATGCATGCTGCCTTTCATGCCTTAGTCTAAAAGTGTGCCCTTCCTTTGACAGAAATATCTTTGAAATAGTTTTATATTCCTTACCAAATACATGTATGTCAATTTTTAAAGATCGGAACCCCCCCTCTCTCTCTCTCTCTCTCTCTCTCTCTCTCTCTCTCTCTCTCTCTCTCATATAAAACAGAATAATGCGCTATCAAACAAATATAAAAACCCATTATTGAAATTCCATAAAGCTGCTTTAATTGCCTGGCTGTACCGTCCGGCGTGCGTACATGCACACACCGTACAACCGATTTGAATCATTTCATTCAAGTGCCGTGTGATACATTCAAAATTGTTTGTTTACCTGGACAGCAGACGTTCACAAAGGAAAGAAATGTTCTTTATTATCAATCTTAAACAAATATGAATCTCATAATATTTGGTTAAAAGTAAAGTTATATAGTTGCGCTTTTATCATAAATCTAGTTTTTTAAAAAGCATTGTAACATGAAGAATTTTGAGCCATTTTCTGATGCAATTTTGGGATAAAAATGCAAACTTTGAGGTTTGGACACTTCACAAACTAAAACGGCGTGTGCTATTGAAATAATACAATACCAGAAAAATAGCCTATTATCTAAGCTTTGATTTGATATTTGCAGAAGTTTCTATAATTCATTCCTGTAGCTGCTATTTTAATTTTAGCAACACAACCTCGAAGAAATATGATACGTTCAACATCCGTTGGATGATACATTCAAAATATGTTTTTAAAGGGGCATGGTCACGATTTTGGTCAAAATTTTTTCCCCCGATTTTAACGTTTACAACGCTTCAGTAAGGTATTTTTAATAGGCAACCAAAATTTGAGCGTCATTCGTTGAGTTATAAGCGAGTTACAGAGCTTACAATTCTTTGCTATGTAAACAAAGCATTTGTTTACATTTTGAACGTTGAAGTGAAAACTCCAGTTTAAGACCGAAAATGAATGTTGTAAACGTTAGGATCTGTTTATATATGCTTAAAATGAGTAAGAATATGAAAAATCAGCTTGAAAAAGATTGTTTACCGGTATATTGAACTTATGTAAACAAACACAGGGCACGAGCCTTGTTTACATTACAAAGAATTGTGAGCCCTGTATCTTGCTTAAAACTTCACTACTGACTCTCCAATTTCATTTATTCATTGGAAATGCATTCCTTAAGCATTCTAAATAATAAAAACAGAAAAATAGAATTTGACCAAAATCGTGACCATGCCCCTTTAAACCAGTAATGATAAACTCATGTGCTGTGTTTGTGCAGTTTAAATCAGCCAAAATGAGAGTTTTATCGCTTAAAATGATACATTTTTAATTGGAATAGGAAGTATTTGAAAAATAAATAGACAACAACATTATATTTATGTCATGTTGTAAATTTTGAATTTACCGGGTGGCAGTAAATACAAAATTTACAACATGACATTTAGATAAAAACTAATGAAAGATTATTTAATAATTGTTAATTCCATTTATTGCCTGTTAACAAACGTTCTTGAATGAATTTAGAAAGTAAACAGGTAGATCTATGACTACTGGAAAGCGTGGACGGCAGAAAGGCAGTAAAAAAGTGGACAAAGAAAAATCTGGTTTTTAAATGTTAGAAGGTTAGTTTTAATGCAAGGTTCTTAGTAAACTGGTCAGTCGCACAACAATGGATAAGTTGGTAGGACACACTTCCATGTTGTGACGTACTATTCATCGAAATAAACAATAAAGTTAAGAAAGGTTTTATGAATAGTTTCTTTCACACAGTCTTGTCACCAAACAGCGTAGCTCAGTGGGTTAGAGGATTCACTACAAATCTGTATGTCATGAGTTCAAATCCCTCTAGTAATTTTAATATGTTTACCTTTCTGAACAAATTTTAAACGTATTTTTTGGTTAAACATAGTAAAATTTGCAAACTTTAAACCGATGATAGTATTTTAATTATAATGTACTCCAATCCACATTAATATCGACAGATGTCCATACCACCTTAAGTTGATTGTCATCGAGGGACCCAGAAACAGGCCTAGGTACTTTTGGCTGTTTATTTTATCTAGCTGTAGATAAAGTTTAAAAGAGGGCATTTATGTGTTTGATTTTTAAATTTCAGTACCTACCCTTTCGAAAGGAATGTTGTACAGTAGAATACTTTTAATAAAAATAAATTATAACATTTGACATGGCTTTTTAAACTTAAACTTGCTTTTCTTGTACAAATACAAATATTGTATGACTTCCTAGCTCAATTACCTTTCCCGTGCAAATGCTTAGATCCCCAATAATTATGCAATATGATTAAAATCAGATCCTCGATCCGCTCCTTCTTTTTCCGTACACGTGTAGCGATAATAGAAAAACAAGGAGCGGATTGAGGATCTGATTTTATTCAGATTGAATAATTATGAATCCTTAATCATGCTAATGTCTGATTCAAATTCTTATAGAAGACATTTGGTTGTTTCTCTTCTCTAACGCACTGATGCACATGAACAATATTCTAGTTAATTTTACTTACTTTTTACGATCAATTTATTAATTTGTGAAAAGAAAGATGTAAATAAGAACAATATAATGCTTTCTTTAATGATTCATGCAGGTTATAAAGGTAGCGATCATTGCAGAAAAAAAACCACATAACCACTAATGCGGGTTATATATGTATTTTATTCTGCAATGTCGCCACCTTCATGTCCCCCATAAATCACCAAAGAAAGCATTTTATTGTTTAAATATAAACTTGTCGTTCAATTAATACGGTGATTAAGGGTGTATGAAACGTTTTATTTCCTTTTAAAACCATATTTTTGTGCAATTCGTCAAATACACCGAAAATCAATAGTTATCTCTGTAAAACAGAATTATTTAATTAAACATTTAGTCGGTACAACTTTTGAATGTATCATCATACAACTTTTGAATGGATCATTGTAGCAAGGACAACGGACGTTGAACGTATCATTTTTCTCCGTGGGTGTGTTCTTAAAATTGAAATAGCAGCTACAGGAATGAATTATAGAATTTTTTGCAAATATCAAATCAAAGCTTAGATAATATGCTATTTTTCTGATATTGTATTATTTTAATAGCACATGCCGTTTTAGTTTGTTAAGTGTCCAAACCTCAAAGTTTGCATTTTTCCCCCAAAATTGCATCAGAAAATGGCTCAAAATTCTTCATGTGACAATGTCTGTTAAAAAATGAGATTGATAATAAAAGAGCAACTATATAACTCTACTTTTAACCAAAAATTATGAGATTCATATTTGTTTAGAATTGACAATAAGAACATTTCTTATCCAAGTGAACATCTGCTATCCAGGTAAACAAACAATTTTGAATGTATCACACGGCACTTGAATGAAATGATTCAAAGCGGTTGTACGGTGTGAACTATTAACACATTCAGAGGTAACATCCAGAGGTATTAAGAGAGCCACGGGTTCGGTGAAATATTCTCAAAAGGACGTTCATAAAACAAACAATCAAATCGTATTGACCCAAATTTGCAAATCTTCAGTTATATCGTTATGTAACGAACGGACTTCACGTAATCAGAGCAAAGTCAAGTACCCGGTCGTGAAGTAATTGATGAAATTCGCCAAGTCAGCATGCCTTTCAAATTACATGTAATGCCAAGTAGTCTAAAAGTGTGCCCTTCCTTTGACAGAAATATCTTTGAAATAGTTCACTTGTTATATTCCTTACCAAATACATGTATGTCAATTTTTAAAAGATCGGAACCCCCTCTCTCTCTCTCTCTCTCTCTCTCTCTCTCTCTCTCTCTCTCTCTCTCTCTCTCATATATAAAACAGAATAATGCGCTATCAAACAAATATAAAAAACCATTATTGAAATTCCATAAAGCTGCTTTAATTGCCTGGCTGTACCGTCCGGCGTGCGTACATGCAAGTGATATATGATAAGTTATGCGATAACTCTTTTTATTCTCCTTTAAATACCAAGGTAGCAAAAAATTTACACTAAAATTTTCTCGCTACCCCGTATCATTAACCCTTTGCATGGCTTACGGCTCTTTGACATGAACTACGGTGGCGTGCCGCTGTGAGACGCGTTGTTGATCGCCTTTATAAATCCTCTTAGCGCCTAGTATAAAAATTCAATGAATATAGACTGATCCTACCACAAGGAAGCGAAACGGAAGAAGGGAGAGAGATGCCGAATGGTGCATGGGAATTTCTTTTATCCTCAGCAAAACTAGAACTACACAACTTCTGAACACGGACAGAGTTGTACCCTGAAAAAATTTTTTGACCCCTCGTGAGAGAAGAAAATGCGTGTTTTGTGAGTTTTTTCCCGCTTAGAAAGTTCTATACTAGTGACAGAAGCTTGTTGGAAGGAAATAAGGGGATATTTAAGTTCGTGTTGCAAAACAGTCATCTTGAAAGACTTCCTTTTTTGAAAAATTACGCGACATCGGGTGCATTTCCCGTACTCAAAGATATCGGGAGAGAGAAAAAAAATCTTGAGTGATCTTGTCAATCATCTCGAATATGAACGCTCTGGTACTATACGAGATAAAATCGGCACAACATCAATGATAATGACAAGAACTATTGGAAACATTGGAAGCTGTTTTTAAATTCTCTAAGACCCAGACGAAGTAAACCGAGGCAAAGCCTACCCCAGGGGAAATGGACGCCGTGTCCAATTTACTTCGGAATTTCTACCTCGTTGTTTTCTTCCTGTTTGGTGTATTTAGGAGTACCTCTCTAGAATATGTGACAAAAACAACGAAATATGGGAAAGTGAGGGGGTCTGTTGAGAGTGTTCGCTCCGGGAAACAGATTGAGAGATTCCTGGGGGTTCCATTTGCGTCCCCACCATTAAACGCCTTACGGTTTGAGGTGAGTAACTTTATTTTCAATGTATTTTTTTTTTATTGCATATTATAATATATATTTTATCTTGAAATAAGAACGTTGAACAAAAATGTGACAATTAACTTGCAATGTTCTCATTCTAAACTATTTTAAAATTCATAACAATTGTTAGTTTTGAGTAGCCAGAAAAAAATTGTCAAAGCTGTCATTTTCATTATCATGATTTGCGTGGGGGGTTGAGTTGTTAATATATTATTTTTGTTATTCACACTGTCAAAATAGAAAAATAACACTAACCGTGATAACCGATTAATCTTTTGATACGACCTACGTACATACATACGCACGCACATGCATTGCATACATGTATATGATTACATATTCTTTAAAGTAGTATGAACCCATTATTGAAAACATGTAATTATATACTATCATGTATAATGATAAATGTTATGTGATAAACCAAGTAAATCGTGTGCGAAATGGTTATATATTAAAATTATTTTAATTTACCTGTAATTCTGTAGGGTTTTTTTGGGGGGTGGGGTGGGGGGGGGGAACAAGTAACATTTGATGGGTTTTTTTAAAAGAGGCTTAATAAAGCAGTTGAGCAATAAGCATTTTACTGTATCAGTTTTTTAATTGGTCAAACGGTATAGTTCAGTCAAACATATTTTTTTTCGTTGTCATGAGAAATTTCATTCTCAGGGGACACATTGAAGCTTTATTGAAACTAATAGCATCATATATACAATATAGAAGGTGCATTCTACAATTTTACATAACAGAAACTACAGAAGGCACAGTCAATCCTTCAAATATATTCAAATAGTAATGTAAAACTTTGCCGAACATGTCATTATTTTAGTCCATCGGCATTAAGGTGGAATAACACATCATCACAAAATGGCTGACCTCTGATCTAAACGACATTTTGTTTTATTAAAACGATTTTATCGACGGCAACATGTTACTTATTCCGTAGCCGAGTGGATAAAGTGACGGCCTTGTGATCCGTACATCCCAAGTTCGAAATCCGCAGGGCTTTTGTTGTTACTTACTGAATTGAATTTTTTAGATATTCATTTTTTATCCCAAAACTGCAAAAACTTCACTTTATTTGACAAATGTACCGTTTATTTTACGATTATATCGTTCATAATCAAAAATTTACTGTTAATTTGAGTGACTTTTTCCAGGTGTGTTATTCCACCTTAATTTGAAATTAAATATGCTAATTTCTTTCTTGAATATGTACGTGTACCGAGCTATCGGGTTCATCAGATTTATTCAAATTGAATTTTATAAGCATTAAAACTTCACGACCGATATTTTGTTCAATCTTTTTTACTTTTATTTTGAAGTTACATATAATATATAAATACAGTACATATAAAAAAAATATATGTGAAATAGGTCTTCCATGCATGCAGTTATAAAAAATTTGTCATCAGCTTTACATATGTAAAAAATTGGATGTTTTTGCATGGTGATTTTCAAGAAAGCCTCTCAAATTATTTACATGTATAATAATTAATGCAGTATTTAATTTTTGGCACAAAAAAATCATATATCAAAGATATCCTGAACTTTGATTTATGTCAAAGAATTACTCTGTTTTTACTGAGGATATTTGTATCGGCAGTTTAGTGATGTAAATCTAAAGAAAATTAAAACGACTTTTATATCATAAATCAACAACCGACAAACCTGTTATATCGTTACTACTATTTAAAGCCACTTTTTTCTGACAAAGAAGGAAATGGCCTATATTGCTACATCAATAAGTTCAAGGTTTCTACTTTTAAAGAAACTTGTGTCGGCACTTGACATTTCATCAATAATGTGTCGCAAACGATTTTTCCCCGCAAAACTTCTAAAAACAATGCGTTGTGGTTTTCATTTCGGCCCTCAAACTACATTTATTGCGAAATTACGCACCGGGGTTTTGTTTTTTTTTCTTAAAAAAAATACGGGACTCAGTTTTCAGATATATACAAATTCAAAACGTATTAACTGTTGGAACTGTACTTAGATCAAAACAATTAAAGAAATCGCTGCACGAACTCTTTGTACCATAGGATAAGGAGTAAAATGGTGCAATTATGCAGGAAGGAAATCCATTATAAACATCTCATTTGTTTCCAATGAAAAAGCCTGCCAATTAGGCCACAAACCTCCTTTGTTATTTAATGTCTTACATAAGTTCACTTGAAATCAACAAGATATATAAATTCTGATGAGGGAGAAAAAGTAATGATATATTTAATTTTCTCTTGAGAATTCGATCGAGAACCTACAATTCTGTTTCATTATCATGTTTAGGATTTCATTACCCAGAAACAAAGAAAATATCGAAATCTGGAGGAAAAAATATGAGTGGTAAATTTATAAATTGATATATTATGAGATTTTGTTTCTCTCTTACCCTTTAGCTAGTATTGAGAGCCAGTCGTGAAATAATTGGCGTTCATCAGTTCACTACATTAGCCAAGAAAAAGAGGCATTAAATTCTCAATAACAATTTCTTCCGCACTTCGTTAGTGCTCTGCGGAATTATATATATACCGGCGCGTGAAAAATTGAACAAGAATATTTATCATTATCCCAGAAATGGACACTTAGGAGGTCGTTAATTTCAATCAAGGCTACGACTGTTGTCAATATACAGAACAGGACTGCAATTATTTCGCATGATATACAGCGCTTCAAGCTCATCGGAGGCTCTCTGCTCTCCTCCTCCTTTGATTTTTGTTATTTTTTAAGACAATGCCAATTTTCAGAGGAGTTTATAAGATAGGTCTTCATAACCTTACATTTGTTTGGCATAAAAATGATAATTATTTAAAGTTTTAAATGTAATTCATTAAAAATTCACTAATTATTTTCAAAAAGTTTATACTGAGTCAAAGTTTTCAAACCATTAATTACCACGCATTTCTCTCTCTCCTCTCCTCTCTCTCTCTCTCTCTCTCTCTCTCTCTCTCTCTCTCTCTCTCTTAATTAAGAAATACCTATTCCATATCTCACGCTACATCGCACTCATCTTGTAAAAGTCAATTGGCGCGGGGGAGGGAAAAAAGAATTACCCCAAAGTACATTCCTAGCGGAATTAATGAAAGCTAATAGATATAACTGATCAGCAATCTTAATTACCGGCAACCCGAGTGCAACGAAATTCATCGAAAGAGGGAAAAAATATCCTGATTGCTCGGTGAAAGTAATCTCATTCCTGCGAACAATTTATACGGTATTGGCCAACACCGAACAGTTTGTTTATCTTAACATAACCCGACCTTACTTGCACATTTCTTTTGTAAATATTTCACTTTGATGTTTATATTTTCCCTCCTTCCTCAGATAACTTTCATCCATCACTGTCAGCGGTTTTTTGTGTTAAGAGGAATATGATATTGAAAAAAACCTGTAAACCTCAAGAATTTCATTGTCAACAAATATGAATTTTTTTTTTTTGGCAGAACATTTGATCGAACTTTTTTAAATGCTCGAAGAAGATATTTTATTTTCAGTGTCTTTACATTGTTTCTAAAAGTTCAAGTTATCTTGAAATTATGGTATAATTTCGAAGAAGAAAAAGGACGATATAAAAATGTGCACACAATTGCTCCGGTAATTATAAAAAAAAAATTGTTAAGAAATATGATGACATTTTACTGATCTATTTTAACCAGGTAGTTTATTTCTGGTATTCAAATTATAACAGACCTTGGTACTTTATGTACAATGCGGAGAATGGTTTCTGATAAGGTATTCGTCCATCGAAATTTTTTTTTATCAGTGTGCTACATTTAATAGTATATCTTCTAAATATAGTCCACATGAAAATATCACTAGATTATAGCCCGCGCAAGCGCGGGAATTAACACTTTACACATTATTATGATATAATGCTTAATATGTTGAACCATTTTTTTTTGTTCATTTTTGTATGTACTTTGTCCGATTTTTTCCTTATCCTATTCTTTAAAATTGAAATAAAAAACAAACTGCATTGTTGGATATTTAGAGGAGCGGTCAGGGATGAAATATTTAAACTGAAATGGATAATATATACGTGGCCTTAATCCTGTTTGTTGCAGCTGACTGAAAAAAATAAACTTTTTTATTGTATTTATTTCAAACCAGTGAATGGGTATTTAGTGTCTCTCTCTCTAAATTTGGTTTTTTAGGTCAATTTTCAATATAATTTCTATTGCTGTCCCAAATAAAGAATTTCAGATAAAAGACTGTTTTGAAAAACAATCTGGAGGGGGGGGGGGGGGGCATTCCCATTAAACTTCCCCATTTTATGCATACATCATTTATCCATGTAGACGGTAGAATACAATAATCTGTTAATTAATGTTTACAAATCAATGTCTCAGGTTTACAACCAATCCGTCGTGGTATAAAAAAGTATGAAATTACAACATGCTAGGTTATGCAATATTATCTATTTGCATGCATTTTTTAAACCAAAGTTGTCAGATTCAAAGTATCTGCCCGATGATTAACTCGCCCTACACTTTCCGTCATGATGTCAATTAGTCAACCCGTTTCTGGGCACCCCGTTCTGGAAAGTTCGTTCCATTAATACTTAAATCGCATTAATTGTTCCAATTTATTTATTAACTTTTTGTATTAATCGAATTCCGATTCAAGGTATCTGCCCGCGATGCATGATGAACTCGTCCTATACTTTTCGTTAATTAGTCAATCCGCGTTCTTGGTTACCCTGTTCTGGAAAGTTCTAGGCCTATCGCATTCTCTCACCAGAGGTCGTGCTTCGCAAGCGAATGAGTATCAAAACTAAAATCGCCCACTATAGAAACGAATTGACTCATTTTATTTACTCAACATTTGACCAATCTTAACTTCTATGTATTCTCTAAATAGGCTCACAGTAAATATATTCACTATTTACGTAATCATTAAATATTATTTCATTACAAGTATATATTTTGATCGAGACTATCCATGACTTGGATCCGCCAAAGCGTGTCCACCACCTTACTCTCATTTTTGCTATTTCGAGCTTGTTAATCGAAAATGAAAGTAGGTTTTTGATTAATTTCACAATTATAATTTATCAGTTAAAATTCAATTAAACCTTACGGACATCATCACACATGTGTTGAAATACCAAGTTGTAAGCAAGTACTGTGGTGCAGGCATTTTGTAGTTTATTTGCAAAATGCCTTAATTTATAAGTATAGATACTTGATAGCTATAAGCTATTGCTATTATCATATTTTTTTTTTAAATTTAGATTTAAAAGATCGAAATTATTTATTTAAAGATCGATCGATTTTTGATTGTAAATAGTCCGTAGATTGGTAACAATAAGCATGACACACATTGTAGTCTCGACTCAGTAAAGGTTTATACTAAAGAACCAATCCAAGAGCATCTTTAGAAGATTAAAAAACTGTGTGAAACCCGATCTCAATATTGACATTTACATTTAATGATAACTATTTTCATTTTATTGTTTTTTCTCATAGTTTAATGTCGTATATGACATGACATTTATTGAATAGCTCAATAGCTACCCAATTAATACGAGTATGAACAGGGTTGTAGCAGTTTATACATAATAAACAGTGAAACGTGTAAATAGTTCGTAGATTGATAACAATAAGCATGACACACATTGTAGTCTCGACTCATTAAAGGTTAACACTAAAGAACCAATCCAAGAGCATCTTTAGAGAATAAAAAAAATGTATAAACCGATCTCAATATTGACATTTTCGTTGGATGATAAACATTTTCATTTTATTGTTTGTTTGTTTTTTTTCTCATCGTATGACGTCGTATATGACATGACATTTTTTGAATAGGTCATTAGCTACCCAATTTATACGAGTATACGCTGGATTGGAGCAGTTTACGCTTTGGAAAAAAGCGTAAACTGTTCCAGTCCATTTTATATGAGTATAAATTTGGTAGCTATTTAGTTCATTTTTCTTTTATTATTTGTCAAAAAAAAACCCCCAAAAACAAAAAAACCCGTTCATTTGACTTTCTAAAATGATATCAAATTGTGCAAAAAACAAACGTAACGTCAAGCAACCTGTAACCTAGGGGTATTCTTTATATGATATAAACCAATGTTTTCAGCCAATCAGAAAGCACGTTAAACAAAATTAAATTATTCAATAATAAAGAGGAAAATTTCATCCAACCCTTAAATCGGATATACTATTACTTAATAATACCAAATACAGCCTATTAATGTCGACTAAGCTTAATAAATCAGATGCTTGTAAGGCTTATTAAAGCGAAAAAGTAAAATATGTTTTCTATGTAAATTTACTCACTTTTCTATTTTCAATTTATATGCAAAGATATATTTGGATTCTGATATGGAAATTTTTTTAAACACGTTCAGATAATTCATTTATGCATTTTTGTTTTTGTCATCGGACGTTTTTGTATTTTTTCTGAAATTTTTGAATATGCGATTGGAACATGTATTTATTCCTGGTAAAATAGAGTATTTTTTTTTCGGTTTATCCTTGGAAAGACCAAACATCATTTATAATAACAGAATTATACCAATTGGGTATATTAACCTAAATATATCTAGCATTTATCGACTTACATATACTTCTTTATTGGATAACGTAAGCAAAACATGACGTCATCTACTTGTAAGCAACGTGTAAAGCAGATCAATGATCCAGCCAAACCTTGCAAACTGTTTGTAGCAATGTTTTGAGTGTACAATTACATATAGATAAATGATATGATAGCATCTTTTACAGTTCAAATTATTATTTTCCTCCAAAGCGTCCTGTACCCCCCGACTCCTGGAATGGAGTATTGGACACCCTGGATATTCCACCAGCCTGTCCCCAGCCCGGAGAGGGTGTGGCTTATATTGAGTTTCACGTTCCAGGGTTCAACAGCACGAGCGAAGACTGTCTATATCTGAATATATATACACCAAAAGTAAGTATTCCATATCAAACGAGTTTTCTCGCTAAATTCCGTCTTTTACCGGATATCCTTCAACGTGACGTCATTCTGTACGAAGAATACCGGTACCTATTTTACACAAAGTACGATATAAATCCTTAAAAAAATATGTTTATGTCAACGCGCATTTGATTTCCTCTTTCAAAGTTAATGTCTTAATAATAAGAAAATATCACATTTTGATTGTAATTGTGATGAAATACGTATTAAATAAAGATGCCAGTTTCCTTCTTTCATATTAAACCAAAATTGAAAGTCTAAACATGTATTTTGAATTATGCCTTATGTAAAACGAAAAATTAAATCCACGAAAACGTATGAATACGAATCACGAAAAGGAGACGAATGAACTATATTCTGTGAGTCAGGATACATTCTACGAGCGATCAGATAATTCAAATTACCTTCCAGTGGTAAATACATGAATTCAATGACCTTTCCCTTTTGCTATTTGGTGTCACGTGTGAAAAAATAATCTTAAGTACTGAAAGTACTAAATCCTTGATACGTGTTAAATATGTTTTATTGAAATAACTATGACAGACAATTTTATGACGTAAATACACACAAACACATATCACATTCTAGTAATTGTTCCTTTTTTTAATAAACGTGTCAGACATTTGATAAACTCTTACACAAGTCTTCTGTAGGGGGTCACCAAAGATCTGAGGAAACTAAACAACATTTACAATAATCACACTAAGTTTATCAATAGGTTGAGAACAACTGTCATTGTTAGGAAAAAGGTAAACTCAAGGGACATGTACAATGTATATTTTATTTATTTATTATATACCCATCAATTTTCCTTTCTTGATACTGTAAATTTTACGTCTCCTTGCCAGGCGCTGATCATCAGATTAAACTCGACGCTTCGCGTCTCGTTTGATCTGATGATCCGCGCCTGGAAACTCGACATGATCCGGCCCTTTGGATTAAATTACTGTTATAATAATATATATTAATATATCTTACAAGGACGTGCTGGACACACATTTATTAATGTATTACCTAACGTTTGAAGAAATATATTTTTTTATATGAATCCATTTTATTAGAATTGTAAAATAAAAACTAGGAGTTTGTCATATGAGTACAATTTCTTGTTGTATCGCCGATGGGTGGATGTGGAGAAGGGAGGGAGGGGGGTGAGGTTAAACAATATATTTTCCAAATTCTACTACCCTTATAACAGAAAAGATTTTAAAAGACCAAATTTATCACAAATGCATTTTAATGCATAACTGACTTTATCAAGTTTATCCCTAGTATATCTTTACATGTATATGTTTAATTTAGAGTTTAATTGTATTGTTAAAAAGTTATTTGCGTTATGTACTTTTATAATTGAATTAAATTTTGCGGATGTGCGGTCAACTTCCGGATAATAGCCAGCGATAATATTGCTTTTTTTTTAACGTCATAAACTCGTCCCATCTATAAGTATAAATTGTGCACATACAATATAAAGATTATAGGATAAAAAAAAAATAACGAAAATTTGTTAAATTCACAAATTTCGAAATTCGTTCAACCTCTAAATGTTGTTGGTGAAAAAAAATAAGTAGTAATGGTTCGTTGATTCAGATTTATTTTTTCATAAATGAATAATGTAAAACATGAAGTGTTTCTGGAAGAATGTTGCACATTTTAAATCTTGCAAATACTTTGTGCTTGAGAGAAAAAGTTTGAAAATCAATTTATTTCGCAAATGCCAAGTTTTAATTATTCAAAAGTTCTAAAATTCCGAATACTTTTTAAATAATGCCAGCAAATCAAAAAATGAAAGTAATCATTTTAATATTCGTCCTTTACTAATTAATCTGAAGTTTAAAATTATCAAATTACACTTCAAACTTTAGTTTAAAAATTATAAAAGGACAGTGCCTTAATCCATAACGTTGTTCTAAACCTAGCTTGATTCAAATGTCCCCAAAGATAAGTAGTTTTGGAAAATAAACACCATAATGTGGTAGATAGAACAGTACTTCCAATTTAATAAATTAGAATTCCAAAAAGGAAGATATTCCTGCTTTTTACAAACGCAGCTGTCTAGGTATAAATTTTAAAACGAGACCTGTATTTAAATTGCTGTTTAAAACAGTAAAAATCCATTTGATCGAACCGTACATGCAGGCTCTTTCAAAACGAATCTAAAACGATGCATTTGGTTAAATTTGCGATACACCGTCTTTCATAATGAACAAAAGAGCCTTTACAATTACACTTGCTTGACTTGCACATAAAATATTCGGATATAATGTAAAGGGTAACCTTTGATACTTAAATTATAGACCAGCGTGCATATCTTACAAATGTTCGTTTTGAGCCTATTAACCGAATTATTGAAGTCCACCTAGCGAATACATGTAGCTTGGTGAAATTCAACAAATCTAAGACCAGCAGTTATAAGGGTTCTCCATTTAAAAGCAATTATTACATCCCTTTTTTAAATAAAATAAGTTTATAAAATCTTGCAAACTTTCTTAACAAAATTCATCTTCTTTGCAATTTCGGGTTTTTTGTGTCTTTTAGGCCATATGATAATAAAACATGTTCCGAAAAAGAGTATAGCTTTAATAGAATTGTTAATCTTGCTACATTGGCAAAAAAAAACGTAAAAAGATAAAAACGAAACTTTGGCCGTATGCAGTGAAACAGTGCCAAAAGAAGTCAGAGTTTACTTCGCAGTTTGTTTGATCTACCAGAATCTGAATTTCACTATTATATTTTTTTTCAAATGTTTATAATTGACATATCATGGAAATTTCTTACAAAATTTTGTGCTGTTGCAAAAGTTAATGACTATAATGCAAGATAAAAAATTGTTCATTTGTTATTGAATATATTTTTTTTTTCTGATTTGGCCTCAATATTTTTTTTTATAATTTGTTTGTAATATAGATAGTTGACATCTATATAGTTAAAGAATAACTCATTGAATTATGTTTGATTAAATGTTATGTGGATATATATGTTTTTCATAAAAGAAAAAAAACCGTCTGTTGCATACTAAAATATTCGGGTATGCATTTCTGCACCAGGCAAACAAACCAACCCAAACAGGAAATGAAAATATACAAAATATGATTATCATGTTTAGCAATATATTACATCATCGAGATCATACCCGGCGCTAGAAAATTGCTGCTTAACTGTTATTTCAATTTGTTCTGAACGTCTCTACAAAATTCCAATTTGTTCGCTTTCCACCTTGAGCTTTTGATTAATTTTACTCAAACTAGTATGTAAACCATTACGAAACCTCAAGTACAGTAATTATTAACATCTCTCTGTTCCATTTCCTCTGTAACCTTGTTAATTGATTTTCCCCGCTCAAAACTGTAAAAAAAAATGAACATCGTCTTCATTTGAACCTTGACTGGGCTCATTCATTCGTATTTCGTTCTAAGGCCGTTGCCATGAAAAAAAAATCATAAGCTGTTTGGAAAAATCATACATTACCTACATTTCATTTCCGTTACATCATATTCTGGAGAAGAGTACAGAAGAGTGCGTGTCTTTGATTCTAAATTGTTCACTGGTTGTGGGAGTAAATGGTTTTGTTTGCCTTCTTCTTTGAAGCCGATATAACGAGAATACAGTTCCTTATCACTAGGTGGTAATATGAAAACCGAACAACTTGGTCATTTCTTGATACCCAAATTTACAGATTTTTTCATCTGTCACCTTCACTGATTGTGTTGTTGATGCACATGCAATTCGAACGGTACACTTGGAGCTCTACTTCAATGACAAAGCGGATTATCAGCTTAGGCTGGTAAAATCAGTCAGTCTGTAAACGTTAATCTGTTGCAGTTTTTAGACTCAGAACATTGACTTTCAGTTGTTCAAATGATCAAGTTAATCTCTCTCTCTCTCTCTCTCTCTCTCTCTCTCTCTCTCTCTCTCTCTCTCTCTCTCTCTCAACACTTCTAAGATATTTACACACAGTATCAACAGACATTCTGAAAAATGGAAAGGGGTAACTTCTTTGTACATTTTTTTGGGATTATATAATCTTTGAATATCATTATAGTGTGATGCAAAGTGTCTGCTAGTGATAAAAACCGTTTAGTATTCTATTGTAAATAAACATCTGTATACGGTTTCGGCCCCGAAGCTCACGGGTTGGTCTATCGATACGCCAGCAATTACCACAAGCTCGAATCCTCAAAGTAAAATAAATATATCACGATCTTAAAAGAAAAACACTCGAGGACTCTTTTCGATCTATTTAGAGGGTCCTCTTTGACCCCGAAGATGACAATCAAAAGATACGGATAAAAGGCGAGGGATACCGATTGTTGTAACACAGCGATCGGGTGTCACCGTCTCCTTCAGTAAGTGGTTCGTCTTTTGTTGGACATGAACAATAATGTAAGAATCGTGAGATAAGAAAGCGGGATTAATGTCTGTTGAATTTGGCTCGGTTTTCATCGTCACATGTGTGGAAAATATTCGGATGTCATTTCGATCCGATGACTACCGTAACATTAGACGACGAACGGAAATGAAGAGGGGCTGTTAGCGGTGTATTTATATACCACTTAACAAATGGTCGAGACACATAACTGTCTCTGGTGAATAATGGTTTTTTTTTTCAGTTTGACAACAAGTGCTCATAGGTTGTACTCGTGCACATCAAGTTTCTATTGATACCCTTTCCTACAATATCGCTTTGCTTTGTGCGTACCCCTTATCTTCCTCACTTTGCTTTTTCATTTATGATATAAAGTGGTCTAAACCTCTGCACTCATTTGGTTAAATGAATTAAGCAACGTCAAATAGTTCTTTGAATATAAGATTTCAATGTCTTATATTATTAATTTGATGCTCTCGAAATTTAATCGACAATGCTTTTTTTAGTTGTTACACTATACATGCAGTGAGTGATCTTACAAAAATCATCTTTTAAAAGTATTTTCACTACTTTGATTTTTATTTTTATTTTTATTTTATTATTTTTTGCTTCTCTAATCTAGGAGTACACAAAAAGATGAGCCAAACGGTTTCCTATAATTCAATTTTCTGAAACTTTAAAATTTCGTTCTACATGTATCTTTGAAATCAAAGCTGTAAATGAAAATCAGAGATGACGTCATTATATTTTGTTAATGTGCATTAAATCTTATCACTAGTGATAACCATGTCCAAATTTCAGGTTTTTACTGAAATAAAAACGTTACACATTCTTGAATCATATAAGGCTTTGCTAACAGGATTGCTAACAGACTAAATGAACACCATAATGATTGAAATGTAGGTTACGAAATGATCAAAATACGCGGTACTTCGATTTTTTCTGCTTTGACTAAATGAAGCCAAGATTGAAGTTTTTCAAATAAAAGTTTGAAATTAAACTATTACAATTAACTTTTACAAAGAATTTTATCATTTCTTTGTTTGAGAAAATATTACAACAAAACTAATTTCACGGGTAAACCTTAACGTCCCGCTGTTGCACAGTCGATAAAACTTTTCTTTTTTAAACGTTTAAGTATCGTGTTCTCTTGAGATTTTTTCACTGACACTTTGACACTATGTGCGGATATAGTGCTTCAAATGTAGAACTTTACCAAGGACGAATAACCTAAATTTGCTGGCTATGGTTTTTTCGTGTTAATATTAAGTTTAAAACCTTCTGTGACCCGCGAAATAACCTCCTATATTTACATCTACCCAGTATTATTTCCTCTTTTTCTTACGGAGACTTACAGTTAATTCATAGCTCTATAGAAACAGCCAGACTGAAATCTACACGCCCCGTTTATCGATTGGTCGAAATCTACAGCGGCTGAAACTGACACGAAAGTGACAGGACTGAAATTGACACGCCCAGTTTATCGATTGGTCGAGACCTACAACTACCTAAGAAAAATCACGGACTTCACGAAATAACCATGATGATGTCAGACTCAAAGTCTCACAGGAGACGATTTGGCTGTTTCTTTTAGCTAACGTACTGATGAACATTAACAGTAATTTAACGAATTTTACTTACTTTTTACGCTCAATTTATTAATTAGTTAAAAGAAAGATGTTAATATAAACAATAAAATGCTTTCTTTGTTGATTCATTCGGGTTATGAAGGTAGCGATCATTGCAGAAAAAAATTACATAACCCGCTAACGCGGGTTATGTATTTTTTCTGCAATGTCGCTACCTTCATATCCCGAATGAATCACCAAAGAAAGCATTTTATTGTTTAAATAAATCAGCGAAGAAATTGAAAAAAAAAATTATATTAGGGGTAAAACATAATGACACAATGCAAGCGTCGTCTGAGGTTTTTTTTTTCTTTTTTGAATGACACGTGTCAATTCTATTTTTAGTTCTTTTAGTATTTTTTAAATTCTATGTTCGTTGCAATCTTAATCATATTACAAAAAATGTCTATTTCAAAAACCACCCGGTTTTTCGTGGATGAACTGTTAACGCTGGTAAGCTTTAAACTGATAATAATGAATGTTTGAAATACTAGTTTCCCATATGCTATGTAATGTGTAATGTAATGTGTAATGTAATATGTAATGTGAAATAGCCCGTATTTTATAGCATAAATCTGCTAATTTCGGTTGTTATAAGCACAACGTTTCACTTAAACTTTTCGTCAGCTCATCCTTTAACGTTCCTTTTACTCAAAAGCTACACATTATTCTAACATCCCGAATTTTATTTGGAATTTCATCCTTTGATAAATTCAATCAAAATCATCAGGCTTCAGGTTCATGAAGCAATTTCAGACTTAAGTCAAAATTTCAGTCAGTTATAAAATTATTGTTTATCATACCAAGACGATTGAAATTTGTAATTAACAACTTTATATCAAGACAATTTTAATAGCATTTGAATTTTGTCAGTGTTTTCCATCAAGAAATTTTAAGACAGTATACAATTTTTGACTTAAGTCTAAAATTGCTTCATGATCCTGGAGCCAGGTATGGGGACAAACTTGCCTACAAAAATTGTCATTTCTTTTTTTAAATCTTTAAAAAAAATGTTCTTCGGTGAAACCATTCCTCGATTGAAATCCCATTTGTAATTGAATGAGGAAAACAGAAAAATTCATGAGTGCGTCATTTCCCATCACACAATACAATTACCGTCATTTAAATATTTTGTAACGACCAACGTGGCTTTACTACGTCGCCATGTATTCGCACCTGCGAACAGAATTACGCATGATGATGACATCATTTCCGGGGTTTTCAAATAGCAATTTCATCCATGTGTGTGGCTATCGATGAGAGAGAGAGAGAGAGAGAGAGAGAGAGAGAGAGAGAGAGAGAGAGAGAGAGAGAGTTTTTAAACGATATATGGGAATTTAATTTTTTGTTATCACAAATGGTATTTTGATGCGTTTGATGAAATGTTCATAATTTAGTGTTTATCAGATATTACATACATTTTCTTTAATTAAAAAGAAATCTTTTCATTTCGGAATACCACACATTAATTTTGTTTATAAACCATTCGTAAGATAACTTATCAGCAACATAGAGGCAGAGACGCTCTTGTTTAATGTTCGCATCAAGAAAAAAATGTTTATTTGACATTTCCTTGCATTAACCTGTCGGGTAATGTTTCCAATCTCAATTTGCTCTGTGTATTTCATCGGCACGGGTATACAGAAGTTACAGTGCATGCACGTTTATTTTAAAAAAAAACGATCATTTGTCAAAAAAGTTGCCAACCATTGCGGAAATTGCAAAGTGCATGTTGTACTCTTAATTCAATCGTATACTGTTAATTCAAGAATTTAATCAACCAATTAATTAATTCATCAAATAAAAACCACACTATCTGATATTGTCTTCGTTGCTAAAGTTACGATTTGGCTTCTTTTAGAGTACTAACAGCAGTAAGAAGTATCCCGTTCTGTTTTTTGTCCATGGTGGATCATACTTTAACGGGATGGGAGCCATGTTTGAAGGGAGCATGCTGTCGGCTTCCGGAATCGTAGTGGTAACCATAAACTACAGACTTGGACCACTCGGTGAGTTGCAACTAATACATGCTTTGTTTTACTGTCGATGTGACTAGGTCAAACATTATTCATAAGAAACATTTCAAACTTTTTTCACTAAGTTGACGATAAATGTCTCTTTTTCATAGGTTTTTTAGTGTCCGGAGACCCGGAACTCTCAGGGAATTATGGGATGATGGATATGGTTGCTGCTCTGTGGTGGGTGCGCCGAAATATCGAGTTCTTTAACGGGGACCCGAACCAAGTAACACTGATGGGCCACAGCGCAGGGGGCTGTAGTGTCGGGTTCCTTGTCATGTCACCTTTGACCAAAGGTAGTCTTTAGACTGTTGTACTTGTTGTGTGATTTCCGGTTGACAAAATTGACTCAATAGACGCCAGTGTTTTTCCTGCTTTGCTTTAACATGCTGGCGTTGTGATTGTTGCTGTTTTGTTGTTGTTGTTGTTGCTGTTGTTGTTGTGGCTGTTTTTGTTGTTAATGTTGCTATTGTTGCTGCCGCTGCTGCTGTTGTATTTGTTATTGATACTATTATTGTTTAGATGTTGTTAATGGTTCATTGTGGTTGTTGAGATGGTGGTAACAATAGAGTTCCTGTTAAGTTTTCTTTTAAATTTATCATTTACCCATTTATCGATGCTAAGTTTCTAAGACATGTACAATTAAAAAATTCCACCAATATTTTTTGTTCAAAACCGGCGGAAATTGGGGGTTTTTTTTGCGTATTTGTTAAAAGTGTGTTTGATATTCGATATATCCGCACGGTCTTCTAAATGCCCGATTCGCGTGTTTTGTGACCTATTCACTGATAAATATATTTAATTACGGGCCGCCAGAAGGCGGTCGGTAACATGATATGAGAGTAAAAAATAGTTGTGCGTGTCTGCGGAGCTATTATGAGTCTAAGTGCAACCATAGACTTTGTATACGCAACGCAATCGCAACTTCTCGTGCCTAACTGACAGAGTTCGAAAAACATATCGAATGTATTAACACCACCGAATGTTAAAATTGTATACAAAATAGAGTCCCTTTCCATCAATTTGAGTAGTGGATAGGTAGCCATTTTAAATGCCTCTATATTTATTGTATTTGAAGATAAATCATTCAACTTTATGAATCTCTGCTCAAATCGCAACGGATAATATTAAAAGCAAGTTTTTTAATCAAAAAAGGGGGTGGGGGCTAGGGCTGTGTGGTGGACGCCTACCTAATACATTCGAGGTTATTTTTCCGCTTGTCGCAAAGGGTGGGGGGCGGGAAATTGTTATGGATAATGTTGGTTATGGAATCATCAAACCCAAATCTAAGTGTGTGCATGTATAAGCAAAAGTGTTATAAATGTTGTGTTTTACTGTTTAATTTATTCTTATTTGAATTTTTATCGTTTTTTCTGTAGAATCTAGGATCCTTTCATATTTTATACACGTACAGTGTAATATGATATGCATGTGCATATGTATGTTGATTTGCATAACTTTGTCCATATGTCTGCGAGTGCATTTTTAATGTAATGCAACAACCCGAATTTCAAATATTTCTTGTTCAGAAAAACAAATGGGTTTGCTGCCGTTCTTTTGACGCCTGTGTCAATTATTTTTTATTATAAGATCACCTGCAAAGTTTATACATTTAAAAAGCTATAATCAGATAAAAGGGATTAAACTTATTTTATGTATACATCAGCTGTAGATCAAATATTTTGTTCAAAGTACACTGACCTATCCGATAGCATTTCCGACAAACACGAAAATCCGTTTTAAGTAGGCGTTTAAACAAGGAGAAAAACTGTCAAAATTAAATATCATGCACATAAACTACTAATATTTTAAAAAATGTGATGAAAACTAGGCTAATTTAATTCAACGCGGAAATTCAATCACTTTTCAATTACTTGAGTGACTGCTTTTGCGATTGATGAAATACGTCATATCTTTAAATGAAATGGAAGTAAGCGATAAAAACATTCAATCTAAATGAGTACAGGCAATTTTCGCTTGCTGCGCTCAGCAATTCCGAAAACTGTTAAAGCTGAATTCGATGTGTCATGGTCTTTGTTATCGGCCTTTTTGTGTGTAAATAACTGTATCTCCTGATGGTTTTAAGACCTCTGCCATTTTGATTACTGTCATAATATAAAAGTCTGTAACATGTTTCCTGTCAGAAATAGGTGATATTTTAGTGTTAATAGGTGAGCACTTTGAACATTGATGAAACTGAATATGGGGAAATCTGTTTGGTACATGTATAATAGATGTCTTCTTCAAGGTCGGAGATAAACGGCGTTTTTTTTTAAAAATAAATATTATATAAAGTTTTAAAGCTAATATAATCAAACGAAGGTTATTTTTGATGCAGAGAAAGATAAAACTGGTTAGGATTGCATTTTAGATAAATTCTGTCGAATTTTGATACTGTAAAACGTTAACAAGGTATTCAAAGAAAGTAACAATAATTTTATGTAAGGCTTCTCTGATTTAATTGCTAAGTAAAGTATATATTTTTTAAAAATGATATATTTAATGAATAATCTACAAGACATTTAATCCGTAGATATAATATATTACAAATAATTGCCGAAACGTGGCATAAATTGATACATACTTCGACATTCTCGGGAGATTAAATTTCATCAAAGGTTAGCGGGTTCGAATCACCTACACAATATTGCAGAGAAATGATACTTCAAAAGCGTTCGGTTTATCAAAACGCTACTGCAGAGATTTTTAATTTTTAATGCAGCGATAGTAAAAACGTTCTAGGTTATCTCGACTCTACCTTGGTATAGATATAAAGAGATATCCAGCTAATACAATGATAATCCAGAGTAGGTTTGGTGATAGAGATTCCATTTGATTGGGTGTTGTGAAGTCGGCTAATTGATTTGATATATTCTTTCTCACTGCAGATGTTGTTTATCAAATCGATGCAGTTTTTTATGGATTTAGGTCGTTAATGATTTAAGAAGTTGTATATTGAATTTAAGCAATTCTGCGATCATAGTTTGATTGCAAAAGAAGGGGCTTCAATTTTGAGATCATTTAAGAATTATTTAGAGATAAAATATAAATTAAAAAATAAGATATAAAATATTTTGCTCAGATGTTTTTTTTTTCTCAGAAAGCAGTTTATTGTAAGAATTGTCTCACGCTGCAAAACGTATGGATATTTGATTATTGATAATGAAAAAAAAAATAAATGTGTCTTCTACTAATTAATACTTTTTAATTGTCAATGAGTCCATAACTATATAATTAAATTAGACATGGACTCATTGACAATCAAAAATTGTTAATTAATAAAAAAAAAACCAAATGTATCATTGTTATTTCACTCATTATGTATTAAGGGGAAAAAAAGAATGGCCACACCTTATGTTATACATATTTTACAGGGTTGTTCCGGAGAGTTATAATCCAGAGCGGGTCTCCCCTTGCACATTGGAGTTACTCGGACAAAGTCACTTCTCCGGACATTCACTTTAAGATCTTTGTTTCTTCCATTGGGTGCCTTCGGAACAGCTCTAGACTCATCAAAGAATGTCTTCAGAACATACCTACCGAAGTCATGCATAGACATATTGCGTTAAAATATGTGGTAGGTCGCAAAGATATAAATGTATATATTCTTAGACAGGATTTAAAAATATTCCTGTGGCGATTGATGTTGAGCATATTTCCGTTCTTATGAAAATTTCTGCAAGGTTTGTTTACATACAGTCATAAATAAACGTTAATGTCGAGTCTTGAGATCAAATGTCTTTCTTCTGCGAAAATTCTTAGGCAAACTTAGCTTCTAAGTATAGCTCATAGGAATTAAAGCATTTTCCCCTTATTTACCGAGAACCCCCCCCCCCTCCACGAAAAATTCATACTAGATAGAGGTGTTACATCGCCAGATATAAACGGCCAAGCAGTGCCAGATTGTGTGTTTCGTACGTTGACAGCGATATTTGCTGTTAATCAAATGGCAAGCTATGCAGCAGACTTGTCTTCAAACGGTGACATTTTGTCAACAGATATTTTTTTTTACCACACGCAAAGAATGTCAATATCTATCAAGGTCACAAACATAACATATACATGTAGAATCATGAGATAGAAATATACCGTAAGAAATTCTCATCCCTTTGTTCCTCAAATGATATTTTTTTTAAATGATTGTTATTTTCCAAATCATAATCATGAATTATAATTTTTTAAAAATTCAATTTCAGCAGATTTTTTCAAGAGCATTCATTTGACGGAAATCGACTTAAAACTGAAGAAAAACATTATAAAAGTACATGTATTAATTGCTATTTTAAAAGCCTAATCCTAGTGAGAGTTGTCTCTCTTATACAAAAGACCAATGTAAGCTAAAGAGATTTATAAAACGTTTCCTTCCTCGTTAATTACAGACGTCTCCGTCCCTGACGCCGCAGTTCCGCCCAGTGGTGGACGGGTACGTACTTCCGGATACACCGGAGAGATTAATACAGTCCGGGGCGTTCCGAGCGGAGAGCGTGATGACTGGCGCCACGTCAGACGAGGGGCTAATTGCGGGTAGTTAGATTACAATATCAAGGATTCATTGTTTAGTTTATCAAAAGTTTTCGATTATTTGCGTTTGCAGGGGGAGAGGGACTCCCTAACAGTCTGATGTAAATGTAATGCATATTTTCCAGCAAAGCCACTGATGGACTTATTTGGTGGAAATGAAAAAGGCATCAAACAGTTAATAACGCTGATGTACTGTTTCCGCGGAGATTTGCCAAACTTGGCCAATATCGTGGGTAAGTATTGTCTGGGGGTATTTTCAGTCGATGATTGGTCGTTATTTACATGCATTGCACGGGTGCTTCGTACCCTCTCATGTATCGGGTTTCATCCAAGGTCCGGACAACAAAACAAAAAAAAACGATCTCACCTTTTGATTAAAAGTATTTTTCCTTATGAATTTCTTCGACTGATATATAAAACAAAATAGACTTTCTGTAACAATAAGAGCACATGAGTCATTTGAATTATAATATTTGCCATATTTTTAGACATGGTTATCGATACCTATGCATCACTGCCGCTTGATGAAAAAGAGGATTTGGTTGAGGAGATCTTCTCTGATGTAAGTTTGTTTATTTCATCGGAAGTACCAAAGCAGTGTACTGCTATCATGCATGCAGTGACACCGACGGTTTTCTATAACTGAGAAATCCGTAGTACATATCAAAAGTCGACATGACGAAAAAGAATATATAAAGAATTTAAAAAAAAAAAATGAAAAAAATCATCTAACATTTTATTCCCTCTAATGTACGAGCTCCCGCAATAAATATAATCTGGGGCTTTTTTTTTTAAAAATTGAATGAAAAGAAATTCTACAAAGTCGTTTCCGATACGTATACATAACCGTTGATGACGTCATCGTTTCAGATTGTTGGCGACTACTACATCACAGCACCCACACATAAACTGGCCCAGATGATGTCATCACGCAGTGTTCCAGTCTACCTCTATAACTATGAGTACCTGTCCAAATACGCCCAGTTCCCAGGTATACAGAAATGCATATAATTACTAGATTCTCATGATCAGTTGAAAAAATCATTGACATTTATCATGATTTGGTCGATATTTTCATCATTATTTCCATCTAGCGCTTGTGTAAAATACCAGAACTTCAAAACTCTTATCCTCTGCAATCTTTAAAAAAAAAAGCAAATTTCAATTTCTAGGCTGACTGGAACATAGTTTCGTTTAATTTGGACTACCATGTGTGTAAGTATACATACTCACGTGTGTATGTACACACTCACATATGTAGACAGACACGTTTCACGTGACTTTCTTTTCCAGGGGTCACCCACGGATCTGAAATCTTCTACCTCTCTGGATTTCCCATGTCCGGTCACTCAAATTTTAGATACGATGATACTGACAAGAAAATGGCCACACTGCTCATTCATATGTGGGCAAACTTTGTGTATAATGGGTAAGAACAAACAAACAAACGAATAAGAAATACTGTTTATATAACCAAAAAGTAAATTAAATACTATATAGTAGTCTGTGTTTAAAGGAGGTACATGTATTATACTCCTCCAGTCTGATTGAAACCATTCCCTTTCTGATTGGGCTTTCTCCTTATACTCAGGTCTGACGAGTATTATAAGTTACGGTTTTGTGTCATTTGAACCAAAAAATAAAAAACCCCTGTGATCTAATTCGTGATTGTTTATCATACATGTACCGATGTGCGAGGTTTTTGGTTTTTTGGGTTTTTTTTTTTAGAGGGGGGGGGGGGCTCAAGGTCATTCTTGTGATCGTTTTGTATTTTTACACTTTCGTCTTGTCTTTTATTAATAAAATCTTGACTAGCGGATTTGTTTACCGTAATATTGGAATTTTGGTACGTAACTATCATAATTTCATCCTTTTTTTGTAAGGGTGTAGCATTTCTAACACGGTTTAAATTTCAATCGCATCATGCACTTAATTCTAAAACAGGATAAAAAAAATGTTCTTTTTTTTATATTTATATATGTAATATGAAATGCGTAAAAGTTAAAAGTTTTTGCATTAAAGTTTTTTTTTTGAATTGTGATATGTATGGGAAAAACCAATACATATTTCTCCGTATTTATCACCCTTCCACATTGTTGGCTAAGTTTATCCAATTGTAACCGGATTTTTGCAGTAAGCCACTATTGGATTTTGTAAAGATATTTTGTAAGTAAAAAATCTCATTTGTTGCTAATCTTGTATTTATTTGTTTTGGGTTTTTTTTTCAGACTCCCATCATTGGTTCCCCACAGACAATTCCACATGGGTCGTTACAGTATAAACAATCCCGTGTACACCAAAATCTATCAGGGAATAAACCGACCTTTTGTTGAGCTGTCTACAAATTACAAAACTCAAAAACTGGACTTCTGGAACAACAAAATCCCAAAGTATTCTGGGATTTTCGTTTCTGATGACGTCAGACAAAGTCCAGTGCAAAAGACACACACGGTGACTGGGCCCGATCATTGGGCTCTAATCGCCACCTCTATTGGACTTGCGGGGCTTGCAATGTTTTTAGCAGTTGGATATTGTAAAACCAAAATTCAACTACAAAATCTTCATCGCCAACATTGCGTTTGTATAGCCGGAGAAATCTCCAGTAAAGACATTAAGAAGTCCAAGTACTTCAAAACTAACGTTTGAGTGACGTCAACTCCATAATGTTTTCAAACAACAAACATGAACATGTTTCTGGTTTTTATTATATTGATACACATGAATTTAACATCTATTTTCTGCATTTACTTTTTAATAAAAGACACAATTCTCAAAATTAATGTGTTTCTATTGATAGTAGAATTATACATGTATAATGTGAAGGAAAAATGACTTCTTCTATAAAATGTTTCATCATATCCAATGTCATCTTTTATAGCTTCCTATTATTAATTTTAAAAAAAAAACTTAATATTTAACTTTCAACAAAAATGTATCATATTTTGAAAAATACATGTTTTGCTTAACAAAACACGTAACAATTGTTCAATGGGGGTAGGCGGTGTTACTTATTATTATTTTATCTCTTCACACATTACAGTAAGTCTTTAAATATTAAAAAAAAAATATATTGACCAAATTATGGGCGAAATTCTCATGGACTTTTAGAGCAATGACAAAATCTAGATGTATTTTTGGGTGAAAATGGATCAATTTCTCCCCCATCACAACAGTAAGAAAATCTAGAAGCTATATCATCTATCCATGAATAGCATTTCCATTAATACTGAGTCTATGCACAGACACAAAATGGTCGTAGCCACTTTCAATGATAACTCTCAAGTGATTGGCTCTTTTATTATTTAACGGAAATTCTTCTTGCTGGAGAGTGTTGTCTGTAGCATCAAGTTCTGAAAGTGAAAAAATTAATCAAAAATTCTTTTATACAAAATTACTTGTGCTTGGAATTTTCCAAACCTTAAGGGACTGGGTGGTTAAAATTTACGCATCAGATATGCCTTCAGCAGCTCAACTTTTTCAAAAATATGATATTTTTGGTCGTTAAACTTTTATTTAGGAAAGAAAAATTGAAATATTTTGGTTTTAAAATTTGAATATTTATCTATATCATTATAAAAAGCTCTTTGTCTATAGGAGGTTGGTTTAGCCTACAAATGGCCAGGATCGTTCTGCCCTCCTTAAAGTACTGTACCTCTTACCTTTAATTCTGAAAGTTTTGCTACCTAAGAAGTGAAATGTCCATCATTAAACAGTTTGTGCTTGTTACCTGCACATGTAAGTAGCATGAAGCATTGCTTTTATTTCATTAGCAATGACACTGTGATTAGTTTTATTAATTAAAAGAGTTTTAAGATTAGGAAATTAAAAGCAGATGCATTGCAGTGTACCAAATGTCAAACTGAGGTGAAGAAAAAGGTCCTTCATTTCTGTCAAAATTGATTATGATATGTGGAATAAAACAATGTTTTATAGTGCTATTCTATCTTAATGAAAATCACTTGTGTTTTGAATGTTTTGAAATGTTTAACATATCATACATAATTAAGTCCAAGAGTAGTCACTTCATGGATAATGCACTCAAAATTATATGATAACACTATTAAATTTTCAAAATATTTCAACTACTGATTGCAAAGCTTTTAAGATTTTTTGCACGAAATATGAAATATACTAACCTTTGTCTAGCAGATCTTCAAAATTTAATGGCTCATTTTCTTTGCTAGTTTGTAACGACAATTTCTTCACTGAAAAAACAAAACAAAACATATGTACCAGTAAACAGATGAAGAGTTTTGTAGTCTGAGTAATTCCCAATTGCTGCAGTGTGCAATTCTATGACAATAAATTTAAACATGTTCATGTGGGGCTAGAACATATCTGCTAAAATAAAATATCTTTACAGTATAAAATTAAAAATTGAGAGGCTTTGACATAATTATATGTACATGCATGTATATGCATATATCAGTGTTTTCTATATTACATGTATATATTATATATTACAGTATTTTAATTTCAATTTAAAATTAGTCAAATACTTAAAGAATAGGAGTATGTTGACCTGCAAAAGGGAGATGATTATTGTTAGTTAAAACATTCTTATACAAAATAGTATTTATTTCTTCAAATGTCTATATTGCAATTAATTCTTATGAAAGGAGTATCAAAGACTAGTGATCATACATGATGTGAATTTATATACCAGTCAGTAAAGGAGCTAGTACATATCTACAAAATAGTACATACCATTAAAACATGCAATTTCAATTCGCTGTATACTCATCATGGAGGAAAATGTAACAATGAATTCTTGTGGAAACAGACCAGTTGATGCCCAAAATGTCTCCTGATCCCTAAAAATAAGTGCAACTTGTTTAACACAAAAAAAGAAATAAAAACTACATGTATTAGATTGTGAACATGCATTATAAAAAGAGCAGGGTATGTGTGTGGGACTACTTGTTCCAAGTATCAAATTGCAATCAGTGAGCTATAACACAGAGGTAATGCTATCATAAGCTGCAAAATTTTAATTAAATCCGCCTGACTGCCACAAAATCTTTTGTCCCAAAAATTCAAATCAATGGTAGAAAGTTATGAAATGTGAGGAATGATACCATGATTCAAACCTTGGCTAAGTCCCCTAAACTCTACACAGGTGCCTCATCATTTGAAACAGGTACTCTACCATCTGAGCAGTCTGAGCTACTGTAAATTCCTTATATTAAGTGAGTACTTAATTCCACTGTTTTGTATCAAATCGTGAGAACATGAAATCGAAAGCACCAGTTTTTTGTTATAAGTTCATATAGTTCAAAACTGTCTGAAAAAATAAAAGAGAGATTAAAAAATCTGCAAGTGTTGCTTCTCGCAATTTTACGTGGATATTAATTCTGTGCGTTTAATAAGGAATCTCCAGTATATGTTCAACAACAAACAAACCTGCCTGATAACTACTTTAAAGCTCCTGTAATTCCATTGTCCCTAACATTCAATTCCATGGCTTTAATGGTCTTGCAGAAATTTAAACCTTTAAGTAACAGATCTAAAGGTTGTATATCATTCCAAATGTAATATTAAGGGAGAAAAAGACAAAAACCCTTAAACTTTAGACAGGCGCTCTACCAAACCATTCGCATGACACTTGCATACATGTAAAGGAAATATATCACTAGTAAACAAATGTAGCCAACAGCCACACATTGATCAAGATATTCAGGCCATTATCAAATTCAAATCAAAGATTCGAAATTGTTAACTATTTCCCGAATTTAACAGACATATTCTATATACTATATTCATCAGTAAAATTTGGGGATTGACCCTCACAAAACGTATACTGTACGCCCATATGCACGACTTGCACAAACTCATCTCCTTTTTACACGCAATAGTTTGTAATATACCGAAAATGACAATCAAAGCAACAAGTTTAAATACGCCATTCTATCAATAAAAATTTCGTTTAAATGGAATACTGTGCATAATGATTTTTATCAAAAGGTGAAATATTTGTTAAACTTAAACAGGTAAACGTTATTTCTTTGAATAAGGAACAATATGATTATTAAAAAAACCCATACCCATCAATGATATTTTCAGGTGGATGATTACCATCACTAGAAGTAGCGAGGACAACCTGAGCACCGGCGCTTTTCAGAGCAACATCAAACATTTTTGAAGAAATTCTTGGCGTTGATGGCAACAAAATATTTAATCAGCGTCATTTGGACGCTTGAAATATAATGAATAGTAGATTTCAAAACCGAAAGGTTATTCCGTTATTAACATGATTAATATGATATAAAATTTAATTAACATCATCCATTTAATATACATTTTTCACAAATATTTTCATAATTTGCAGTTTTAATATTTTTTAACGAAAATTACATTAACAATTAAATTCTCTATATACGATGTATAATATTCCGGATAAATAATATTCTATCGTAAAGATTTTTTTTAAAACCATTTGGCGCCATATTTCAATCCACCAAGCACAGAGTGTAGATTGGCAGTAGCGTGGTTCAAAGACCCTTTCAGGTAAATTTCTGTGAACATTAGAATAATAGCGAGACGGGCCTTTCGATTTTTAAATTTATGTTCTGTTTCGATCAGACACAATTTCTTATTATGTGCTCCCCATCTTGACAGTAGCTCAAATCGTCATTGTGTGATTGTGAATGCAGACATAAAAATTGATATAACAGAGATTGACAGTAGCCGAAAATGTCCTTCATAGTTAAAAGTGAATTAAGAAATTATTTGATTACCTACCCCTAACCACCGTCTTATTTTGTAATTCCATGTAGAAAAGGAAAGCATGCAATTATCACGTACCCCCCTTTTATCTTTAAACAGTTAAAAATGAAATTGTCTGAATAAGGTTATCAGTGTTATAAAATGCTAATGAATGATATAGTTGATCCATAAATATATCAAATGTAGCAAAATGTGATTAAATGCTGAATTTATATCATTGATAAAAGTGTAGATACATGTATATCAACTTCTAAAATCAAGACATATGTTATTTATGTCTCTGTTCAACATCCAACTACAAGTAACAGTAAAAACCAATCCATCACAAATACACACAGTAATTTTATTGATGATGTTTTATTTTACAATGCATATAATGATTAAGTAACAATTTAACGATAATTGTCTTTATTATAGGATGGATATAATATTGAGGATGTCATTAATTGATTTCAGTAAATTAGTATGGAAAGACCAACAAAGATCAGAAAAACAAAGAACACAGATGAACACAGTGGGGAGAATAAAGCACTAGTATCTCTGTATCAACAATGCATTCAATATGTTGCTCAAAATCTACACATGGTAGACAGTTTTTATGGATTTCCTGACTTGGTGGCAGCTGATATTTTTCAGGAAGCAGAGAAGTGCAAGAAATTCGAGATCACTTCAGCAGAGAACAATTCTCTCAAAAACCTTCAATTGTTTTGTGAAATTTATCCAGACAATGTGCTGTCCAGCCTAAATTTATCGACCTCCTACCGGGCATTGAACTACTGGCTGGAACACATCTTGGCTTTTTCTGGACTACATTCGCTAGATGTGTCTGATTGTTTCCTTGGAGATGAGCATGAAATCTTATCCCATATTGCACATTTAAAACTGTAAGGAGCTTAAAGTAGGATTTTTAACTTTAATACATGTATTACTTAAAGCATTTTGATATTTGTATCTGTGAAATGTTAAACTTATGATGTACAACAATTTTGATAAAATAAAAAAAATAGTAAGCTGAATGTAGAAAATATTTCGTTTTTTCATGCTTTGATTAATCTTTTTATTGCAGCTTAAAAAGTTTAAACCTAAGGAAAAACTGTCTGACAGATAAAGGGGTTTCTAGATTTTGTGCACCTTTTAAACTATTTAGAAGAGGACCAGAGCATTTAAAAGTTCTAGATGTGTCAGGTATTTCTGTTATGTTACCCATGTATTAAAATATTTGCGAGTCATCTTTAATTATGTAGCCTATCTTAGACCCTTTCTAGATGCATGTTTTATAAAAGAATCATTTTTCCTATACTCTTGAAATAACAGGTTCAAGAGCTGTAGGGGGCTCTATAGTGTTCAGTCTGCATGTCCATCTGTTTGTCCGCAATCACTTCAACCAGAGTACTTTAGGGTAAAGGGTATGCAGTGGCTTTGAACCTGGTTTCTTTATCAAATGTCAAATCATATATAGCAGACCTCTATGCAAATCCTTATTTGGACCCTATCATTTCTCGCAATGGCCTTATCTGCCTTATACTACATTCATAGCACTTGTGCTTGTTGAATAAAGGATTCCGAAATAGAAATTTATTAAATTTAATTCATTGTCAGAGGTTAGGCCAAAGCAAAGTCCTCTAAAATGCTTTTCAACCCAATGTTCTTTATCAAAACCGGTCACAATATCAGTGATGACTTGTTACAATAGATGTTGTGTTTCATGGGTATACAAACTGCATTAAATTTCAATGTACTTTGATTATCCAAATGTGTTTAGTCTGGAATGAAGCATTTTCATTTCTTTCTTAACAGAAAATGGATGCATATCAAATAGAGGAATAAAAAAGCTACAGTGCTTCAAAGATTTACAAAAAGTAGATATTACTGGGACCAGTGTTAAGGTAAATTCTTGTACATAATTGTTTTTCCAGAACTTATCAAATATAGACACAGTTTTAATGAGAATTGCAATGTTTGCAGCGGGTGTAAACAGAATATCAATTGCTGTTTCATCTGTGTAAGGATACTGTCATTTTCATGTGATAAAAAAGGTTAAGGATTTTTGATATTGTTTAACCTTGTATCCTTATATTATAATCGCAATATTTACATGGTAGCTAATTGAAGGTACAGTAAAACACGGTTATAACGAACACATTTATAATGAATTGACGCTTACAGTGAAGTGCTTTTCATTCCCCGTGACTTTATTACATGTTGTAAACTTGATTGACGGATATAGAGAATTACGTTTATAACGAAGTAAAATCGCCCATCATAAGCGTGTTTTACTGTATATTGAAATAAGAAAGTCAACCAAATGGAAGCAAATGGTGGCCATCCATTTGTTTTGGACATATTTACCTGAATGAAAGTACTATGAAGAAATGAATATATAATTTTTTTTTCAGGTGAAAGAATTATCCAATGATTGGAAAGTCATTCCAGAGAAGGGAGAGGGCTTAATGTCTATAACAAATGAAGGATGGGCCTCCCATGTTGTCTGCAAGTGGATGGAATTGGCAACTCAGACACTTGACAAGGATGAACACAAAACATCAAAGTTTTGTATGTTTAAGTTTTTCAAGTATACATATTATCACAAAATAGAAAGGTGTTAAACAATCTTAATTTTCATAGAATATAGCTGCAATATTATCAAAAATATACATGTATAGTCAAGTCACAAACCTATTTTTATTTTTATTTTTTTTTGGAGGGGGGGGGGGGGGGCTAAAAATCTGAAAAAGCTACATTTTAGCCACTATTTCATAAATAATACATGTGCTTACTTTTACTTTGTAGATGCAATAAAGAAACGAATCAAAAGCCGGATCAACATACAGAGTGTGAGCACAGTGACATTTGTTCCGCAATACAGACTGGCGCTTCATCGAATTCATCATCTGAAGAAAGTGACAGCACCTTGTATCAAAATTCCCACACAGACTGAACAAGATAAAAATATGGATGCAATAATGAACTTATACAAACCTTCTTGATACTACAAAACTGTTGTCAGAATAAGGAGTAATGCCTATTGTCAGATATTATGAAAAATTACGGTACATGTAGATACATGACCACACAGGTTGACCATAAATTCATAATGACATTTGAAAATGTTTCCTTATATATACATGCACCTACTGAAGAGCAGAAACATTCTATTTCTTTGCGAACTTTTGAATGAGTCAAGGTCTTATTAACATGTATGATGTATTAATAATCATCGCTCAAACTTATGCCTTGATTGTTGTATCACATTGTATTATTAATATGCTTCCAGCAAACAAAGTTTGGGGGGTATGTAGGAATCACTTTGTCCGTCTGCATTCGTCATGTCCAGTCAATATTTTTCTTATGAAGGAACATTGGAAGTTCGTACTCCACACAAAGATTGCTTATGACCTGAAGGTGTGTTATAATTTTGATCCAAGGTGATTTGGGCAAGTTCAAGGTCACTGGAAAGAAAAATGCTTAAGGATAACATCTAGTACATGATTCCAGAGTGTCTTTTTGATGCTAGAACTATTATGACGTCATAATTGATTTGATGAAATTTTTCCCGTACTTTTCGGCTTTAAAGGAATTATGTAGAAAATGAAAGTTTCTTGACATTCTAAATCAAATCATGAAAAAAGTAATCCCAATACCTATATTCAATTTGACATCATTTTAAAGAGGAGGTCAAGAGCTTGTTTAATGCTGTTTTTGGAGAGACTGTACGCATTCTAGATATATTCCATTGGTAAAAAATTTACAAAACCCTGATATTTGTTACTTATATCCTTCATATTTCGTAGAAAATGACAGTTAAAAACATGATTTTTTATTGTGTTTAACAAAAATTTCAGCCCCGGTACACCTTATGAAACAAAGCTATTACTATAAAGCATCGTTGAAAGAATTTATATCTTGAATTTCATAAACCTGTAGGCACCTTTCATTTACTAGATCTTGACCTTAATTCATGTTTGGTCTTTTATCTTTCTTATAATGACTCCTTTAAATCCATTCATTACTTTTCAAATGAAAAATAAATACTGTAATACAAGTAAATAACAACACATTGTGTGGAATTAGCAACAACAATGCTGCAGCTATTTAATATTTGCCAATGGCATATTAAATGTACAAATAATTAACTCTATTTCCTAAAGTTCGATTACATGTCATCGATTTACTTTAAAAAAACATTTCTTAAAATTTAAACTTTTCACAGTACGTGTCGTCCTAAACTGGTATTTAATAACACCTATGTAACTCTTTATATATCCTTGCTAATAAACCGGTTCTAAAGAATCACGCGACACAAACAGGTATGCGAATGAAAACCTTATTACCAGTAATTCATTATTACATCAAGTAGAAATTGATTTCTATCTAATTCGTCCCTCAAATGAATGAAATCATGAGAAATATTAGAAGTTTCTATTTCACATAAAGAATTGTGTATGACCGAGGATGTGTTATGAACTTGACCCAAGGTCATTTTTGTGCAAGTTCAAGGTCATTGTAAAAAAAAATGCATTATTCCTGTCTAGGCCATATCTTAATAATAGAAAATGATTAGAAGCTAAAATTTGATGCAAAGATTGCCTGTGACCTGATTATGTCTTGACCTTGAGTATTGTTCATTTGTGCAAGTTCAAGGTCACTTAGAAAAATGGTGCATCCATTCATTTCCAATAGAGAAATACTAGAGTTATTATAATTTCTTAGCAGGAGGTATAATTTGTGAGCTGGCTCCCAGTACTTCTAGTTGAACACAAAATTTTGCCTAGTGGATGGATACAGTATTCCCTTTGTCAGTCCATTTGTCTAATCCAGTTATGATTGTAGAACTAAAGCTCTTTTTAATAGCTTTCCATGTACAGTATAGGTATTTTAAAGCTAACAGGAATGATTTTATTCAAAAAAGAAGTTGCTCTTGCATGCAGTTTATCCATAAATTAGGATTACAATGCAAAAAGCCAACTGCTGTGAAACATTTTTCCACAGTAATACTTTCATACCAAAGTTAATATTCTTTCAACAAATATGATAGATTGGACATCATTAGGATGGCAATAGCACTATGAAATAAAGCGGGCTAGGAATCAAACAACCCTTTTTCAAACTTAATTGAAAATTATGATCGAGTCGATTTAAATGTTCACCGGATTATGGTACATGCCTAATTTGCCAAAGTTCTTTTCTCCATAAAAGTATTCTAGATTGACAAAGATTAGCAGCAGCAAGAAATTCTTTTATTGTCATAAATGTAGTAACCACAAAACACAAACAGGCTACAATCAAGGAAAGTAACATACATAATTAAAATGACAAGCTACAAGTACATGTAAATAGAAATGCATATAAGCATCTCATAAAATTCTGCTAGGAACCGGTTTTTGTCATGAAATGGCAATACAAGTCCCTAAAATGTTTACCTTAAACCATGATCAGCTACATGTGTTTGACACAATGAAATGCATTCAAATAAAAGGATTTTTCATTCTTAGCAGTTTTTTTTTAGTTAATTAATTTCTAGAGAAGGAATTAATCTCAAGTCTTGCATAAAACAAACAATCCTAATATGTAACTCTAGGAGTACATAATATACATAATGTGGGGTAAAATTTAGGAACAAATGGTACACGGAAATGGCCAACTGTACACTAAATGTTCCCTTCTTTATACATTTGGGGATATGCTATTATCTGAAGATTAGTCCTCTCTTCTTAAACAAATGTGTTTATACTGTGGTTTCATTAATATTCAAGGGTATCAATTTTCGTGGAAAAAGTGAAAATCACAGTTTCAAGGATACGTAAATTTGTGGCCAATGACCCTATGAATACAAAATGTTAATAGAAATTGCACTTCAATGAACATTTAATTTCATGGATCAACTTAATAACGAAATCCACGAAAATTGGTATTCAACGAATATTGATGAAACCACAGTATGTGACATGGAAAACCTATGATGATGCAAAATAGCATGCAAGTTTACATCAGCAGAAAGAACACTACCTACATGTATAATGTCAAGAATTCTCACTTTAAATGCTATGGTACTCATGATCTTGAAAATCTGGAATATCATGGTTTGTATTATATTTAAAACTTATGAGGTTTGTATTGAAGATGTTGAAGAGATGCAACTTGGCAAATAATGAGGGATTTTACTGTATTTTAAATTGTCAGGAGACCAGTTATCAAAGAAACATTTTACATGTATTTCTAAGAAGGCAATGACATAAAAATGCATTTCCGTATTTTATATTTGTGAATTTATGGAAGCCATACCCACCTCATAACCCATCCATGCATGAATTGACAAACAACCTTGCCCTACTTCAGTCACACATTGAATATTTCATATATTTGTGTTATTTGAATCAGTAAACAACCAGAGGAACTATCATTTTCAATGCCTTACTTACATATTAATTAAGATAAGGTTTATCTATTATTACGGTCCTATGAAATTTCCGAATATATAACAATCACTTTTTGAAAATGAATACATCTAAGCAAAATGGGTAACTTCAAGAAATCAAATTTTCAAATGTGTTGATAATTTTTAAAAATCTTGCTGCATCATGATAACTTGAATGATTATTTCAGCTCATCTGGTCAGGGTGTTAAAGGTTTGGTTTCTGGATTTCAAGACCTGTGGAAGAAAAAGGAGTCCAAATTTAATCATTTTCAAACAAAATCAACTTCGCATCATTTAATACCTTTCCAAACATTTCAGAACTAATTCAACACAAAAATCAATTTCAAAAATTAATAACTCTGAATACTAATATTTAAAAAGTTGTGTTATAAAGCATTGTTTGATAGTTTAACAGCCAGATATGAACATGTCTAAAACACGTTCAACTATTCTGATATAATTTAAACACAAAGTTTTCTTGAATGTAAAATGCATGTGTTGCATCCATTAATCTGCATTTCCCACATGCTAGAGGTTGAATTCCTCTCTTTTATATCAAACCTTGACCGCCGTGATCTTCGCCTGTCTCGAGACCTTGACCTGCTCCTTGACCTTCTTCTTACAGGTGACCTAGATCTAAAATAAGGTAAAACAGTACTTGATGATAAAGTGATCTTATTTGAGAAATAGACACCAGTGTAAAAGTGAAAAAAACCAAAAATGACATCAAATTAATTCAAGAATCATGTCTTTTTTTTAATTTTATTTCACATTAAAAGAAATGACTAAAACATAATCCACCTATCCTTTTGTTCACCTAAATTTCACCATTGGTGAAAAACTAAAAGAGTAATAGCTGGTATGCCAATTCTTTAATGTTCACTTAAAACTTCAAAGTATCTGTTTGAAAGCAGATCATCCAACTCTACACTAACTTTAACTAGATAGCATGTTTTATGTAAAAAACAACAATGCTGATATAAAAACTTGCGTTGAAAGACTTTGTAAAATAAAAAATCAATTACCCGTACACCATACTGAAAATGACCAAAAAAAATGATAACGACCTTTTCTGGACCCATACCAAGGTGATACCCTGTGTCACCCGTTACCTTGACCTAGACCGTCTTCTCTTGTCACTATGGGATCTAGAACGGGATCTGGAGCTTGAACGGGATCGGGATCTGGATGACCTGGAGGATCTGGAGGAGGAGGAGCTAGAGGAGCCAGACGAAGAACTTCTGGATCTGGATTTGGCAGATGTTTTTGTGTTTTCATCATCCTCATCGCTTGCACCAAGATCATATGCACCTAAGTCATCATCTTCATCTTCTTCCTCCTCTTCATCCTCATCATCATCATCCTGTTAATAATTTTTTATTTCTGAAGACACTACTACATTTCACATACCAGTTTATTTATATCTACAAGAATTTGGTCTTTTATTTTTACACAACTGCTGGGGAAGATTGCAAATTCCAAATCCAATATCTCATATCTTTTTATAAAAAAATAAAGGACCAAATGAATCTTGTAAAAGATCCACCTAAATCAAGTAAATAATAAGTAACTGTTCATTCATCCTTTATACAAACAATATGATATCCAGTATGTGTTTGACCACTCTCAATATACACGTAAATGTGTGTATAAAAATACACTAGACATGGTCTTGACTACAGATACATATTAATATACCCTTCTTACTAAAATAAAGTTTATAGGGGTTACATACATCCTGTGGTGGTGGGGCTGGGGGTGTGGGGTGTGGTGGCCCTGGGGGAGCAGCCTTCTCCTCTGTGGACCCTCTGAATTTCTTCCTCTTCCTTCCAAACTAACAAAACAAATACCCAGACCTTTTTGAATTCATCTACTTCAATTAAAAGTTATAATGAACTGAAAATTCTTATTGACCATTTTTTTTTTACATTACACTAACCTACCTCATCATTAAGCATATTTTTCTTCATTATACAAATCTAATTTATCAGACTTTTAAATGCAAGTAAGTACTTGTATTTCCAAATTTTGAATCTGTTCATCAGAATAACTAATGTTGATAAAAAATAATTTTTCCAACCTCATCATATTCATCATCATCATCTTCGCTTCTCTCCTTGTACTCTACAATTTCATCTCGTTCCATAAAACCACCGCCAAGTCCTTTAAGAGTGAAAAACTTGTTCTAAAAACGAAATCTCATTTAATTTCAAAACATACATGTCATATTACCAATATAGTTGTAATTTTTGTGAAAACAAAAATACCATAAAGTTCTAAAAATGAAATCTCATTTAATTTAAAAAAAAACATGTCATACAAGTCATATTACCAATATAATTGTAATTTTTGTGAAAACAAAAATACCCCAAAATTCACTCAAACCAGACATGTTAATTTAATTTGGTGAAAAAGTGAGAAAGTCAAATTATGAGATGTTGCAAAAATACAATATGCATAATGATATTGATTCCCTATTTTCTTTTATGAACGAAGTAAAATGTTATTATCCCGTCATTTAGTCTCACTACAGTAAATTCCTATCTAAATGGGAGGAATTAATATTAATACAAGCACATCCCATGGATTTTAAAATCTCGCTTTTTTTTTCTCCTTGAACAGATGTAAACTAAATTAAACTATGATAAAAATTTGGCGTTCGTGATTTTATATTCTCATGATTTGATGCAAAATGGTTGAATCACGGAATTAAGTACTCGCGTAAAATAAGGAATCAACAGTATCAAAGCTTGAATAAGTATCTCTTTAATTTTCCTTGGTGAGGATGTCTTGCAACCAATGTAATCAATAAAGAAAATGATTATGCCGGTCTTGTAAAAGGCAGGCTTGAAATTTTCTCAATATCAGTATAAAAAAATTGTGTACTCCCGATTCAAATCTTAAACGAGCTTTTTTCATAACAAGGATTTCCAAAATTGTTTTCCAACAAAACAAAACAAAACAGAGATTGTAGAAAAGCAGTAAGCTTTTAAAATAAAGGCAGTAGGTGGAAGATCGTGTAAAATAGTGGCAGCTAGACTTCTGCATAAAGTGGAGTTAACATATATGCATATCAATCATGAACTTTCTTTCATTATGGGAAATACTCAGCATCATGAATTAGCAAGTAATTACTTTTGTTGCTTGGTTTAATACTAACCAGTTCTTTGCTCCTGTTTTCCATATTTAGGTGCATTGCAAACATTGCATGTCATTCGTCTTGCCCAGTTGACATTAGCACAGCTGTTAAAAGATTGTAAAATAATTGTGCCAATTCCTCTCTGTGTAAAAACTAATGATTTTGCATGAATACAATAACAATCAAGAAAAGCAAAGACTTTTTTAAACATTTTAGACATATTTTTATATAGAAACCATACCTTTTTATTATTAACAGTATAATAAATGTGCCCTTATAAAAGCACTTTTAATTTGATGCACAATAATGATAGACCAAAAAAAACTACACAGTCATTAAGTCAAAAACAGCTACTGTAAAAGTGGTTATTTTCGCTGGTGGTTAAGTACGGGTTTTCCATGGTCAAACAATACGCGTGGGTGTTAAATACGCAGATGCGTGATTTACCACTCTAAAATATTCATTATTTTACCATACGTGCGGGGGAATTTTACCCGGTTTTAAGCTTACATCATAACTACGGGTAGCTTAAATTTCCTCCATGCATAAATAACCACTTTTTCAGTATTCTTTTTCTCAATTTCCAAGACCCTGGTCTCTGTTTATAGAGTACACATATCAGTTATGATTTGGTCATACACTATTACCTCTTACACTGCCAATCATCGGCACTGAACAAGCCTTTACTTTTCTCTGCTAACTGCTTGCCAATTTCTGTACCACCCTTCTTGAACACAGTTCCATCTTTCCTTTCTGTTTGCAAGAATGAAAATTATTTAGTTAATATATCATAGCATACTTGGACAATGTTGAAGCAATGTGAACCAAAAAAAATTTCAAACACATAAATTATACGGACAACCAGAATCTCTGTTTCTATTAAAAGGTATTTGTATTAATATTTAAACAATCTATATCATAAAAAGAGAAAAGCTGTCAATGTGACATCAAACTGGGTTCTCTTTTGTGTGAACAATATCCATAATCCATTTGTCAACCTAAACTATGGGGTACTCTATGTGCAATATTTTGCAAAAAATTGAATAAGTTCAACAGCTGGTATTTTGTACAAAAGTTATCAAAATCCAAGTAATATACACATCTCTAATATATGTACAATTGATCTGCAAAACAACAACTTGCTATCTTGAAAGCTGTAGGAGGAGTTATCCGTACAATAGGGGTACCCTATATGCAATATAATGCAAAAAAAAAAAAGAAACGAAGTTCCACAGCTGGTATTTTTTCATAAATTATTAGAAATCAAAATCCAAGTAATGTGCACATCTCTGATATATGAACAATTGATCTGCAAAACTCTTCCTACATTGAAAACTGAAGGAGGAGTTATCTATACAAATGGGGTACCATTTTGGCAGCCGCCTGCCCAACCACCCACCATTTTCACCATTTCAATAACCGAAACTTTCCTTTGGAGAACCCAGTTAAAAATTGATTGAAAGATGGAAGATGACAGACTCATCCTGTGCATATCAATCAAACAATTTTGAAGACACATATCATCATTGCCAAATAGAGCGAGTGGCAAATAGACTGTTTATACTGGTACATTTGTTGAGAACTACAGTGATCTCTGAATAAAATTTAGTCATGGGTAAGAGTATAACTGGCAATATCTCATGTCTCAAAAATATAGACAGATAAATCCCCAAGTACTTCCCAAGTAAATAAATGATACAACAATTTATCCACGTATTGACCAAAGTGATCTATATTGAGATCCATGACCATCTGACCAACAAAAAATGTAATCAATAGTTATAAAAGCCTTTACTTTTCTCTGCTGATTGGTTGCCAGTATCTGTTCCGCCTTTCTTGAAAACAATTCCTTCTTTCCTGTCTGTTTATATGAATGCAAATTTTTCAGTTCATGACATGCAACTGGCATTAAAGTACAAAGAGTAAATAAGCATCTGCCTCAAAATCTTATTGGGGATGAAACTTTTATAAACCATGTACCAAGTATACATGAACTTGTATTTGTATTTAATACCTTGAAGGGCAAAATTCAAATGCAATGTGCATTCACTTCATTATTGCATAGTAAAATTCAGTTGGGATTATCATTGAAGTTTTAAAATCAATAGGATATACTGTACATTCATATTTAATTCTATGAGATATATAGTTTACATTCATGAGTTGCAAAATTGAGACAGGCAGTATGTGCCTAATAGGAGTCAATTATTAGTAACGTAATCATTTGTAAACATTTACACTATCTTTACACAATAAATACTGGGTGATCGTTGACCTATCAAAAAAGTACTAAATCATCTACACATGAGGAGAAATCTGAGCCAAAATGCAGAACAAAATGTTTGTTTGACTCTATTATGATTGTGTTCAATTTCAGACATTTTCACCTTTTTTTTTTTAACCAAAGTTATTGTGATATTGCCAACTTAAAATTTGTAGTGCATATCTTAAATATCTTTAAACTAACACTGTTGCAGTTACACCTTGGGACAGTAATTCAAATTAATTTCCAAATTCACACAACTGTACTTACCTTTACCACACCGATTGCATTCATTTCTTCTTGAAAAGTTGACATTTCCACATCTTCAGAAAATAAGAAGAAAACATAAGCATTAATAATTATTGGTATATAATACACTTGACACATTAATATAATCTCAATTAAAAAGGTCTAAGTGAAGAAAACATATAAAGGACAGCTGATACGCAGCATGATCCGACCACAACATTCAACAGATGAAGCCGCTATGTTAATAGAGCTGGGTCAGTGGAATGTCATTCATGATTATGCATGCTACCATTTCTATCAAACATGAAAAATTGCTTCATATTTGTCTATGTAAATGAAGTACAGGCAAAGGTCAAATATTAAAACACTAAAATATAGAGATCAGTTAACCAACATGGTTTGCTAAATTGTGCAGGTTGGGACCAATCACCCATATGGGATATAATAGCCCGTTTGAGATATCCCAAATGGGATATAATTCTAATGTGCAAAAAATTTCTACATAAAAAACCAAAAGTCAGCTCGTATAGAAGGAAATTTTTAGTCATTATCGTTAGCCTATTTACAGAAAATGGATACTTATCACCATTTAGACAATGAAAGTCATCTTTTGCTGTAACATATTAATATATCTTTTCTTAAATAATTTCATCTGTTGTAAGAATATTTGACTATTTGTTATATATATTATCAAATTTAATATTTAACATAAATTATATTTGAAAATATATGCATATGAAATTTTTGTATACGATTTGACCTTCGGTTTAGCATACCGGGAATTTTTGTATACAAGCTGACTTTTGGTTGTTTATTCGGAAATTTTTGTATACGAGTTGACCTGTATACGAGTTGGTCTGTGTACGACTTGACCGGACTCCCAGAAAAAGTTATTTACCAATAGTTGTTACATTTCATATATTCTAATGTGGATTTACCATATTTCTAGCAAAATAAAAAAAATCTATATTTTGCACTTCAAATGTATATCCCATTTGGGATATTATATCCCAAACGGGCTATTTTATCCCATTTGGGCGATTGGTCCGGGCCCAACCTGTTTTGCAATGAGAATTACAAATAACTAATAATGTTGTAGAATGACACCTTCAAAAAATCATTTTATTTAGACCACCAGGAAAAAGCATTCTTAAAACTTTAACAATCGTATAGGCCTATATTATAAACCCAATATTTCGCCTTAAGCAAATGTTAAAAGGGGTACATGGGAGGTAATTCTAGGGTGTGATCCTTCGTCTGTTGTAGCATTCTAAAAATGTTTGCTATTTCACCCAGCATTAAATCTTTACATTGAAATTACATTATTTAATGATTTATTTTGCTTACTTTGGGTCTGGGCAGACCCAATCGCCCTCATTTGGCTTAAATCGTCCACTCCCTGTGCCACTCGACATCGCAGCAATGAGGGAACGCAACGCACACTTCGATAACTTTTACCTTGAAATATTCGTTGAAATTAATACTTTTTCCATAGAAAATGCAAAATTAAAATTTATAGATAATAAAAAATATGTCAATATGAAGTGTTACTGAATTGCTAAAATTACACTCTAAAGGCTTTAAATTATTCCAATATACATTGAAACGAATATATAAAGAATGAGTTGTTTTTCAAATTCACTCTCCGTCAGTCATTTATATGTTTATGCATAGCAAATTTTATAGACAAGAATCATGTACAAAATCTACATTGACAAGATCAGCTGATAGACAAGTGCGAGCAGGAAAAAAGTGCTCAAGTAATTTTAACATGATTTCATTAAGAAATTAAAGAGAAAAATATTCGAATTTTTTTGCATAACCCATTATGGTGCCAGCGGCAAGGCGACGTTACCATAAAGGGCGCAAGGTGGAAGATGACATCCTTGGAAACGAATGTGATGATGAAAATAAACAAACCAGAACTCAAACACATTTTGATTCCTATACACTTTTTTCTGCATATATAGGATCAGCGGGATTAATTTATTTATTGATGTACGCCTTATTTCACAGTTTTCCATCAGCAGTAAAAGAAGCAGGATCATCAGAAAATAAATTTTGCGAAGAAAGGGCACGTCACCATTTAGAAAACATCACCAGTTTTGGTCCCCGTGTAGCAGGAAGCAATGCAAATGAAGTTCATGCTAAAGAATATTTAATGAAAGAAATACAGAAAATTGAAAAGCAACATCATCCGTCTAAAAGGATGGAAATTGACCTGCAAATAACATCAGGCTCATTCCACCTTGTTAATTTTATACAAACAAACTTTTATAGTGTATATAGAAATATGCAAAATATAGTAGTCAAAATAACAGACCAGGAAGAATCAGACGATAGTTTTTTAATCAACTGTCACCATGACAGTGTTTCATCCAGTCCAGGTATTCAACAAGATCAGAATTCTGTACTAAAAATATGTGCAGCTGAATTACACATACTTTCATTTACTACTATTTATAGTATAACAAATGTATTCAATACATAGTGACAATATGTGTATGATGCAGTATTGAAATGTCAGTTACTTATCTTTATCAAGGAGCTGGTGACAATGCTGTCAGTTGTTCAGTGATGTTGGAGATCATCAGGATCATATCTAGATCATCAGTCAAGCTCAAGCATAATGTCATTTTTCTATTTAATGGAGCAGAAGAAAATATGCTACAGGTAAATAATTGTTATCATGTAAAGCAAAAAAAAAAATAAGTCATTCTCATCCCAATTTATAACAACCAAAAAAGTAAAGAATTTTTCATTGAAGTTATGGTATTAATTTATCATATTTACCTGGTATTTGAAAACAATGTTATTTACTAAGAATACCCCTTCTTAGAAAGTGATTGAAGTTGAAATTTGATTTAATATCAAATGATATCCAAAATAGTACAATTAAAATGGATTTGAAAATAAATAAGAACAAAATAATAAACTTTCATAAACTCATATAGCTATATAAGATATGCACACCCATTAGTTTCCTTTGATAGGCTAGTCATGGATTTATTACACAACACAAGTGGGTCAAGTCCATAAAAACTGTTATAAACTTGGACTCAGCAGGTGCTGGAGGCTGGGAGGTCGTTTTCCAAACGGGTAAAATTTTCCTAAAATGTACATGTATGATTAGATGTGTTTAATCAAACAGCAATTTCTTCTTAAAGTTTCATATATATGTATGTTGATTTAAAACGATTGATAAAGTATCAAATAAGTACACTAATTTTTTAATCAACAAATAAAAATGATTATTACTTTTATTTGCCTCTACAAATATTTTTTTAAAACAATTGGTAATTACAATGAATGGTTACAGGCCCAGAGCACCCATGGTTAGTTGCTGCCTATGCTGAGTCTGTTCCACATCCATTTGGATCTGTGATTGGGCAGGAATTCTTTGAACTGGGTCTGATTCCTTCAGATACAGATTTTAGAATTTTCAGGGACTTTGGAAACATTCCAGGTATTCATTAAAGCCCTTTACTCCTCTTTTTGAAAAAAAAGTTTATTTTTTTGTCAAAGTAGGGCTTAGCGTAATCTCTATTGTTTCAGAAATCTTTAGCACTCTTTGACAAACTATCTATCTGTAATTAATTAACATTTGATTACAAGATACATCAAAAATACTCAAGGCTGTTCTGTCTGTCTGTATGGTGTTCTGATGGTAGTAGATTTGACTGGTATTAATTCAAAGATTTTGTGATAATACCTGTTGTATTTCTATGCTCTTAGGCTTGGATATTGCTCACATTGCTAATGGATATGTTTACCACACAAAGTACGACCAGCCTAGATACATTCCATCTGGTTGTCTGCAGAGGGCAGGTTAGAAATAAATAAAAGACATATTACTGAAACACATGTATGGGGAAAGAAAACCTACAATCATGTGTATAGTATGTTTTAAGAAAATATAAGCATGTATGTTCGTGTAAATCTTTGGTTTTGGTTTGTATTAATTCATTTTTGACCTAGTGTTGTACATCTGTAAACGTATTTACATTTGGCTGTGTATTCTATTTAGCGTTTTTGGCGGAATATGACATCCATCCCCAAATGTAAAATATATAAGTAGATAAATAGGTACATTCAGAAATGCGCTTAATCAAATCCATGCTAACTTGTTGAAAAATCGTATTCCGCCAAATATCGTACACGCCAAATATAATACGTTTACAGTATACGGTACATGTACATCATGGTGTAGGGACTCGGAAATTTTAAACCCAATTTTTGATAACAAAGAACTTGAATTTTTTAATTAGTTTTTCTTTGGATTTAATTATGACATCTTTTGATGAATATGATGGGGTGTTATTTATTATGGAAATCTATATTGATAACTAAACCAATCTTGATAAATCCTGAGAAAAAATTAACTCACTGTATCCAGTCTACTTTTTAATGTACATGTATATGTATATCTTAATTATAGTGTATGTAAAACTTTCTTTACAGGAGACAACCTCTTGGCTCTGATTCTGAAGCTGGCAACCAATCCAAAACTAGCTGATCCCGGTCTGGACAGACACGGCTCAATGGTCTTCATCGATGTACTGGGGTTCTTCATGGTTCATTACCCACTCCGAATTGGAGTTATCTTGAATTATCTGGCTGTTGCACTGTCTTTTCTTCACATTTGTAAAAGATCAACAAATTACTCCCCTAAAGGTAGATTAGGCAAAAAATGATAATGATTTATTTGAATTTAAACCTGTAAAACATTGATTGGTGGATGGAAAATCTTGACATTTGACCCCAACTGCTTTTTTTTATAGAGTTGAATGGCTGGTCCTATGTGCTGTTGGTGATGTGCTCTGTGCTGCTTTCCCTGGTGGTCTGGGTGCTGTGTACGTTTTTCTTGGCCGGGTTCGGATTGGTGATGAGCTTTTCTGGAAGAGCCATGTTTTGGTTCACACACACCTTCAACATCTTCTTTGTGTTCATCATTCCTTCAATGGCTGCCCTTTTGAGATTACACCAGTATTTAAGAGATTATTTTTGGAAGGTGATTTGCATTTACATATCTACAAGGCTACCTGTGTACGTTTTTATCGGTAATCTTCACTGTAAATAATGCTGTGCATATAATTAAAAATCAAAATGGTAGAATATTCATTTATCATGGTACTTTCCTTCTAAAACAGAAAAATTTTGAATAGTTTTATTTTCTTTTAAATGTGTGACCTCGATTTGTGAATTTTTTAAAATTACAAAAACATGTTTGAACATTTGACAGAAAATCCATCCCTGTATAATAGAAGAAATCCATTTTGATGCTTCCCTCTTGATTTGGTCTGTATTCACATTCATACTGACAACAGCAGGACTGGCCTCTGCCTTTATGGCAATGTTCTGGACCTTACCCCCACTAGTCATCAGAGAATACATCGCGAACATCATCAACCCAGACTGGAAATGTATGTGCATAGCAAATTATTTTTGTTTTAAAAATCATGGATGGAATTTTGTTCTATCTTTGTCATTTAGGAGTACAGTAATGTTTCTCTTAATTCCTGTACTTATTAAAATAAAATCGAATGATATGGCATAAATTCATAAGTTACCAAAATTATACTCAAATAGACTGGGATGAAATAGTTTACATTCTCTGGTTTATTTATAAAGCATAAACTATTAAAAGTTCCTATAAATTTGGTAGCTTTCATATTCATTCCTTAACTCTTTTCCCCTTAGAGGTTTATATCCTTTAACCCTTAATGACGCGTTTTGACGACCCTGGCCATATCCTTAATGACGACTTTTGACGCACCCTATATACAGCTCTTAATTAGACCTCTCAACACCTGTTGTTTATTATAAACATGGACTGGTATACACCTGGCCATGTATACGGATGATTGTTCACTCATTCTAAATAAAGATATCACGTGATTTACCTGTGTTTGGTGGCGTGATGCATTACTACAATAAACAAAGATGGCGGACTACGATGCGGACATCGCACATGTTTTCACTTTTTGTTTATAATCAAGTTTTAATTAGTTTAGAGGCAGAATTATTTAGATTTATTGGTAGTAAGATTGAATGATGAAAGCCAGATGTCAAATTCATGCAAAATATTGGAGAAAAATCTGTGTATTTACAGAAAACGGAACACAAGGTGTGCATTACCTGCAACCCCTAAATACACGAATATACCGGTAAATTTTTTTTTTCCAAGAAGTTAACACACTTATTTTGTTAACATGTTAGATTTATCAAATCCTCTTACACCATTTACTGAAATAAAAGAAAATATTAGTCTGAAAACGATAGACATTAATTGAAAAGTCAGCCACAGGTACATTTAATTATTTACTATCAAAAAGCCAATTTCATGATAATAATGGAATTTTTCAATAAAAATTATTAAATAATTATTTGTAATACATAGAGTTTTAAAAATGTTTACCAAATATCTGTTGTGAAAATTATTCTTAATAAAGCTTTAATGTAGAACACTCAGTTTTATTTTCATATACCTGTTAGCACCTGTATTGTTTTATTAGTGACTTAAATAATTTTTTTTAATATGAATATTGAAATTTTAATTCATTACAAATCCATTGATATATAATTTTCTATATTTTTGATTTGCTAAGACCTGTAATAAGTCAATTCAAAAACACACATCAGCTGTTTTCAGTTCATCTGAAAACAGTCTAAGGGTAGCCCAGGGTAGAGTGTTAAGGATATGGGCTATGCGTCAAAAGGTGGCATTAAGGGGTAAAGAGTTAAATACAGTACTGTGGTTTCATCAATATTTGTTAAATACCAATTTATGTGAATTTTATTGAGTTGATCTACAAAATTAAATGTTCATTAAAATGCAGTTTCTAATAACTTAATACTGGTAAATTAATAGCATTATTGGCCATGAATTTACTTAACCTTGAAAGTAGGATTTTCACTAAATCCACGAAAATTGATGCCCACGAATATTGATGAAACCTTAATGCTCAACGTTGGTGAATTATTGAGATGCCTTTTTCCCGTTTTTCAGCCTCGTTGTCTACATACCTGTTAGTCACGCTCACCAGTATTGCCATTCCCGCTGTGATCATGATGGAAGTTTTCTTTGGGATCTTCTCCCTGATTGTGCCAATCATGGGCCGTTCAGGGACGGAGTTACCACCAGACCTGGCCATTGCCGTGATATCTTGTCTGTTCGTCTGTTTGTACAGTCAGTATTTGGTAAGTTGCTATAAACCAACTTTTGTTTGCAATGACTTTTTACTTGCTGACTATGAGCTGGTTCATAACGACAAATTTTCGTTATCAAGCTTATGTAGATAATCTTGAACAAATTATTTTTAAAAAATAACCAATAAAGATAAGGTTGATACAAACCTCACAAACTTTTATCATTTTCTTGTTTAACACAAATAAATGTTAGCGTATAGTATGTAGGAACATTTACCAGTTATTAAACTGCAAGAATATTTAGACAAAATGTGTTTTATGTAAATACATATAATTAACTTTTGTGTTATACTGAGAAAAAGTATTTGTTGGAGAAGTATATGTATCAATCTTGGTAAAAATTGCTTTGATATACATGTATTAACATGCAGGCTTGGGAATTAATTAAAATCAAAAGTGATTAGTGTCACAGTTTTTTTGTTTGATAGTTTTAAGTTTAATGAAAATTTATTTATATAAAAAAGAACTGGGATTTTAGCAACACAGTCAAAGGGAGAAAACTCTTCTTGATGGTTTTTTTTGTCACTTACTCATTTTTTTTCATGGTAGGTTGGAGCCACCTATTTGTGCAGCAATATGAAATCCTTCCTGATGTTCCTAGCCTCCTGTTTTGGTGTTAGTTTTCTTCTTGTGGTGTTTACCCCTTTAGGGTTCCCCTTTAGCAGTAACCCTGATGGCCCCTCACCTAAGAGAATTCTACCTTTTGTAAGTACTTGTACATATGAATACATTTGGAGCATGTAAACACTTAAATCATTTAATTTTTGCATTAAGAGATTGCAGCACTACATAATTAAAACATGTAAGGTCCATTAATACATTTTGTATTTTTATTTGTCTATATAATTCATATGAATGGGCCATTTTCCACTCAGTAAAGGGCAATCATGAGTTCCTCGGTGCAAAATAAATAAAAACAAAGAATTGAGATAAAAACCCAAGTTGCCAGTTGTATACAGAACCAAATTACAATTTTGTACATGTGTTTTCTATTTCAGCATATGCAAAGAATATTTCATGATAAAGATGGCCACATAACCAAAACGGACAGTGGCTTATGGATCTTGAACTTTGATTACCTCGGAAATAGCTTGTTTTATGATAATGAGTTCATAAAAAATTCTCACCTGAAGGAATGCGATGGACCTAACTGTGGGTTGCCCTATCTTATTCCAGTTGGTCACATGATAGATCCAAAGTAAGTATCTGTACTTGGTAAAGATTGAGAGAGAGAGAGAGAGAGAGAGAGAGAGAGAGAGAGAGAGAGAGAGAGAGAGAGAGAGAGAGGTGTTTCAGCACAAGAGAGAGAGATGAGTGTATACCTTATTTTACAGACAGTATTTTTTTCTGAGGTGCTAACCTTGTCTTATCTTCAAAATTGTCTTGTCTGAGGCTTAAAGGAATTTTCTTTATTTGAGGGAGGGGAATAACTTCTTTTATGTTTTTAAATGGCAGTGGGGGTGGTTGCCCTTTTAAATTCTGTTGTTACATTAGTTGTTGTTGCTGTACATTCAATAATATGTATCAGGGTTTGTTTTTTTTTAATCAAATAAATAGAATTCCATTCCATGCCTTAGTGTATAAAACTATATAGGACTCTTTCATCTCTCAGTAAAAAGAAACCAGAAACGTCTGGAGTAGAATATTATGGTAAGTTGTGATAGAGATTGCAGCTCCTGGATTGGCAGTAAATTGGGATTTATACAATAGCTATTATGACTACCATGGTTTCATTTACCTGATACTATGAGCAATAATTATAAAGCTATATATAGGAATTACAGTTTAAAGATTTATACTAATTAAAGAAACAATCAGTAAATTACAATTATAATGATAGGTAGGTAAACAAAAAACCACATAATGAATACGAAAGCAACTAACAGTTTATTTCTGCATTGATCTCTTTATAAAAAATTGCTGCATTGATATATGAAGAAACAAAAGAGAATTTTTTTTTGTAGACAGTCCTTATACAATATTAACAATGAGGACCCCAATGTCACCCCATTGGTTAACTTGAAGCTGATTGGGAGAAAAATTGTCTTACCTGAGGTAGAGAGATTTACATTCCAAGCTACAGGTAAATAACTGTTAATACACATTTTTTAGACATTGCAATGCAGCTTAATTTTTCTAATGCATAATTAGGTATATATTAGGATTAAAATCAAAAGAAAAAAATTATTCAAAAGTATCATATATTTTTATGATTTATGATCTTGCCAAAAGTTTGGAATTAATTTTGTAACTTAACTTGATTATAATTCATTCAGAACTGATTAACTGAAACCGTTCATGTCTACTAATAATTGGCATTGCAACAGAATTATGTATGCATTTGAATGAGGGAATCCAGATTTCCTAATTTTGTGTATTGTTAAAAATTCTTTATTCTTCTTCTAATATACATGTATGTACATATACTTTATCTGTCCGCAGGACCAGATCACATGACCATGTACATTGTACCTCAGCCTGGCATCGAGCTCGTTGATTGGTCCATCGATAGAGGACATCCCACTCCAGTGTCAAAAAGAAAAGACTCCAACGAAACTTTGTACTTTGTGTATTATTCACATGGGATCAAACCAGACAAGCCCTGGCAGTTCTACCTCGATTTCAAGGTACAGGTAAATCAAAAAGTTGTAAATGCTTCCATATACATGTACATGTACTGTATGCTTGCATGTACCTGTACTTTATTTCATCAAGATCCAGTCTTCAATTAAGTATTGAATCCTTATTTTTTGAAAGATATAGTCTCATAACTGCAATGGTGTGTGCATACAAATTGAATAACGCGCGTTAGCGCGTTATGAAAATTTGTTTGCACACCGTTGCAGTTATGAGACTATATCTTTCAAAAAATAAGGATTTAATGCTTATATTTACATTTTTTTTACCTTCTTGCCTTGTATGCAAATGTGAATTATACCTCAAAATTACTGCATTATCCTATGGGTAAGTTCAAATTAATGGAAGAGCCTTAGTAACAGCCACAAGCGTGATCTTTGATTTTCGCTTGTGACGTTGCATTTATCAGCGTTCAACGTTTGTGACGTCACAATTAAAACTCGTGGTTTAACCTTTTAGTACCCTGTCTGTGTTATGGTGCTATATCTGCAGTAGCTTTACATGCAAAATATATGTGGAATGTAAATATACACACATAAAATTTGTGTGTGCATGCCTGTGTTGTGTTATACACAAATGGCAAAATTTTACCCCTTTAAAAATATTCGCATTTACAGTACCTGTATATCTTACTATTTTTTGCAGATGACGGAGAAAACAGACATGGTTACAGAAATTGCCTTGTGTGGTCACTATCTCCATGGTGACCAGCACATCACGCCACTGCTTCAGCGGTTCATGGACAGCCTTCCTGATTGGACTGTTCCAAATCCCTGGGTCGTGACCTACAACCTATACCAATTTTAATTCGACAGCAAAGTACTCAGTCATGTTTAATAGTGCATCTTAATACATGTATGTTGAAAGTTGATGTGACAGCATTGACAAGTTCTCGTTCATGAACTTTCCTTTTGTTTTTGAATTTTTCTCTTTTTTTTCTTATTATTTTGATAAATAGGTTAATTGTATTAGTTTTTTTTAATTGAACCAATTACCGGTTTTTATTACATAGTGACCATGTTATAATAGTGCATGCTATAAATCATGATTTTTTTTATTACTAGTATGGTACTTCATACTTTTTTTTTGTTTTTTTTATTTCTGTTCATATATGAAACCTGTCAGTAGAATGATCCTTTGATCATAGAAGCATTCCTAGGGTCACATTCAAGGTACAGTTTTGCTAACTTTTGAATTTAATCATTTTTCTGTCAGTTACAATGAACAACAGCAGTTATAAATGTTTTTTTCTGTAACTGGTTTGAAGGGGCATTGTACCATTAACTGTGAAAGAATTGAACTGAAAATCCAATATGGCCACCTTGCATGCATGGCTTTTGAAATTTCTTTAGGTTAACATGGTACAGATGTTCCTTAATCACTGGTTCTGAATCAGTTATTAACTTATATTTACAAATCTTAAAAATCTTTCTTATTTTTTTATTTTTAAAACATTTTGCATCAAGTTTAATTGACACATATGTAGTTCACAATGGATTGTTTACCGCGGTAACTTTTATACTTGATATTTTTTCTGACATGCAATTATAAGTTCTATCTATTTAACAAATATAGAGACAATCTTTCAAGTGCTTTTTTGAAACTTTTTATTCACAGATTTGTGCCTAATTACTGGAATAGTAATCGATTATGTACTTAATGATATTTCATAAGTGAATAATTAATTCAATTTTTTTTAATTATGTTGTTTTAATTACCGGTAATAAATATTGTATTATGTATTTTTGTTAGGTTTACAGTATTGTATACATGTAAGTCTATAAGGTTGACAGTTTAAGGCTTCATTTCTACATATTTTGCTCGAATAGGATTTATAAGTATTTTTAGTTTGCATAGTTATGATTACAAAATGTAGTTTTTCACAATTTTTTTTTATTACGAAGGAAACAAACCTTTTGAATCATATTTTAATGGTGCAATTTATATCTTTCTTGTCCCATTTACACTCCATCTGCTGACGTCATTATTCGCAGTGCAATCTGTGTGCACGCTTTCCATACAGTGAATATATATACTGTACCATATTTCTAAAGAACCCAGCATTATATAATAGAACAATCAAGTTAATCTACGAGCAAAGTATCTGTGATCTTAATTGTTATTCCTTTGAATTGACTGTGATATACATGTACGTGCTGGATATGCAGCAATTAGTAACTAAAAAGTGAATTTTGTATTCGCTATAAATTAATACAGGTTGCAATATGTTCACAAGTTTCTTTTTATAAAAGTATCATTACACATGAAATTGTGACAGGAGAGTATCTGCAAATCTGAAATCCAAATTCTCTTGCCATTTGCATGATGGCTTTTATGATATTTTTAATCTTTGTAAACTCATTTCCACCATGATGTGGTCCCCTTTCTCCCCCAGGGTCGAGGCTGAAGCCTCTGTATAAGGCATCTCAATCCTCCTCCACTGCCCCCTGGTGGCTAATTGTATTCAGCGTGTCGGCACGCTCGCGCAACATATTTTATTTGTAAATTAGATTATCGCTTATGCGATTTTATAATTATCATCGGACACCCTCCTGGTAATCAAATTAAATTTGCTAGTAATTTTACGGCATAAATCATTTAATCCAGCTCATTTAATATATATGAGCAAAGAACCATATAATTACTTAGTATAAAATATGGACTATGTCAAACCCCTAGCTGACATAAGAAATGTGTTACTTTGGTAATTATAAAGCTACCAAACTTATAAGAGTGTAAGAAAGTTGTATAGCAACAAGGATTTTAAAATAAAGTTGATGCTTGTATTTATCTATAAGCTACATATAAAAAAATATTTTGCTTGGCAGCCAGTATCAGATAAAATTTAGGTTTTATGTGTGCACATGTGCGTAATGTGAGCATTAAGAACTGATATATTGCAGCATTATTGATGTGCTGGTGCATCACGAACAATACAGGGCTGCGTTTTACATAAGAACTCACGACCAAGTTTTTTAATTCTAATTAATCATAAACTAATCAATGTTTTATTCTAATGGCTGTATAAAATATAATTTTGGAAATCAAAATACCCGGTCGTTGTAAATAAATGGTTTTTATACAAAAAACCACTCCATGAGACTGAAAATATTTACGACTTTGTCATAAGTTCTTATGTAAAACGCAGTTACAAATATATAACATGTATATTTGTTAAAATTCCATCTCAGTCTCTATAGTTATTCAATTTAACACCTTTTTCTAATCCTCTTTGAAAATACTTCTAAATAGAAATAGTATATAGAGAGATTAGATTAGATATTATTTTCACAAAATGTGTGGGTTTTTTTAAATGATTTACTCTTTATTTCTTTTAGGATTGTCCTTTTTTTAAAGCTGTTTTCACATATCCGCCACTTGTGTATATATAACAAGTGATTAAATTGCTCAAATTCATTGTTGTTAAATAACCTACGTACCATCTGTATCCTGTATACATGTACCCGGTATATGTATGCTATTTTTATTATGTGGGTATATACTACAGACAGTATACATGTATGATGTACATATTATAGTGTGTTCAATGCTTTTTTTCCTTTTATTTTTTTTCTAGATTATAGGTCAATCGTTTAAGGAATTTTATGATGCTATATTTACAAGTCTGTTTTGGGAGGAGTTTTGAATTTTACAAAACCATATAGAGGTAGCTCAATGGGAAAATTCAAATGAGTTGACATATGTTATACAGCCACAGTGCCTCACATACCCCAAAAATATGCAATTTGCGGCACACAAAAAAATTGCGCTACTTTTTGACTGATGAACATTATTTTCTTCTAACTCATTCTGTGGAAATACTTATATTCAATTAATACCATAAATGGATTTTTCCCATCGAGCTACAGATGTGCAGGTATGCAAAAAATACTGCTTATATCTGAACAAAAAATTTGCACATGTGTTCATTTTACTGTATTAATGATTTTATTGCAAGCACAGTGCAGCACATATCATACATTAAGGGACACAAAAGATTTGAGTGTGTATTATTGAGATTTTTTTTAGTCATGTTTTATAATTCATGTCATTTGAACCATTTTTTACTAATCTTCATTCTTACTATCTTAATACATTATATACTTTGATTCTTACACCAATGTGTTTCATTGAGAAATTTAAGTACTGCGGTACTATAATGGAGGCAAAACTTGATATAGGGCTCTATACATTTTCTTTAGAATTTTTGCATGGAAGTTCAATGTTGAAGAATATACAAATTAACATTGTTTCCCAAGTAATACACACACAAAATGATATTAATTATTTTAAATACTTTTCATTGCAAGTACTTTTTTTTATGTTTCCAAGATTGATATGCCTATGTTTGTCAATAGAATTCCATTTTGACACTTTTTGTTTGACATTCCATTTATATCTATATTTACATGTGCATGTATTTGTTAATTTTTCTTTACAAATAATAAGAATGTTGTTTAAAATATGTTCTCATATTTTAATTTTTTTTATAGTATAATTTTCAACAACAAAATATTATAATTTTTTTTTTAATTTATAATGCACTTACATGTACAATGTATGTAAACTCATTCGGCAATACAATGTAACTATCTTTCTCAACAAAATGGCATAATTGTATTACATGTACAATGTACTAAAATAATAAATTTGATGTGATTTTGATTTGCATACAGTGAAACATGTTGTAATTATTATTTACCGGTATACCGGTACATGGCAAAAGTCTAGCTGCAGGTCTGTAGCTCCCAATCTGAAAAATTTCAAATGGTTGATCTGGGAGATCCTAGGTTATCCATCCGAATTTTTCCTAGTCTAGCTGCAGGTCTGTAGCTCCCAATCTGAAAAATTTCAAATGGTTGATCTGGAAGATCCTAGGTTATCCATCTGAATTTTTTCTAGTCTAGCTGCAGGTCTGTAGCTCCCAATCTGAAAAATTTCAAAGGTTGATCTGGGAGATCCTAGGTCATCCATCCGAATTATTTCAGACAGAGATCGAGCTACAGACCTCAAGCTAGACACCAAGCTTTAAATGGGTTTAATTATTGTATTAATATCAAATGGTTGGATCTGATGGCCATAGTGACTGATGAATGCTAGGTATTTTATAGCCAAATAAATCTTGTATAGTGTATCATAGAGGAGCGGATTTACCAATCTGATTAAAATCAGCCGTTTTGATACGCTACCGCTCTCGAACATCTGAAACAAGACAATCTAAATATTTCAATATAAGGTCGTGACCTTTTCGACCAATGAGAATCCCCGTCTCTTAAAGACTATCGGGTGAAGTAACAACAACGTAAATATAACCGCACAGATTTGTGGGAAATGATCTTCTGGCAGAGTTTTGCTAGCCACAATTTGATTGGCTTATCGAAAGGTCGTTCGGACGTGACCTCTAAGCGGCTTGTTTCAGATTTTCGAGAGCGGTAGCGTATCAGGACGGCTGATTTTAATCAGATTGCGAATTTACAAGTCTCATTTTAATTAGATGCGAAATAAATAGGATATGTTGATTTGTCTCTTTATATGCCAGTAAATTTATAGCCATTGAGTATACATAAAGAAATCCAGATGTATTCATACAGCCACTGACAAAACCGAATCAGGATCCAACCATTTTCAATCAATTTGCTCACGTATAAATATATATACTCATTCAATGAATGAACCCCAATGAGAGTTCAAAGTTCATCATAAGAAATGGATGTACCGGTAAACCAACTTTTTGATTCTGAAGAATATGGAGGCTCTTATTTCATTGCCAAATAAATGAGGATGAAATCAAAATCAACTGTTTCTTACAATACAAACACAGTCTGAAATCAACATACATTGGCATTGCATACACAGACATAAAATCTTACATATTGGCATGGTCGTCGGATGGTGCTTTGTAGATTTTCAAGTCTTTCAAATTTAAAAATCACTGTATAAGAAAAGGATACATCTTTTAAAAGCTAGCCCCTTGCCCCACATTCTTCCATGCTTGTGAAGTAAATGAAATAATTAAGATTTTAAAATGTCATTGTATTGTGTTTTATACAGTAAAACTAATTTGCAATATACTTTGGTAAAGACAGTGTTTCTCAAGTGAGTGATGTGGCCCATGGGCCTCTTGTTTGGCAAAGAGGAGTAAATCAAATGGAGCAAGAATGCATAAAAAAAGAAACAAAAATGATCCCTGATGAATCGGCCACATCAACAAACACAACTTTGGTTGTTAATGTTTGTTGATGAAGTTACTGAAAAAAGAACTTGTACTGCATTTGAGTTTTGAATAACAAGTTACAGCTAATTACAAATATATTATTAAAAAAAATAGATGTATTGGTTCTTATGCACCATCACATTAGATCAATGCTGTCACATTGAATATTTTATTGCCATATTGAAAAAGGGGAATGACTCGATACCCACCTGCCACGTTATATTTCGAAATATTTGGCCAGAGAACCAACACATTAAATTTTTTCTTGGCTACTGGGATATCAATATTAGCTATCTTTCCAGTCTGCATTCAAGCTTACTTGCATGTTAAAGGTTAATAAAATCATGTACATTTCTTTGGACGGAGACTTGAGAATTAATGTATACCTTTTATACTAGTTTGAGCATTGCACAACATTTCTTTGTATAATTAATCCATAAAAAGTTGCTCACATCTAAAATTGTAGAACAAGATACATGTACAAGTAACCTTCCATGTCATTTTCAATTTGAATCTATTCTTCTTGAAAGATATTCTTATACATTAAAAAAATGTTTACTACACAGATATAGTAAATTCTCTGATTTAGTGAAGTTTTCTCAAGTGCCAATTAAGCAAAATTCTTTTAAAATTTAAGGTTACAATTAACTCGGTTTTAACAAATTTATGGATTTATCAAATTGATTTTGAGTCCTTTAGAGGTGAAAAATAATGCCAATACCAATTGACATAATTGATTTCAACATAAATCCTTAAATTTACAACCCATCATATTAGGTTTACAAAGAAGGTTTTTTTATTTGATGCTTCTATAAGCACTAATGGTAGTCATGATAGTTTTGTGGTAAAAAATTATGGATATAGCTGTGTAAATCCACTGTACCTGGGACTTTGCTATATCCAAGTTTTAGTACTTTGACTGTAAACATATCTTCATATTTGCAATGTAAATTTATATATATATATATATATATATATATATATATATATATATATATATATATATATATATATATATATATATATCTATATATATATATATATATATATATATATATATATATATATATATATATATATATATATATTTTTTTTTTAAGGAATAAGGAATCATTCTCTGAGTATTATGAGGTGATATATTCGGTTGGGGCGTGGTCAAATCCAATAAAGCCCGAAGGGCTTTATGATAGATTTGACCACGCTCCGACCGAAATTATCACCTCATAATATTCAAAGAATGATTCCTTATTCCTTATATTTATATTACTTCCAATTTGTACACTTTAAAACAGAATTATTTTAAAATCACTATTTTTTCATGTAGCACGTGCTATGTATTACTGAGCAGCGCAGCCAATACCGTTTCTCGGCTATGCTATTAGACACGCCCATTTTGTGTCATTCATGTTTTATGAAGTTATTGGGTTTTTGGGTTCAAAATTGATTCGTAATGTTATCGCAGACAAAGACAGTTGAAAATGTAAATATATATATAATATATATAATATATATAATATATATATATATATACACACACACACACACATGCATGCACATGTATATATAAATGAAAACTTTCTATATAGATCATAATTTATTTAAGTATTGCATATTGCACACAAAAATGCATGATTAAAACAAAGAAAAAAAAAACATTCATACCTTTCAAATATTCTAGAGTTTATAAAACCTTCGCATACATGTATTAAAATCATTTTTTGTACAAAATAATGCATTGATTATGATAAAGACATAGTAAAACATGTAATTGTATGTAATTATCAAAAAAGAATCCCACTAGAGGTTCAAATGATTGAACCAATTCCTGATACAATGTAGCGTTTTCCACTGAATAGATTACGAGTCACAGTCTCTTGTCTTCACTATCCCATTCCTCTCTTGCTCGGACCTTTTCTTTACAACACTGTGTCTTTTGATTACCAAGGCGGAGTCATTGGTTGAGGGTTCTGTAGGTAAGACATCACAACAGCTGATATTGACAACCTACAAACAGAAATTAACAGTATTGAAATTATTACTTTGCTTAGTGTTAATCAAACTTTCTTATAAGGTGACTGTAATTTCATATTTCTGTTTTCATTTTAGCTTACCAAGTACCAATATCATGTATGATATTTAGTATTTCACATTCAACTTGTATATCAATGAATAACATTCATTTTCAGCTCAAGTTTTCAAACTACTGGGTAATAAAATTCATGCAAACTAAATTCAGCAATGAATCTGTCCATTAACATATTCTTGTAAAAATCAGAAATGTTATCTAAATCCTGCTCAACTATATGTCATAGATTTTTTTTAAATTATTGCTGTAGCTGTCTTTAAACAAGGCTTTGATTTTTTTTTTCATTTGGGGGCTGGGGTTTGGATGGGGCACTTCAATTGCATTATGAAAATCTGACAATGAACAACAGAGCAAAATTGTCTACAGCAGCTAAGCTTTCTAAAGTGAAAAAAAAAAATTTCTTAAAAATTCTAAAAATTCATTTTGCAATATTAACATTTCATGAAATAATTAAGTGTGAAGTATTATGAATGCTGTCCTAATGAATTGTCAAAGGTCATTCCTAACAAAATTTATTTGTCATATAAATTATTATTATTATAGTCCAGCAACTACTTACATAAAGCTACTTAGCATCTGTTTGGTATCTTCTGATGTCCTTGCATTGGCAAAACTGATGAATGAACAATACACTGCAGCCCAGGCACACCATTTCAACTTAAAGAAAATATCATTCACTAAATTAACCCACAGGTGCTTGGGGACGGGACCCCCACCCCAATATTCACCCCCACATTCCCGAGTTATTTTTTTCATCATTTATTTTTTAAATTATATGTTAATGTATGCAACACTAAAAAAATTCACAATTAATGCGAAATAAGCTATGTATAAAAAAATGTATATACCACTGGTATAAAAAGAGAAGAAGGTTGGCAACTTCAGCAGACGCCATCTTTTTCACATTTTACACCATCGATCTCTCGTTTCAATTCTCAGTGAACGGAAGTCGTTCATTCTGCATTAGTTTAGTCACAGGCAACTATTTTTAGCAAAAGGTAAAACCAGAAGAAGACATCCGAGTGGCTTTAGATACATGAAAAGATCAGAGGATCACGATTGCTAAAACAGTAAAATTTTACTAAAAATAGTTGCCTGCAACTAAAATAATGCAGATATGACGACTTCCGTTCACTGAGAATTGAAACGAGAGTTCGATGGTGTAAAATGTGAAAATAACACGACTGGATTTATTGAAAAGTCGCAGAATAGCATTGCACCTCATTTATTAATAACTTGTGGAAATACAGCGACCATCACTTTCAGCCGGTCAGTTCTTTTCAGTTAAATAATGTCGGGATTTCCTAGCGAGGTGTCGAATTTTACAAGATGGCGTCTGCTGAAGTTGCCAACCTTCTTCTCTTTTTATACCAGTGGTATCCCTATACATTTTTTATACATAGCTTATTTCGCGTTAATTGTGAATTTTTTTAGTGTAGCATACATCAACATATAATTTAAAAAATAAATGATGAAAAAAATAACTCGGGAATGTGGGGGTGAATATTGGGGGGGGGGGGGGGTCCAGTCCCCAAGCACCTGTGAATTAACCAAGATCGTAGATTATAAAGCATCAATTGGTTATTGAGTGTTTTATATGCACCCATGCTGTATACTATGAGATTGTGATTATTTTTATTGCAAGTGAATAAATATACTACTTGTATATGAAACATTTTCCCCATTTTAATATATACATTCAATGATCTTTGATCAAACTAAAAGTTCTCAAATTTATTTAGTATTCTCATACCTTCATCATAAGTCCACACATACTGAAAATCATTCCAAGGAGATTCATGTAGTCTGGGGTAGGATCATCTGATGGAGTCCCAGCTTGAGGGGGTTTATACCTATATAAATCACAATAAAATACAGGTATGAAACCTTAATTAATCAAATTAAACTATTGAAATACTTAAAAAAAATTTCTATTGAAATACTTATAATTTTTTTATTCTAGAATTGTTACTGTTGTTGTTTAAAAATTCCAATTGTTAACCATTTTATATCAGTACATTAACGTTATACTCTGTCCCGAGTTTTTGTTTCCACCGCTTTTTGCTTGATATTTCAATAATCATGAATACCTTTGTGCTCAAACTATGTTCATCCACTAATATGAAAAATGTCCAGATTATCTGTTTTGAAACGCCCCCTCTACCGCTTCAGGTTTCAATACACATCCCAAAATAGAAAGTCTACGGAGATTTAGCATTGCATCAGCCATTATTAAGCCCGGATGATAACGTTGAAAAATTGCGCGAGGTGTCCCGAGAACTTCCGAATGGAGAAAAGATGTAAACATTTTCCATTATGAATCTCCGTAAGAAATTTGTTTTCGGTCCTGTGAACTTATATGAGTGAAAAATGATAATTTGTCAATGAAGACATCTTGGATATTTTCTCTTTTATCGATTTCAACAGCATTTCTTTCACAGGTATGTGTATTTTAATTAAAAATCATCAAAAAGAGATGGAAGCAATAACTTGGGACAGACTATTAATAGATGGTTCAGGTCACGAAATTTTTTTAATATTTTGCAAAATTATCTATCTAGAAAAATGTCATTCTTTTAAAGTCGGTTCAGAAACAAAATTTACTAACGTTGGTTTTAAATGAAATTAGGCAGCCTACATACCGAAAAGAAAAAACGACATAATTTTGAAATAAACAATGTAGATATGCAACAAGGCAGCGTCACCAAGTTTGAATTTCCTCGATGCACGAACTTGAATCGTTTGTATTTGGGCCATAAGACATGTATATTTCAAAATTTACATATCAGATTGTTTCTATATAAATAGTATTAACCAACAAATATATGATAGGCTTACCTTACTATCTTGTTTGGTCTCCTTGGGTCTTGATGATTTGTAAGCGTACTCATCTTGATTTTTGACCGGAAGTGGTATCAATCAATGCAATAATAAACAGGTTGTACACTAAACTCTTCTATTTGACAAACAGCAACATGAGGGACCGATAATATATTTTTTTTTAGATATATCCAAAAATAATAATTGTAATTCCTCACTTGCCACAAGTGATAATAATACGTAGATACGGAAGCGCATTAGGGCCGCAGCAGTATTTTTTTTTTATAAATTTGTTATAACAGATTATCAATTTGTTATAACAGAGTATCAATTTGTTATAACAGATTGTTAATTTGTTATAACAGATTGTTGTTAATTTGTTATAACAGATTGTTGTAAATTTGTTATATCAAATTAGTAAATTGTTATAACAGATTATTAATCTGTTATAACATTTAATCAATTTGGTATAACTAATTAGTAATTTGTTAATATATATCAAAGTAGTAATTTGTTATAACAAACTATCAATAACAAATTAGTAATTTGATATTTGTTATAACAAGTAATCAATTTGTTATAACAATTATTAATTTGTTTTAACAAATTTTTAATATCATAGAAATATTATAGCATTGTACGGAAGCGTATTAGGGCCGCAGATTATCAGATAATTTGTTATGAAAATTAGTAATTCGATATAACAAATAGGTAATTTGTTATAACTTTGTTGTGGCCTTAATCAACATGTGGCGTTTTAGACACCAGCTTTCTATAACTTTTCGTGGCGTTTTAGTCACAACTTTTTTTTTTGTTAATCCTTATACTCTTTTATTCTGTTGTATTTTCAGCGATTATTCAATAGCATCTCTATATATAACCCTGTTTAAGACTGTGAAAAAAGCGTCATTAACACATATTTACACATCAGTATAAGCTCATTAATGAATTTATCATGTTTAACTTTGGGTCTTTAATTGTCGTTCAATATTATTTTATAAACAATGAAGAGAATAATTATGGCAGAAAAACTAAACTCGTACAAAATCATATCATTCGCCCTAACTTGTGGGTTCATTAACAAATAAAAAACCTACCAGGTCAGTGACTTTGGGTTGTCCGGATGATAACGCTGAACATGCACGAACCATCGTTTTTGAAAGTTAGGGAGGGGGGGGGGGGTTGCAGACCTACCCGACAGGCAAAATGCAAAACACTATATACCTATCTTCAAAATCGTAATCCTTATATAGAGAGAGGCAGTGATGTAGCACTCGTAAAATTACTTTAAAAAAGAAAGAGTTTTCGCCTTACTCTAAATCTTCAAATTTTTAGTCGGGGGGAGGGGGGGGGGGGGCTAATGCCACGCCACTATTAGAACATTTTATTAGACTGTTATAAAATTTTCGAATTAATAAAATTAACTGTTACGTTTTTCTCTGTTTTAAGGTAACTCCAGTGTCTTTCGGATCCGGTTCTTTTTTTACACGGCGTGCTAAATTTCCGGTTATAATTTTGGCACACAACAAGTGTATTAAAATAATTATGGTTTGGTCAAAAAGTGGAAAATTTGTTAAAATATAGCATCTCCGTCGTTTAGAGGGATTGGAGAAAGCAAGGAAAGCAGCGAAATGTAAAACAGTAAATGAATGTGTAATACTAGTATAATTGTACGTATTGTATGCATTCTCCTCCAACAATTTCACTGCGTTTATGTAGCTTGACGACCTCATGTGTCCTCCGGGACAAGGAGAGGATAAGTAAGTACTTGTGTATACAATTAAAACTACATAACACTGATTGATGTTTAATCTACAGATAAATGTGAAAACAACTGGGATAGAAAATATTTGACAGAAAGAGGGAGGGGGTACTACTGCACTCAACTATATGAATTTTTTGGCAGTCTCGACCTTAATTTTATATGTATAATAACAGTTTCATTGAGTGTATCAATTTAAGTGACTGTTAGATTGTGTCTTTTTGGTACATTTCATTTTTTTCCAAAGTTTGCAAAAAACAACTTGTAAAATTTACATTTTCAATATGGGGGTACACATGTTCAAGAGACTATCAATCAAAACCTAGATGGTCAATTTTGATAAACTATGTATTTTTGTTAACACAATATGTAACTCTTAATAAATATTCTTTAAAAAATGTATGTAAACTGAATATTTTTTTAGAATTTTTCAACAATATGCAATTTTGTGATTTTTTGGGGAAGGTCGTGGCAAGAAAAAATGTAATATTTTTAATATTTTCTGTAGAAAATCAATAAAATTTTTATGATTTACTGATAATCAATTGATTTGCTTAAATTATAACCTAACATGATGTATTTTGGTGCATAATTTAATAAATTATGAGATCATGCATCATGGTGTTAAATTTTGGCTGTTAAATTATTGGATCTTGTGAGCTGAAGCTCACTGTAGGAAAACAAACGTGCAAAGGTATAAATATTTCTATAGTAAGTTTATAAGTTGTTTTAACTATTAAAATTAAAAAATGTTTGGTTTGACACGGATTTCTAAAACACTGGAGTTACCTTAAATAAATATATAGGGAATTGTAACTTATTATAAACTTTGTTAAATCACTCATTCAGCATTATTCAGCTTTCCAACTCCATAACATACTAGTAAGACATACGGAATTTGTCTTAATTTACGTATTTGTAACAGTTTGCCTTAAAATTTTTTGATGTTATACTAAAGTTCAATTTTTGCACTGCCTAATATTTTTTTACCTCTGTCCCAGGGACTTAAATAACAATTCATCGCAATTCAGTTTATTCACTAATAGACCATGAAATGGTACATGAGGTCAATCAGTATATACAGTTCAAAAGTCAGAGGTACATTTTATAAATGAATAGATAGGTAGTAAATAAAAAGTAAATAAGCATAAATAAACAATATATACAATGAAGAAAGAAACAAGTAGAAGCATGAAGGACATACATGTACTATTATATATCAGATTGTATATTTTGATAATAAAATACATGTAACATATTTTTTTCAGAGTTGTGCCATTAGTACAAGAAATAAGCTCGCAGAACTTAATAGTTTTTTTTGGCGCTGAACAGTATTTATCCTCACGATATTTAGGTCTAAACATCAATAACAGAATTCAGATTATATTCCGAAATTTGTTGTACATGTACATGTAATTAATAATGATTATTCTCGCTGGCCAGACAGGCTGATCCGATTGGTAAGAAAATGAGCCCATTTAGGTTTTCTTTATTTTATTTCATTTTTGATTAATCTTTTCATGCCAACCAAAATATATTGATAATTTTATTTTTAGTGTACATGCACATGTATTCTAAGTTTATACTACATATATATGGAGCTTGACAGTACCAGTAATTTGTACTGATTTTATGGAATGAAAATAATTAACTGAATACACATTTACTTATATTTACATTCTACTGTGTTTTTCCATTAAATTCTGTGATCTTCAAATGCCTCTAAATGCAACAAGTAGTCAAAGGTTAAAATGACGAGTTTTATTATGACGTCACAAACGTTGAACGCTGTAAACTGCAACGTCACAAGCGAAAATCAAAGTTCACGCTTGTGGCTGTTACTGTGGCTCTTCCATTAATATTAACTTACCCATAGGATAAGATAAGAATTTTAAGGTATGAATCACATTTGTAGACAAGGCAAGAAGTTAAAAAATGTAAATATAAGCATTAACTCATGATTTTTTGAAGTATACACTCTCATAACTGCAGCGGTGTGTGCATACAAATTTTCATAACGCGCTAACGCGCGTTACTCAATTTGTATGCACACACCGCTGCAGTTATGAGAGTGTATACTTCAAAAAATCATGATTCAATGCTATAATAATATTTACAACTATCAAAATAATTTATCACACAAAATCCAGTTTATTAACAATATATTATTCCATTATTGCACATTGTCAGAACCAGATAATGATCACTGTAGATACTTGAACACGGTCACTGTGTTGGTGTCACATTGTCCCACATGGAGATTGTTCTCATCATCCAGACACACACCACGGGGACCACTCAATCCTTGTTGTGGCGTGAGTAGTAGAGACAGGAACTGACCGTCCTGATCAAGGATGTTAACTGTGTTACTGTAACCTTCACAAACAATGATGTGACCGAGGAGATCAGTACAGATACCATAGGGAAAAAACTTTGACCCCTGACCTGTGTACGAGAACCTGTGTTGTCCTGATTTATCCACCACCACTACAGCTTGTTTGATACAGTCTGATACACAGATATCACCATTAATGTTTTCTGTAATGTAGTGTGGATTACCATACAGCCCCTGTCCTTTGTTGTCCCTCTGTATATTCTGTATTTCTTTCCCTGTCTTGTTGTACCTGGTGACTTTAGCCTTTCCATCCTTTACCATCCCTACCAGTATGTCCCCGTTGATGTGGGAGGAGTGTATGCTGAGTGGTGACCAGTCTCCTGTTTTAATGAATTCAGTGACTGTATTATCCAGTGTTATCCTATTGATGACTTTGTTCTTTCTGTCTGTATAGATCAGATCCCCGTCCTGTGTGACTGTGTGGTAGCCATATTTACCACTGGTTTGTATCATCTGTAGCTGATTCCCCTGTAGATCCGTTTGGGCAAGGTTACCATTATTATCACTGACCCAGAGTCTGCCTGATTTACCTAATGATATATGCCATACTCTTTCAACACCTGGTACTGTGTACTCCCTGACCTTGGTGACAGAAGAAGACAGAGACAGTGTAGGTTTCACGTCAGATTTCTCTCTGTATCGTTTCCTCTGTTTCTCTGTAGCTTCCAACTGTGTAGAGGCAGTCTCCATGGGTTTTATTTTTCTGTTCACTGGTTTAGTGTCAGGAACAGTTACTCTACCCAGTAGTTTGGTGACATCCTCCTTGGTGTATTGACCAGCAGTAATTACTGGAGGGACTGGTTTGGTGGTCTCTGGTATGGGGTCTATTTTGAATTTTTTTGTCATTTCCTGCATCAGGATTTGAAAGTTTTTAGAAGAAAGGTAGCCATGGAACTTTTTGACAAGTTCGTTAAGATAAGAAATGTAATCATTATACTTTTTGTCTTGGGAATTTAACAGCTGAAGGAGAGACTTTTCTTGTTCATTGACTTGTTTTATATTGTCTGATGTCACGGCATCCACCATTCTTTTTAGAGACTCAGCTTCGGCCTTCATAGATGCTCTTATGCTGTCCATGATCCTCTTAATCTCTGAAGAATCTATCTTTATGGATTGAAGCAAATCCTGTGAAGTTGGGAGGAAATACTCTTCAATTCTATTAATTTCATTCAGACAAACTCCACATTTTTCTGCATACACTGTTTCTAAATCTATAAATGTGTGTCCACTATGGTCTTTGGTTGCACATTTTGAACAAACCGGAACTTGACATTGCTCACAAAGCATGTCTACATATCTGTTTACATGGGTTTGGCATTTACCTTCAGGAAGTTGTCTTTGGCGTTGTTGGTAAGGGACCACTTCATGGTTCTTGGTATCTGGAATCTTCTGATGTTCGTCTCTGCATTGTTCACACACTGGTCGGTGATTGCAGTAAAACTGGCAGTTGTTCTCACAGTCTTCAGTGCCACACACCAAGTAGTGCTGGGCTGTAAATGGTATTTGCGATTTGGAAAATGCCATCTGTAAAGATTGTTTATTGAAATAAAGTTCTACAGTTAACAATAGCATGCAATAACAATAGCATGCAAGTCACCCAGAAGAGAGTTTTTTAATATATACATGTATCAAAGATTTCAGTAGTCTGATATAGAGTGTTTACTGTAAAATTGTTCTTGCTAAGAATTTAACTACCCTGCTTTATATTTTTAAAAAAAGACAAAAGACAAAAAAAAAGACAAAAAAAAGTACATTAAAAACCAAAATAATACTTCCCCGACATGTTTTATTTTACATTTGCTACTTGAGCTATTAATTCCATGTTCACCCCCCCCCTTTCATAATGTTTTTCTTCAGTCATTTGTTATTATTTCTGATCTCTATACACATCATATAAAATGACTTAAACATTACGACTCTGGGTCAGTTTCTATTCACAGAGACTGGTTTCCCTTATATTGAGAAGAGGGATACATGCATGGGCACGATCCTCTGTCAACGTACGAGCACCTGTTACTGAAATACATTATCTCGAAAGTAGCCTCTCCCAAACTGGCTTATAGTTACATTACCTCAATTATATGTAAAGTTTATTACACAATAAGTTATGTAAATTGTACTTTTCTTATTATGAAATACATAATTATTTACCTGTGTAATGGACAAAGTTCACACAACAAACATTGGAATGCAAGATTTAAACGAGACTTCACGAGATTAGTAATTTACTTCCTTGATATGGATTACCTGTCATGCAGAGAGAGAGAGAGAGAGAGAGAGAGAGAGAGAGAGAGAGAGAGAGATCATGTAAACTTCATACAAATTTTGTGAGCCATATTAATATTTTAGTTGTCATTATAGATATATAGCTTTGCACCCCCAACCCCCGAGCACGCATATTCATGGGTGAAACGTTTTTCCTCGATAAATTATTGATTTTTTTTAATCATTTTTTTTTAGTTAAATCGAATGTTCATTGTCAATAAATGAACATAACATGATGTAGAAACTCGATCTAGCCTTATTTCTTCGTTAATTTTATTTGTTTTATACCTCGGACTAAATAAATATGCTGTATTGATACATGCAAATTCTAGTAGCTAGTATTTCATTTGGATACTCAGAAAAGGATTTTTTAAAACACTCATTATTACATATTCCTCTTTTTTAAAGACGAAGATTGAGACATGACTCATGTAGACTTCATATTCATTCGGTATGAAATATGTTTTCAAAATGAGGATAACGTGTAAAAGACATTATAACGCGAGGGAAAAAAATTATAGGGCCTTTTCAAAAGATGTTTCACAGGACGTGAAAAAGAGGCGGAGTAATTCATGTCTAATTCCAAGAAGAAGTAATTAATCTAAAAGGCATTTTTGTATTGATGCCATAATCCTTTTAATAAAAACGAAAATGAAAAGTTAAAATCTGAATTGTGAAACTGATATTAAAGGAAGTTTGAAGAATTTAAAAGGTTTTTTTTTTTTTTTTTTTTACACCTTAATCACTGGGGGTCGGAGAAGCGTGAACAACGCTTGCACAGAGAAAAAAACCTTATCATTAAAATTTCTGTATTTAGTGAAATTTATAGGACAGAACACTAGATGTGGTACAAAGATGTTCCATTCAATTAGTCCGCTTCCGTATTTAAGATATTGTTGTATCATTACAGCTACATTATGAAAATACGGGAAGACCGTTTATTTTATAACGACTGATAAACAAGTTCCATAACTTATATTAATATCTTCCGTTTGCACGAATGTTAACGCGAGGAGGGGTCATTGATGTGGGAGAAAGCCGGAGTGCCCGGAGGAAACCCACGTGTCCAAGCGGGCGACCACCATATACCCTTTCACATACTGTGATCGAACTCGCGTCGCAGCGGTGATAAGCGAGTGCACTGTCCACTGCACTACTTGGACACCCGGAGATAACTTTATGAAGTAGGGGCCTAAATAAAAAAAAAAAACCTGTGCATTTCGATTTGTTTTGTACATGTGATAATATATGTATAAGTAGTAAATAAAGCTATGTAAAAAAGCCACTTGGATCAAAGTTTCCAAACTTGTACATCTGATAATATATGTATAAGTAGTAAATAAAGCTATATAAAAAAGCTACTTTGATCAAAGTTTCCAAACAGACCATTCCAAACCTTTGAAAGCATTACTATTTTCAGTGCGCTTTTTCCGCTTTTTCTCAGTCCATGGTATACATTGTATACTGTACTATTTCCTACCAGTGTTTACTATGAAGGGAGGCTGGGAGGTCAACAAATTAACCATCAGATTTGCCTAATATTTCAAGATATGATTTTTTTTAGCTTAAATTAAAATTATTAGTAGTAAAGAAAAAATCCTTTAATTTTGCCTTTTATATAGGAGTATTTTCCTATAATTTTATGCAGAGCTCTCCTTTAAAAAAGATCAATACAGTCAAATTAACCGGCTATACGGTAATTTACAGTCTTTGTGATACACTACGAATCAATTTTGTACTATATAGTCCAATGAATTCAAATGATGTGTTGTTGGGGCGCAAGCGGGATTTTCATACTTAATATTCTAATTTTAATCATACAACTGCTGAAAATTATATAAATATAATTAATAAGGATCATTCTTTGAAAATTATGAGGTGATAATTTCGGTCGGGGCGTGATCAAATCTATCATAAAGCCCTTCGGGCTTTATTGGATTTGATCACGCCCGACCGACATTATCACCTTATAATACTCAAAGAATGATTCCTTATTCCTTAATAAAACAACATACGAAGGTGAGAAGAGGAAATTCTTCCCTATCGGTAAAAAGGTTGCAGTAATCGGAGAGTATGTCAAATAAGCTTTTATTATTCTACTGTACAAGTTTGCATCTGGTCCATATAATATAATAGTAAATTTACTATGACATATGATATTTGCACACAGAGCAAGAATATTCTATTTCATTTTTGATAAATCTTATTCTGCCCACCAAAATATATTGATGATTTTCTTTTTAGTGTACATGCACTAGTATTCTATGTTTATACAACATGTATATAGAGCTTGACAGTACCATGATTTTTACTGCTTTTATGGATTACACGTTTACAACTATCAAAATAAGTAATCACACAAAATCCAGTTTATTAACAATATATAATTCTTTTCTTCTATATTATCAGAACCAGATAATGATCACTGTAGATATCGGTACCTAGTGATATATGAAATACATCATGAACACCTGGTACTGTGTACTCATTGACCTTGGTGACAGAGGAAAAGAGGAAGACAAAGACAGTGTTTGTTTCACGTCAGATTTCTCTCTGTCTTGTTTCTTCTGTTTCCCTGTAGGCCAAGTGATTTAGAAAAGAAGTTCAAAATGTAAAAGTTTACAGACGGACGGACGGACGGACAGACGGACAAAATGTGATCAGAAAAGCTCATTTGAGCTTTCAGCTCACGTGAGCTAAAAACTTTGAGATATCCGAGTATTCGAGATATTGAGGGTAAAATACTTAAAAAAATAAGTGGTTAGGACTTACAAATCACTTCGACATATCCATAGTATTCGAGATATTAGTGTTTGAGATATCAAAGTTCAACTGTAACATAATTTTTTCAGAGTTGTGCAATTAGTACAAGAAATAAGCTCGCAGAACTTAATAGTTTTTGGCGCTGCATGAACAGTATTTATCCACAACATATTTATGTCTAAACATCAATAACAGAATTCAGATTATGTTCCGAAATTTGTTGTACATGTACATGCATGTCATTAATAAAGTCTAAGATTATTCTAGCTGGTTAGACAGGCTGATCCGATTGGTAAGAAAATGTGCCTAAGGCTTTCTTTATTTTATTTCATTTTTTATTAATCCATCCTGCCAACCAAAATATTTTGATAGTTTCGTTTTAGTGTACATGTATTCTAAGTTTATATTATATGGGGCTTGACAGTACCATGCAGTAATTTGTACTGCTTTTATGGAATAATAATAATTGAATATACATTTACTTATAATATTTACAACTATCAAAATAATTTATCACACAAAATCATCCAGGTTATTAACAATATATTATTCCATTATTGCACATTATCAGAACCAGATAATGATCACTGTAGATACTTGTACACTGTCACTGTGTTGGTGTACTCTTGTCCCACATGGAGATTGTTCTCATCATCCACACACACACCACGGGGATGTCTCACTCCTTGTTGTTCAGTGAGTAGTAGAGACAAGAACTGACCGTCCTGATCAAGGATGTTAACTGTACTACTGTAACCATTACAGACAATGATGTGACCGAGGAAATCAGTACAGATACAATAGGGATGAAACACTGACCCCTGACCTGTATAGGAGAACCTGTGTTGTCCTGATTTATTCACCACCACTACAGCTAGTTTGTTTCTGTCTGATACACAGATATCACCATTGATGTTTTCTGTGATGTAGTACGGATAACTATACAGCCCCTGTCCTTTGTTGTCCCTCTGTATGTTCTGTATTTCTTTTCCTGTGTTGTTGTACCTGGTGACTTCACCGTTTCTCATCCCCACCAGTATGTCCCTGTTGATGTGGGAGGAGTGTATGCTGAGTGGTGCCCAGTCTCCTGTTTTAATGAATTCAGTGACTGTGTTATCCTGTGCTGTCTTATTGATGACTTTGTTGTCTTTGTCTGTAAAGATCAGATCCCCGTCCTGTGTGACTGTGTGGTAGCCTTCAGATCCACCACTGGTTTGTATCTTCTGTAGCTGATTCCCCTGTAGATCTGTTTGGACAAGGTTACCTTTATCATCACTGAACCAATGTCTGCCTGATTTACCTAATGATATATGCCATACTCTGTTTAAAACACCTGGTACTGTGTACTCACTGACCTTGGTGACAGAGGAAGACAGAGACAGTGTTGGTTTCACGTAATATTTCTCTCTGTCTTGTTTCCTCTGTTTCTCTGTAGGTTTCAACTGTGTAGAGGCAATCATCTCCATTGGTTTTATTTCTCTGTTCTCTGGTTTAGTGTCAGGAACAGTTACTCTACCCAGTAGTTTGGTGACATCCTCCTTGGTGTATTGACCAGCAGTAAAAACTGGAGGCACTGGTTTGGTGGTCTCTGGTATGGGGTCTATTTTTAGATTCTTCGTAATTTCACTCATCAGGATTTGAAGATTTTTAGATAAAAGGTAGCCATGGAACTTTTTGACAAGTTCATTAAGATAAGAAATATAATCATTATACTTTTTGTCTTGGGAATTCAACAGTTGAAGGAGAGACTTTTCTTGTTCATTGACTTGTTTTATATTATCTGATGTCACCACATCCACCAGACGTTTTAGAGACTCAGCTTCAGCCTTCATAGATGCTCTTATGCTGTCCATGATCTTCTTTATTTCATTAGAATCTTCTTTTGTGGATTTAAGCAAATCCTGTGAAGTTGGGAGGAAATATTCTTCAATTTTATTAATTTCATTCAGACAAACTCCACATTTTTCTGCATACACTGTTTCTAAATCTATGAATGTGTGTCTGCCATGGTCTTGGGTTGCACATTTGGAACAAACCGGAACTTGACATTGCTCACAAAGCATGTCTACATATCGGTTTGCATGGATTTGGCATTTAACTTCAGGAAGTTGTCTTTTGCGTTGTTGGTAAGAAACCATTTCATGGTTCTTGGTATCTGGACTCTTCTGATGTTCGTCTCTGCATTGTTCACACATTGGTCGGTGACAAGGATTGCAGTAAAACTGGCAGTTGTTCTCACAGTCTTCAGTGCCACACACCAAGTAGTGCTGGGCTGTGAATGGCATTTGAGATTTGGAAAATGCCATCTGTAAAGATTGTTTATTGAAATAAAGTTCTACAGTTAACAATAGCATACAATAGCATGCAATAACAATAGCATGCAAGTCACCCAGAAGAGAGTTTGGATATATATTATATTTATATACTAAGATACCATTAAAAATTCTTGGTTGCTCATTGCAATTTAAATGGCTTTTTATGGGTACCTCTTAACCACAAATAAACACCCCAATAATTTACAGATATAAAACCCAGTTTTTAATCTATTTCTTGAAACAAGTAAATCAACAAAACTACATCCACAAAAGCTTAATTGGTCAGTGGTTTGAACTGCAATCCTAATAGATGAGTTCAGTGGTTTGAGCAGCGAAGGGAACAATCTCTCTATAGTATTATTTTTCATCATATGGACTAAAATAGCAACCGTTACTGGTCATTCTTTCCACCCAATCAACCCATACTGCCTGCTCATTTATAGAAATCTTCTTTAAGCTGTGAATAATTTAACATATACATGTATCAAAGATTTCAGTAGTCTGATATAGAGTTTCTACTTTAAAATTGTTCTTGCTAAGAATTGATCAACCCTGCTTTATATTCAAAATAAAAAGACAAAAACAAAAAAGTACATTAAAAACCAAAATAATACTTCACCTTTACATTTGCTACTTGAGCTATTCCCTTTCATAATGTTTTTTCAGTCATTTTTTATTATTTCTGATCTCTATACACATCAAATAAAATTACTTAAACATTACGACTCTGGGGCAGTTTCCATTCACAGTGCATGACTGGTTTCCCTTATATTGAGAAGAGGGATACATGCATGGGCACGATCCTCTGTCAACGTACGAACACCTGTTACTGAAATACATGTATATTATATCGAAAGTAGCCTCTCCCAAATGGGCTTATAGTTACATTACCTCAGTTTTATCCGTCAATTATATGTAAAGTTTATTACACAATAAGGTAAGTTAATTGTACTTTTCTTATTATAAAATACATAATTATTTACCTGTGTATTGTAATGGACAAAGTTCACATGACAGACATTGTGATGCAAGATTTAAACGAGACTTCACGAGATTAGAAATTTACTTCCTTGATATGGATTACGTGTCATGCAGAGAGAGAGAGAGAGAGAGAGAGAGAGAGAGGAGAGAGAGCATGTAGAACCATTATAACAAGGCCTTGGACTTTCACTAGGACTTTCTGCGTCAAAACAAGTTAAAAATGGCGCTGGTTTCAAGTGAAATATACACCGATTGCGTAGTCTTTGCTCAAAAGCCAGACAAATCTTGTTGATTTCAATGAGCAATGACTGAGTGGCCTACGATGAAATAGACATGAATAATGATTACGTCACGAACTTCATACAAATTTTGTGAGCCATATTAGTAATTTCGTTGTCATTATAGATATATAGCTTTGCACCCCAACCCCCGAGACGCCATTGACATGTTGATTGGAGGAGGGGGTAGGTTTGTTCACTTCTTCAAGAAAATATCGTGTAAACGCTGGGATTTCTGGAATTTCGAAATTTTAATTTTTACGTTTTTATGTTTTGTGATTCCGCTGATGAAGTTAACTATATTTTTCATCTTACATAGACATCACAGCGCTTTTTCTGCAAGAGAAGTTCACCCTATATAGTATAATAACTTCATTTAACATTATACTATGGGGCTGTCATGTTATAACTTTTGAATTTCCTGGGTGGATGTAATGTTGTAAATTTTGTATTTACACACACCCAGTAGATTTTAAATTTACAACATGACAAGGCTGTCGCAGAAACTAGTGTCTGTGAAAAAGAATGCACGTGTCAAAACGTTATTTTATCAATGGTTAATATACCATCCTATACTACAACACGCATATTCAAGGGTAAAACGTTTTTCCTCGATTAATTATTGATTTTTTTTTTATCATTTTTTTTATTTGAATCGAATGTTCATTGTCAATAAATGAACATAACATAATGTAGAAACTCGATCTAGCCTTAGTTCACCGTTAATTTCATTTGTTTTATACATCAGACTAAATAAATATGCATGCAGTATTGATACATGCAAATTCTTCTAGTACCTAGTACTTCATTTGGATACTCAGAAAAAGATTTTTTTAAACACACATTATATGGCATGTCAAACCTTGCAATATTCGATCTTTTCCATTTGGATTATATAAGTTTTCATTTGTATTGTATAATTTTCTATTTGTATTCTATAATTTTCCATTTGTATTCTATAATTTTTCATTTGTATTCTATAAATTTCCATTTGTATTGTATAAATTTCATTTGTATTGTATAATTTTCTATTTGTATTCTATAATTCTCCATTTGTATTCTATAAATTTCATTTGTATTGTATAAAATTATAGAATACAAATGGAAAATTATAGAATACAAATAGAAAATTATACAATACAAATGAATATTTATACAATACAAATGGAAAAGATCGAATATTGCAACGTTTGACATGCCATACACATTATTACATATTCCTCTTTTTAAAGACGAAGATTGAGACAGGACTCATGTAGACTTCATATTCAATCAGTATGAAATATGTTTTCTAAATTTCAGCAATGTTTGCTAATTTTGTTTTCCAACGAAGACCATCATTTATAAATATATGACTTGCGTTACTGAAAAATGAAATTAACGGAATAATAATGCCAAAAAAATAAGCAGCTTAAAGATGTCTTTCAAAATGAGGATAACGTGTAAAAGACATTATAACGCGAGGGAAAAAAATTATAGGGCCTTTTCAAAAGATGTTTCACAGGACGTGAAAAAGAGGCGGAGTAATTCATGTCTAATTCAAAGAAGACGTAATTAATCTAAAAGGCATTTTTGTATTGATGTCATAATCCTTCTAATAAAAAACGAAAATGAAAAGTTAAAATCTGAATTGTGAAACTGATATTAAAGCAAGTTTGAAGAATTTAAAAGGTTTTTTTTTATACCTTAGTCACTGGGGGTCGGAAGAGCGTGAACAACGTTGCACAGAGAAAAAAAACCTTATCATTAAAATTACTATAGTTTGTGAAATTAATAGGATAGAACGCTAGATGTGGTACAAAGATGTTCCATTCAATTAGTCAGCTTCCGTATTTAATTAAGATATTGTTGTATCCTAACAGCTAAATTATGAAAATACGGGAGTGTCTAGGTTAAGACCGTTTATTTTACAACGATTGATAAACAAGTTCTATTACTTATATTAATATCTTTCGTTGGCACGGATGTTAACGCGAGGAGGGGTCATTGATGTGGGAGAAAGCCGGAGTGCCCGGAGAAAACCCACGTGTCCAAGCGCGGGCGACCACCATACCCTTTTACATACAGGGATCGAACTCGGGTCGCACACAGGTGCTTGAGGACTGGACACCCCCCCCCCCCAATATTCATCCCCACATTCCCGAGTTATTTTTTTCACCATTTTTTTTTTAAATATATGTAGCCTGGTTCCCGAGGCCTTCCGAAGTGCAAGTTGATGTATGCTACACTAAAAAAAATCACAATTGATGCGAAATAAGCTATGTTTAAAAAATGTATATACCACTGGTATTTTTATACCAGTGGTATATACATTTTTTAAACATAGCTTATTTCGCGTTAATTGTGAATTTTTTTAGTGTAGCATACATCAACATATAATTTAAAAACTAATGATGAAAAAAATAACTCGGGAATGTGGGGATGAATATTGTGGGGGGGGGGGGTCCAGGTCCAGTCCTCAAGCACCTGTGAGTGCACTGGCTGTCCACTGCGCTACTTGGACACCCGTAAATAGCTTTATGAAGTAAATAAAACAAACTGTGCTTTTCGATTTGTTTTTTTACATCTGATAATATATGTATGGTAGTAATTAAGCTATATAAAATAGCTACTTGGATCAAAGTTTCCAAACAGACCAATCAAACCCTTTGGAAAGTATGATTATTTTTTCGCTTTTCCCGCTTTTTTCAGTCCATGATATACATGTATACTTCAACATTCACTTCCAGTGTCTACTATTTCATGAAGGGACGCTGGGTGGTCAACAAATTAACCATCAGATTTGCCTAATATTTCAAGATATTATTTTTTTTTTAGCTTCAAATTATTAGTAGTAAATAAAAAATCCTTATATTTTGCCTTTTAAATAAGGGTATTTTCCTATTATTTTATAAAAAGCTCTCCTATAAAGGAGATCAATAGAGTCTAAACATGGCAACGACCATCAAGCCCTCTTATCGATAAAAATATCAATCCACCTAACGCGACGTTTCCCTGTACGCCTTACTGAAATATCGGGGAGGAAAATGGAACAGCTAATGTCAAGGTTGTTAACGAAATAAATATGGCGGTTCGAGTTTGGCGACTCCAAGACTTGAACGTCATAATTTCATTTATTATAATACTTTTATTCTTATCTAGTTGTAAGTATGAACAAGGTTATTACAATTTATCATTTGAATGTGGCAAATTGAGTACAATTTACAGAATAAGTGGAATTTTGACTAATTTGCATGCTCTTCGTTTGTAAACAAAGACCGATACATATTTTTTTATTACTAAATTTCATTTAAATTCAAGAAACCAGTATTTATATTCATGCTTTAAGACATTGACGTCTTGTTTGCTATTAGTTAGTATTTTACGAGACAATATATGTAGGCTATAGTAACGCGCGGTATGTTGTTATCAAGTTATTTACTGTTGAACTGTAGAAGTTACTGGACGTGTAACTTTAAAGCTTTATCATCAAAATTATTTGCCATGGTCCACAAAATGATATGTAGTTCGTGTGTTTAATATCTTAGGGTGACATTAGACAGTTTAAAGTTAATTTTAATTTTGATGATAAGTTTGAATTTGACAATCTTAATGAAGCTGTGATGGTCAGACCGGTTTGAATACAGGCAACAGATAGCTCAGTGGGTACTGGCGTGCGACCAGTTCTCCCGAGTACCATTTCTCGCAAGTGCATTGTTACGTCATTTTATTAACACATAAAATTATATATGAAAAAGGACATAACAATGTACTGGCAAGAAATGGTACTCGGTGAAAACTGGTTGCACGCCAGTAGAGCACCAGACTAGAGATTCAGAGGTTCGTGGTTTAAATTCCTGTCTGATCACTCATCCTGTTACATTTGGTGCCGTGCCAAACCTTGGAAATGACAGGTGAACTCTTGTCAGGGGAAAGAGCCTGGGTTGATCTTCAAGGTCAAAGATCAGTTAAGGAGGGGAATGTGACAGACAGACCGGTATGAAAACCAGCGCAAGATAGCTCAGTGAGTAGAGCACCTAACAAGAAATTAAGGGGGCCTGAGTTCAAATTCAAGTCTGGTCTGTCATTTTAATTTTTCTCCCATCCCATTACAAAGCATTACCGGTACATGTGATAGATGACTTGCATGTTACATATGTTATAGAAAGGTCGTTAAAAGACAAGGATTTATAAACAGATTAAGGTTACTGCATAAACAGATTTTTAAGGTGTTGATGTGCACAAATTAATTAGATAATTACAAATCATTGAATGACAAACTGTTTATTCTTGTCAGGTGAAGGAGTATTGAAGTGCAGATGCTCCCCATGCCATGCAAATGCAGTCAACGACACATGCATTGCAAAGTTCCAGTGCTTCACTGGACTAAGATTGGTGGTTGAAAATGGGGAACAAGTGGAAATCATTAGTATGGGGTGTATGTCAGAGGAAGAAAACAGTATACTACAGGTAAGAGAAATTATTTCACAATACTCAAATATGATTAGAAATATTTTTTGCATATCACTTTTGGTCTTTTTAAACTACATAAAATTCAAGTATTTTGCACATCATGATATTTGTTTGCTGTAAATTCAAAATTTACTATAGATGTGATTATAGTCAAGTCAGCATTAAAGATTTTATACTAGTAGTAATGTAGAATATTCAGAAACTCACATCTGTGGAGGATTTTTGGTGTCCTGAAATGATTGCTATGAATTATGATTGATATATATTTGTTAGTGTAAAGGCCATTTGGTTCCGCACCGCTTGCCCCGTACAGTAGAGTGCTGTAACGATGAAGATTACTGCAACGACTTCCTGGATCCTTTATATGTAGAACATAACAACACTCTGAATTCTGGTAAGTGAGACGTGAAACTCTCTGTGAAATGTTTTGAATTCAGTAGCAGAGTTTGCTAAGATATCTTGAAATTAATCTCTTTATCAAACTTAAGATTAAATTCTTTTTTTTAGTCATTCAATAACCCTATCAAACTGCTAACTTCAAAAATGCTGAACTCTGAGCTAATGTATGTGAATGGAAATAAGATTTTCATTTTTATGTCGTATTTAAACACATGTCTGGTAAAGAAGCACTGGATAACAAAAAATATCTCTAGTAAGAATTATACATACTTCCAGCTTATAAAAAGGCTGTAGACTTTCTATAAAACGCCCCCACACCCCCCCACACCCCTCAAAAAAAAAAAAATAGCCCAACATCCTTTCCATAAGTTCCATAAACTAACCACATTTCATATCAAGTTAAAATACTGCTCTTTGGTGTGTTGTGAAAACTAACTGAAATTTTCAAAGTGTAGGAAAGTCAGATTGTTGGAATGTATCAAGAAAACATCAAAATATATATATATTTTTGTTTTCAGTGCATGTTGAACAGGATGAGATGATAAACCCCACACAGCTGGTTATGATCTTGTCCATTTCCTCCTGTTTTGTCATTTTTCTATTGGTTGTCTCTCTCCTATATATTAGGTAGGTAATGGTACATGTATTTTTAATAACTCTGTAGAGTTTTGTGAAATCGTGGAATCATGTTAAAAATTTGTGGTGAGGGAGCACACAAAATAAAAATTATTGAACATCTACAAATTCTTATTATTCCACAATAAGGCCATATAAAATTAATATTTAGATTCTCATCTTGATTTGCAAAAAATATGGGGCGGGTGGGCGATTTTTATTTATTATTTTTTTTTTTTTAAAACACCTTTTTCACCGTTCATGTTCTAGAAATAACAACTGCTGTATTCTTTAAAGTTGTTAATGCTAATACGAGTACACAAACCCAGTTGTGATCTTTTAATTCCATTTTCTGTTGACTTAACTGTTAATGCATGAAGACATTTGTATCCTTATAATAACAAACATGACTGGAATCAAGCAGTTATCCACATGTTATAGGCAGCCATTAAAATGTTTTGAATTTTTTGTATACCGAGCCCAACATTTTTTCCCGAAATTTTTCCTCCACAAATTTTTTTTCTTCAAAACAAAATAAAATGCATCGGGGCAGGCCATTTTCAGAGGGGCGGGCGGGGATGAGAATCTAAAAATTAATTTTATAAGGCCTAAGATACTATTATTAAGAGAAGGGGGAGTGGGTGGACTAATGGAATCTATTCTTTACTCTTCTGTACATTAATATTGAATAAACTTTATTACTTTGTAGGTATAGAAAGAGAGAAAATAACAAGAAAGAGCCATTCATGCGGGATCAAGAGGACCAGAGTGATTCGTTCATGTCGGACTCCACAAAGGGACTGATTGACCAGTCCTCTGGCTGTGGATCGGGACCACCCACACTGGTAGGGAACATGATATACTAGTATACTAGTTAAAACCATATTGTCATTGATGGTCTTTTGAAACCAAATTTAAATGACAGTAGGTCGAAATGGCAAGAATGCCAAAAAAAATTATGAATTTAATGAAAAGCACAGAAAAATCTAATTCAAAGTTGGACCTGTTCTTTAATCTGAAAAAAATAGCAGTGACTCGCTTGGAAGATCATTGTGTTGTAACATTACTATAAAGCCCTCGAGTTTAAACCTTTTCTCCTTCTATTAGTCTATTTCTAATAATCAGGTTGTAATTTCTTGGTAAGTCCTCAAATATAGTAGGCTTGATATTCTAGGTTAACAGTATTAAGTAACTTAAAAAAAAAAATGTCTAATATGTGTTTATGTTTTGATATTTTCGACCTTAGATTCAGAGAACAATAGCCAGAAACATTCACTTGGTGAAGAGTCTAGGTAAAGGGCGGTTCGGAGAGGTTTGGAAAGGACTCTGGAGAGAGGAGGAAGTGGCTGTTAAGATATTTTTCACGACAGAGGAGAGTAGCTGGGCAAGAGAAACGGAGCTCTACCAGTCAGTGTTGCTTAGACATGATGGGATCCTGGGTGAGTAGTATTATATGGCTATACTATAGTCTTATTGCAGGGGGAAAAATAATTTTAGGAACTAAGATTGAAGAGTAAATACTGGGGTTTTTTTTTCAGAAATGACACAGGTACATTAAAAAAAAGTAGTGGAAGTGTATTCATTTTGATTTTCTTGAGCTGTTTAAAATTACCGAGTTTGCTTCTCTTTCTTCTTTCTTTTAGAATTTTGATTCAAAAAGAGTGTTAGGTTACATATGTATATTGCTCGAGATTTTTAGGTAAAAGTTGATAAAGCATAGGGGAAAAACCAAATTCATGATTCATATAAAATAAGTTTAGGTAATTAGGTTTATAGTTATGATGAAGTAATATCAATTTTGTGAATGACTTAAAAAAGATAATAGTGCCTGTTTCAAAAGGCCACTTGTTTTCTGTACACAGGGTACATCGCCTCTGACATCAAAGGAACAGGGTCCTGGACTCAGCTGTTCCTGATCACTGAGTATCATGAGAACGGCTCGCTTTACGACTTCCTCCAGACAAACGTGCTCGACGTGGAGGACATGCTCAAGATGTGTCACAGCGCAGCTTGTGGCCTCGGCCATCTACACTCAGAAATCTTTGGTACCAAAGGTAAAGCCGCAGAATCTTTCTGAGCAAGATATTTGTACAGAGAAAAACATTTGACTTAGCGTTATCAGTGTGATCGACAATGTTCGAGCACAGTGCAAAGAAGGCATTATTATCAGTGCAAAGAAGGCATTAATATCATTGTTAAATGCTTGACAGTTCATATGAAGATTTTTGTAAATTTTGATAGAAGTTTAATTGCATTAACACCTTGAAGAGTACAAGGAAAACAAAATGGTTAACCTAAAGTTGATAGAGGATTTATTATAAAGATTTTTTTGCCCCAGGAAAACCAGCGATGGCTCACAGGGACATCAAGTCCAGAAACATTTTGGTGAAGGCTGATGGCAGTTGTTGTATAGCTGACCTGGGCCTTGCTGTTAGATTTGTCAGGTCAGTATGCACGTTATAAATAAGTTTTTTCATCTGTGTATTTAATGTATGAAATGGTAAATTTTTCATAATAAAAAAATTCAGAACTATATTTTATTTTTAAAAATCATGTATTTTGATACTATATGTGATCATCTTAATTAAGGGAAAACGTGAAATGAATTTTTTATAGCCTGTTGTATTTAAAAAAAGAAGGAGAGGGCTTTTAGTTAATGACTAATGTGGAACTGGCATTATAACAGTGAATTTTGAAATGAATTTAATTTTCCGTTTTTCAGCGAGTCTAATGAGGTAGACCTGCCCCCAACCTCCAGACAAGGAACCAAACGTTACATGGCTCCAGAACTGCTAGATAGCTCAACCCGCAGAGACCATTTCGATGCCTACAAACAAGCTGATATCTATGCCTTCGGGCTGGTGTTGTGGGAGATTGCAAGGAGATGCATTTCTAATGGTACAATTTGTTGATGGAGCAATCAATTTAGATGGTTGCACTTTTGAGCCTGTTGTTTGTGGGCACTGTTTAAAAAATTATATTTTTAATAGTTTGGTTAGGTTAATGTAGGGACATTTCGTTAGGGAGGTATTATTTTTTTTATTGCTTTGGAGGTTTAAATAGAGGAAAAATTGGGTCAGATGCCTACCTGTTGATTTTCATATTTATAACTTTACCTGTTTGAATTTACATATTTAACTCTGGAGTAGTTTTTAAGCCTCTTTAATTAGTTTGTGTTCAGCAATGAAATGAATTTCAGGTATTCATTACATAATGATCTCAATGAAAGAATCTACAAGATTCTTGTCATGTAAATGTGTATTGTTATTTTGATTCATGTATATAAAAACCCATTTTTATTTCAAAAACTGTGATCTTTTTGTTAAGGATTAAGTATTTATTCACATTAATTAACTGATGTTTTCTTAAAATTGTAGGAATTGCTGATGATTATCAACCTCCATACTTTGAGACCATTCCTGCGAATACTGATCCTAGCTATGAGGCCATGAAGAAGATTGTCTGTGTGGACAAGATGAGGCCAGGATTCCCCAACAGATGGTCTTCTAACGAGGTAAACACTTGATGAGCTGATACTTCAAAGTTTTCCCTACAATGTTTTCATGCTATTAACCGTATACATGTGCATTATTTTAAAAATTGTCTTTCAAAGTATTTGTACAGTAAAATATAGTATTTGATTAGGATAGGGGTTGGGCAATAAATAATTAAATGTGTTTGAGGTTCATTCTTTTTGTTTGTAGATAATGAAAATAATGTTGAGTATTTATTTTAATTGATCAATAATGAGCACATGCTCACATCTTCTCTAAATGCAAAGTTAAGCACTCGAAAGGATGATCAATTGATACTACATGTGTGTGTATATGAGATAGACTGTCAAAGCTTACAACTTGATATTTAAGAGGAAATACCGATAATATATATGTCTTTTTATACCCCCGCTCCGAAGGTGGGATATATTTTTATACCAATCGGAGGTCAACTTCCTGTTAAATGAGGACTTTGTTTATTTTTAGCCAAAATTTTCAAACAAATTTCTGTCAAAGATTTCTCAGCAGCTATTTATCGCAGATGCTTGAAATTTTAACACACTATTTGTTTAGGCATGCCATATTGTGGGGCTTATTTTGCATATTCACATCAGAGCGGGGGTATCACTAGTGAGCATTGGCTCACTGATATCTTGTTGTTATACTGGTAAATGTAATACCAGTATGACATGTATTGCTATGAAGAACTTGTTTTTGTTTTTACAGTACTTAAAAATGATGGCCCGCCTGATGAGGGAGTGTTGGAGTCACAACCCCGGGGCCAGGCTCACAGCCCTCCGCGTGAAAAAGACACTGGGGGGTATTATTTTCCAACTGAACAAAAGCGTAAAGCTGGATGAGGCGGAAAAAATCACCGAAATTACAAACATAATCAAGAATAGTGAGTGAGGTGGAGAACGATTGAGGTCAAAGGTCAAGATGACCTGACTGACCCCACCCGACAATGCTCTGTTGTCTTATAGAATACTATGGCAACATCAAAAAAATAAATGCCTTTTTTTTTGTTGAAATCCATCACAGGGAAAAAAGGGGATAAATATTTGGTGCCATTTTATGAGTGCACTTATTGAAAAAAGATGCAGCGATAAATCCGGTGTTGCAGTGTTGTTAACGAATATCATTCGTCGCTCGTTTATTTTGACAAGCATCTTTGTTTTGGAAGTTTTGTGGCATTATGTTTTTGTGTCATGCCACTTCATTTCAGATGAATAAGTGTTTGTTGACCTCTTGTGAACAGAATGTGATAAGGCCGATCTTGCTGACATTGTGTAGTGGTGCTTTTAGTTTGATCAAATGCTAGCTTTTTATATGTTTGTAATGAAAGTTTTAGAGCTAATGGTAGAAATGAATGTTATCTCTAAGTTTATTATGGTTTTAACAAGGACACAAACTTCGACTGCTTTCAAAAGCAAGTGAGTCTCTTATCATATTTTTTTAATGTGTATAGAATTAATGTTCAACTTTTAAAACAGCTGTGCTATTTCAAATATTGCTAAGAGTTTGATTTGCATTCCTTATAAACCATTGGCAGCAGCAACTCAGGAGCCACCACTTCAATGATACAAACTGCAACCTTACAGGGTCAAAGTCGTATCCTGGACAGAGGCACCAATTTCAAAATAAATGCTTTTTGATTAAGGTCTGAAATGTTATGGTATTGAATAAATAAGATTTTGTATTTAAGAGCTTCAAATTATGTTGGTGGCTCTGACCATTTATCAGAAAACTTTATTTTTGTTTTGTTGTAAAATTATGAATTCTCATTTCTAGTCACTCAGAGTTTGTATTAACATCTCAAATCAAAAGAACATTTAATTATATCAATTACTTCATTTTCATAGTTTTTTATATAAGTTTTTTTTAATGCAGTAAGAACATTTACATGTTGAAGGTTGTGTGTACATATATATATACCTGTCCATTTTTATGTGAGTTTATCATGTCAGAGTTTTATTTGTTTTACTTATTTTATATATAGTGTTAATGCAGACAAGTTCTAAACCACACCCACCAAACAGTACATGTATAATGCATCACAATTACTAAGAAGAGTGTCGCAGTGATGAATGTACATGTACGGTATGTCAGATTTTTAGATAAAAGTTTTGTAAAAGGGTGTTTTTTCTTCTAGACTTAAAATGGCCAATTCTATAATCTCAGTGATTTTTCTTTCTTATTTGCATTTTTACCATTTTAGTATTATTCTTTTTTTTTTTTGTTAAAAATTTATTCAGAAAAAAACCAATATTGATATTTTCTTGAAAAGTTTAACTACATTTTGGACTGCGCTTTTTGAAACAACCACTTATGGATATTATAAAAACATTTCTTCTTCAAGATATTAGTCAATCAATGAAAGTGAAAACTGTCCATTCATATTAAAATTTTACTTGTTAACACTTTTGAATGGCTTTCAACATCAAATAACATTTACGTTATGTAATCTATACCTCGGTTTGATGTCAGAAGAAAATCCAATTACTGTAAGTTTGTTTATCAGTTTATTTCTATGCCTTGACGTGTTAGTTGTTTTCATTAGATGCACATTTACTGTTTTTCTTTTCATTTTTTTTTTTTTTCAACTGCTTTTTTCTAATGCATAAGAAGTATGTTGATATCTGGTGAATTTTTCTTCAATACAAAATCCATGTAAAGCATGTGTGTGAAAGGTGATGAAACTCATCTGGTTATGATGTTAACTTAAAAAAAGTATCCCTCATTTTGTTGTTCCAAAAAAAAACCTGAATCTTTACCTATATTTCATTTTAGAAATGTGATTGAGTATAGTATGCTGTAGAATCATTGAATTTCATGGGGAGGTAATATCATGAATTTGTTGAGGATGTGAATTTCGTGGGTAAGAGGTACCCATGAATCCCAAAGAAATGGAACCACCAGGAATTCTAATGATCCCACAGAACTGTTGTGTTGTTTACATGTATTTATAAATATATATTTTAAGATGTCAATGATAATGTGCAAAGCACCATAGAAAATGTGTGTACATTATAAACAAGTACAAATAAATGTACATGTACATGAATTTAAAAACGTGTTTGTTTTGTTGTGGTGACTTGTTTTTTCATGACAACTGTAAATTCATTTATATCCTGAAAAAAAAAAACTGTTTTATTTTTTGGTCAAACACATATCAATCTTTTTCAACCATGTGTTACTTTGTGTTTTCTTCATTCTTTGCCAGTGCTTTTTGATTTATTGAAACATGTATATCTATATACATATTGTACATACATCAAAGAATAGATCTTAGATTTTGTTGTGACAGTGTATATGTTTATTTCTAGTGCATATTGTATGTTTTACAGATGTTTTTACCTCACTTCATCTTTATCATGATACAAGCACCCAGCCCACCAGGCCCTTATACACAAACACACTTAACGAAATTAAACTGCTTTCAGTCAATCAGGGGTGCCTATTTACCCTAGCTACAACTATTGATATTGCCTGTTTCACAATATGTTTGTGCCTCCATTAATATTATGATTATTAGTATTATTATTATTATTAACTTGAACAAGGTATTTTGAACAAAAAGTTTTGTTATGTTTTTATCTATAAAAATGGCAATTTATTTAGGGGAAAAAAGTATATTAAAGTGTAGGGTTTCAGTCACAACAATATAACATATGACTTCATTCCATCAAATCATTTGAATAGAGATCTTTTTAACAGTTTGTTCACTTTTAAAGATTGTGAGCAGATGGATATCTATTTTCTGATTGCCAACCAGATTAGTATGCAGCCATTGATATTATTCCCAAAATGCACCATCCTAGGTCAAAATTTTGTTTTTGCATCAGGGAAGATAACCCATTTTTTAGTAGGGAACGTTATAAATTGCTCATTTACTTGTTAGTACTGGTTGTATTATGTGTGATTTCACTTTCATTTGGGGGAAAAAATAGATATCATATATTTTTTAAGGAATAATGTTTTAAAAACATTTTTGAAGACTTATCTGCTGATTTCATTAGCATATCCCCCATATTGAACATCCAGACTTGTGTAAGACAGGTGCAGATATTGCTGCTCCTTTCAGGAACAACAACAAAAATCACCATTTGTTTTTGTTTTCATGTCACAAAATCTCATTATAGATAGTTATTATTTTGTAAAAAAAATCATGTATTATATATATTAATTGTAGATTTAAACAAAAAAACCCAGAAATGTTGTAACATTTAATGTTAATCTAGCCTCAAGCTGGATTCTAATGGGCCATATTGTATAAAAATGTCATTAAATCTTTTAACAACTAAACAAAGATTTTTTGGTTTTTCATGTGTTGAAATTTCTTGAAAAGAGAGATTATGATTATAATCGCTAGAAGATGCAATTTGGTGCAAGTGAGTCCAGGTTCATGTATTTCACTCAAAACATAAATTATGTAACAGAGAAAATAATTACAAAAGGATATAAAACGTAGTAACGCAGGCATCATGTATAGTAAAGCAGGATTTTAAAAAAAATACACATGTTATGCTTAATTAGTAATGCTTTTAATAGAGTTGTGAAGTTCCATTAAGGTGGTATGGGCCACCTCCATATTGTGACGTATATCCGATCAAAATAAACAAGAAAATCCAATATGATTTTATAAATATTTTCTATCCCAAAATTGTTACCTAACAGCCTAGTGCAGTGGGTTAGAGTGTTCACTACGAATCTGTAAGTCATGAGTTCGAATCCTGCTGGGACTTTTATAAATTTTACCTTTTCAAAAATTTTTTAATACATATTTTTTGCTCAAATATTGTGAAAATTCTAAAACGATGAAAGTATTTTGAATTTTGTACACTTGAATCCACATTAATATCGACAAGTGTCCCATACCACCTTAAAAGGTACCTGATATTTTGGATAATTATTTTACCAAGATTATTTAGATTAATTGTGGACATGTGACTCTGGAAAATAGTTTTGGTGGTTTTTATAGTAGATGTATTTTGAGTAAAGTGGATCAATTTTAGTGGCCCCACTTATCCACTTGAATATTACAAAAGCATGATCAGTATTGATAATCTGTTATTAACATAAGGGTCTTACATATCATTCACCTTCCTTTGGGAACTTTGTTTCCTCCTCCACTCCTTGGTCAGAGTAACCTCTTAGTCGATTCACTTTTATTGATTTTGAAAGCAAGACCAATAAAGCAATAGTAAAACAAATTTAAATTTTTTTTTTATAGATATAAAAGGGGGAAATGATATTTTGACTAAGAGCCTTAGTGCATTTGGTACACAGGCACTTGTTTCTGTAATAAAAGTCACCTTATAGTATGATAATAAATATTCATTTGCATATATGTTTCCCTTTATGAACCTATAGAATAGTGAAAACGTTTATTTCTGTATGAACTTTTTGATGATGTCACAATGATTACTGCAAGCGCTTATCGTTTGACGGTTGCATTATTATAAGCATAAAATCACGGTTATGTCAATATTTCTGAACGATTTTCCTTTCTCAAACATAATCATAAGTAATAAACAGCAATGTTTAAAAGTTCACTGGGATATGAACTTTGTTGGTACATGTATGTAATCTGGCTTCAACTTCACACCCAGTGTACGTTTAGGTATAGGGTGTAGAGTGACATTGAAGCAACTAGATCATAGTCATAGCAGACCTCTGTTTTAAATCCTGAACATTTCTTAACCCAATTTGGCTTTTATTCACCAAGAGAATGCCTAAAGGGTAAGCAGTAACCTGAACCAAGTTTTTAGGTCAATGGTCAAGGTCATAGCAGATTTTTTGTGAAATCATTGTTTTGACCATATTTTCTCTACCCTTCAATTTAACCTCTACTTCACCTTCAGAGTGTCTTTGGGTAAAAGGTGTGTAGTAACCTTGAGCAAAGTCTCTAGGTCAAAGGTGAAGGTCATATGAGATCTTTTGAAACCAATATCCAAACCATAATTTCTATATGTGGCCCATCTAGCTTAGACTTAACAAAAAGATTTTCTGTATATAAGGGGTAAGCAGTGACATTACCAGTATAACATGTTTTTAGATCAAAAGTCAAGGTCATAGCAAATAAACAGAAACTTTTTATCCCAGTAGGTAGTCCAATACCAGAACAACTTGATTAGGTGGAATAACACATCATTACAAAATGGCTGACCTCTGATCGAAATGACATTTCGTTTTATTTAAAGAATTTTATCGACGGTAACATGTAACTAACTCTATAGCCAAGTGGATAAAGTGTCGGGCTTGTGATCCGTGCATCCCAAGTTCAAATCCTGCAGGGGCTTTTGTTGTTACTACATGTAACTAAATTTAATTTTTTAGATATTCATTTTTTATCTCCAAACTGCAAAATTTTCGCTTATTTGACACAATCATTATATCGTCCATAATCAAATAATTTACTATTAATTTGAAGGACTTTTTCCAGGTGTGTTATTCCACCTTAAACGTGTAATATTTGTCATAATCAATTATAGAATAGAAATTTCAAGTTGACATGCTTTTTTTCTGAACACAGTTTGGTTTATGGTACTTGAATCTGTTTATAAATTGCAACTGTATCCTTTACTTGTTTACTAAATAGAAATAATCACATTTTTAAGTTGATCTATTGAGTAGTGGACAGACACAAGTTGTGTCATTCCTATTAAAGAATATGCAAAATTTTGCTGGAAATTTTACATGTATGTACCATACTGGTACATCTAGTTAAAAATTTGTTACAACCTGCATTTTTTCTTTTTATATTAAAAAAAACCCAGATTTTTTTAATTAATTTTTTTTTTTGGGGGGTGGGGTTCTTTCTGCACTTCATTTTTTTTTTTAAATACTTGAACCTATAATTTTATATATACATGTATATTAGTCAAATAAATTGTCTTTTTACAATGAATTCATTCTTCCCTGCTTTTAATCTTTTAAGTCTATCAGTATATTTAGTTTTTATAAATATTTATTCATAACCCCCCCCCCCCCCCCATTATTTATTAAAAATAGGCTATGTCTAAAACCTATGGTGAAGATAAGTAAAGCGGAAAAAGGACTTTATTTAAATCCACAAAAAGCGAAAAAAAGATACGATATGTTTGGATCCGCGCATACACTAAATGTCAAGTGCTGACCGCGTGTGTAGCTTTTCCATTTTTGGAAACGCACTCATGCATAAAAAAATAACATTTGTTCGATGTCGTGCGCGGCCCCGCATCAAGCGATCTCAAGCAATCTGACACACTAGAGCCTTCAGTCAAAATGGCTGATAACGGGGAAGAGGCAGTATCGAAAGGTGTGCATAGGCGGGGAGCTTTAAGACAGAAAAATGTTTTTGAAGTAAAAAACCACAAATTTGTTCCCAGGTTTTTTAAGCAGCCGACATTCTGTAGCCACTGCAAGGATTTTATATGGTATGTGAATTTGGCATCACTTTTTTGCGGGAGTGCAAGTTCACGTTGACAGCTTTACCTCAGGTTGAGTTTCATGACAAATTTTAGGTATGATTTCATAAAGCAGTCGTATAGTTGTGTTTTTTTTTTCTTCTAGGGGATTTGGAAAGCAAGGATTTCAGTGTCAAGGTAAGAGATTTTGCATTTTATACAAAACATGCGAGTTTTCATGCGAGATGGGATTTGCATCTTTAACGTTATATTCTTTTGTACCTCCAAATTCTAAAAGATCAAAGACAAAGATTCAAGTAATTTTGCTTCAAATTAGAACACGTAATTTTGCGATCTAAATAAGCTGCACATCTTTCTCTCGGCAGTACAAACCGTCAGTGTTTACATTGGAATAATAGAGAGCACTGTGTTTTCAAGGGGAGTAACTCTTCTGTGCTGTCAGAACACAGCAAAGTGAGGGTTGGCAATGACTAATTTTTTTTTATTGTGTCAGGTTTTAAAAAAAACTATCATGATGGCATAACAATGAAAAGACACTTAATTCCCACAAATGAGAAAAAGTTGTAGACAGATGTGACCATGATAGGATAAATTGATGCAGTAGTAAAAATTAGCATTCTCACACACCCTCCCCCATAGTTCGTGGAATTCAGATCTATTTTTGTTGCTTTTAAATGTCTTCTTATTCTTCTTAGACTTATCTGTTTAAAAAACATGTCTGACTAGTATTGTAATTTTGTCATTTTAAAGCCCACGTTTATGTGTCAAGATTCTAAATCAGATAATAGTATCTTAGAAAATAACAAAAAAGATATTGCAATGGTTCTCCTCGTAATTTGTCATCCAACTGAATCAAAATAATTTTAATTAGGGAACTGTGTGAGGAGATATAATTTAATCCCTGTCATTTCTGTAAACTTAAAACTTTCTCTGTGATAAGTGGTTGAGATAGACAAGAATGTCACTCTTTCTTTCTTTTTTTTTTTTAATAATTGATGGAACATGGCTTTCAAATTTTGACGTAGCCTGATTATTGTCACATTGAGGAAAGTTACTTAAAAAAAATATCGGACTTTTTTGGCATTTGACAACAATTTCATTCTCAGCGACCCACTTAATTTTTGACACAGATAAAATAATTATACCATTAGATACGATAATTTTATGCCTTTGATTAAAACTGTAATCCTCGATCAGAATTAAAAAAAAAATTTTTTTCAACTTATCGAAAAGAAAAGTATGCTGATGTTGCAGCACTGAATTTGTTTATCATGAAGATTGTGGAAGGATGTTAAAAAAGATATGAATGCATTACATGGGCATGTTGTGATAAGTAGAAGAAATTCGTGGTCCTAGATCATGCAGACTTTATTTATTTCCTGTACATTTCATTGTCTGAATGTGTATGGGACAATAATAAAATAAGAAATATTGTGGTGAATTCTCCCTTGGCTCTTTTGTTTTTATATATCAGGTGCGTCATTCATTAAACTTCTTGCCTATGGAAAAACACAGGGGAAGGGTCTGATGTCATGAGCATTGTGTTTTGTTGTACTGAAAGTAATAAAAAGCTGCTATTACATAGGTATATAGTGAAAAGTAGCAGTCATGGTGCAGCTATAAATTCTGATACACATTCACAGGTCAATTAATAATTAATAAAGCACCGATGACACGCCAAACTCGTTAAACAGTAGTAATCTGTGTAATAGCTGATTAGCTGCAGGACAAAATGTTGTAACTCCTAACAATTGTCTCGTGGCAGCTCCTAAGTATGTATAAGGTATTTGCTGGTTTTGTGTTTTGGGGAAGGATGACATTGCAATAATTCTCTCTTTCTATAGTCTGGATGTCTGGAATTCTTCTCTCAGCGCTATCACCTCAATTTAAACAGTTTATGAGGCTAAATGTTGGTAAACAGTGATATGTATACACCATATATTCCCAGTGCTATCTTGATCTTTATGGGGAGGGATGGCAAGTGAAATTCGGTGTCAGATGGGAGGCATTCTGATACCGATATTCACAATATTCTAATAAGTAGAATTGGTATTGACTTGGTGCATTACTTTGCATCAGTACATCACATGAGAACATAGAGTTATTGTTTTATACTGACAGTACTTCTTAGGATTTCAATTTATTCATGAGAAAGAGAGAGAGGGAGAAAAAGAGAGAGAAAAAGAGAGAGAAAAAGAGAGAGAGAAAGAGAGAGAGAGAGGGGGGTGCATATTTTGTTATTTTAGCTAGGGCTATATTTTTGACCGTGGAAGGCTTCAGAGTAAGCTGTAATGAAGTTGCTACTGATACGCAAAAATCCAGGAAGGAAAAAATCGGAAATCCAGAACACAGATCTCTGTATGTAGTCGCTAAGTGTCAACATTCATGTTTATAAAACCTCACAATTTGAAAAGGGAAGCAAGATAGATAACAATGTAGTAAATTTGACTGGGCTGTTTGAATGTGGCAATTATCATATCTTGAACATCAGGCAAATTCCAGTCAGACACAGTGTTTTCTGAAAATTATGCTGTCTCTAAAGTTTCCTGTGTGGGTGTTCTGTTTGTCACATTGGGAGAATGAACCCATGTTTAATATACCTTTAGTGTGCATTTTTGTTAAAAAAAAAAGAAAAAAGATACCACCCCCCCCTCCACACACACACACACACACACGCACACACACGCGCGTGCACACACACACACACACCAAAAAATGATAATTAACATGTCATTAAAAGTTACTGTAGATATTTTAAAACAACACCTTGAGAAGTTTTCCTATTGAAAGATAAAAGAAATTAAATGTTAACAACAGTTGTACCATCAATGGATGTCTTATAAAATTACTATCTCAATAGGACATTTTACAGCCCAACTTTACATACTACATAGCTTCATACTTCATTTCTCTTTTCCATCTTTAAGTGTTCCACTGAAACTTGATACTGTGGAATCATTTTTATTCGTGGGGGTCGATGTTTGTGAGTAGCTAAAATTTTCTTGGTTCGTGGGGACGTCATTTCGTTGGTAGCAAGTTCTATTTCATAAATAAATATTGAACATATGCTTGCATATACGTTCATGGGGATGTAAATTCGTGGGCAAGGATTACTCACGAAACCCACGAACATTGGTCCCCCACGAACAATGATGATTCCACAGTAATATCTATACTCTGCACATATTTACTCAATGTGACTTAATGAGATGGTTAATCAAGAAAAAAGATGTCGTCAACAACTGCATATGTTCAAGAGATGTTTGTTAATTGTTTTTCAGAAAAATAAAATGTTTACAAAACAAAAATAGACCCCCTCCTGAAAAAAACATTTGAAACCAATTCAGAGTAGAGCAGGTTTCATATTAGCTCAACATAAAATATGTCGTTACAAATTGTTGTCAATCATTCTGAAATGACCTATTTTTACTGGTTATGTAAAGCGTGTTTGGAGACTGTGTTTCAATCTCCCTTTTCCTGCACTATTTTATCAGCCTTATGGTTCATGGATGAAATAAAATTAATCTTGCAGAAAATTAACGGAAGTAATAAAAGTTTTAATTATATTCTTCTTATCGAGAAAAAAATTAACATTAATTAAGAATTTCATTGCTAGCTTAAAATCATGCTAAGAGGAAAACCCTTGAAATAATACAGAATTTGATTTGCATATTATGAGCATAAACGATATATTAAGAAGAATGATTTTCGATTATTCAGGTTTAATCTAAATAAAAATAGATATATCAGTAGTTAAGGTATGTGTGAGAGAGAGAGAGAGAGAGAGAGAGAGAGAGAGAGAGAGAGAGAGAGAGGTCAATGCTATTGCCCCTTCTTTTTTCCAAAGTTGATAAGTATTACTATAGTTGAAGATGAGGACTTTTAGTTGTTTGCTAATAGCTTGTTCTGTAATGACACAGAGCTTGTTTTTTCTTGGTAATCTTTCCATCATTCAAGAGAAATAACCAGTATGATTTTTAATTCAGACACAACTGATAAGCTGCTTTTTGTATCAGGCAGTAATCAACTTATTTCAGATTATATTCATAAATGAGGGGGTTATTTTATTTTTTCAAAGTGAGCTGGAGATCTCTCCCAGGACTTTGCTAATTGTTATGGGTCTTTGAAATTCTAATACATTTAGTTTCAAGCATAATTTGTAGTAGACCATAGGAATCGGTATTTTCTATGGAAGAAACAATGATGTTTTATTTGATTGATAAAAGAAGGCACTTTGAAATTGTCTGTTAAAAAAAAAAATTCAGGGAAAAAAGATATTAAAAAAGACTATGTACTAGTTGGAGTTTTATTTTTAGTACATGTACTTTGATAGCTATACGAGATATTATCTGAGTCGGCTAGCATAGAATATGTTATTGTTATGGTTTGAACAAATTGATTGAAAAGCAGTTCAAACTGGTGTTTTTTCTGGTTGCAAATGCCATACAAAAATTCAAAGAATTGCTCACAAAGGTGTGGTCCTTACGCCAAGAGGAATGGCACATTAGAATCTGGTAAACATTTGTCTGTGACAGAAAAATGAAAAACAAAGCGAGCTAACAAATGAAGTGGACAGCACAAAGTTAAGCTTTGCTTTTGACATTCAATCTGAAAATGCCATCAATTATAGACCAAGACAGCAATTTCAAGCAGATTTGAATTGTTGGTATTGATTTGTGTTCTTTTTTTTTTTCTTTCTTATTTTCTCACATGTCTGAAAGAAAAAGAATAGAATGCTCACAATTTTGGGAAATAAATGTTGAATGCTTGGACAATTATTAGGGTGAACTGGATTGCCTTCTCAATTTCTGCACCGGACTTCAGGTATTGAGAAAGATGTAGAAATTTGTTGATATTCTTATTTTTGATAGAAAAGGCTAAACCATCAATATTTGCCCATAGGTGAATGAGTGCCTATGCAATGTCAAGGACAAGTAAAAGATCATGACTGTTAGAGGAAGAAAAACAATGTCGTAAAACGGGCAGTTGTAACATGTATCTGCTATTTATGGAACATGGTCAAAAATAAATTTCAAATAAAGTCCTTATGTCTAACAAGGATGAGAAATTGAAGATGAATGACAATTTTTTTTTTAGCTGTACATGTATATCAGGATTGACGGTAACACCAACTTGCTTCTCTTTTTTTGCAGTTTGCAGTTTCGTGGTACACAAAAGGTGTCATGAATTTGTCTCCTTTTCCTGTCCTGGGGCAGACAAGGGTCCTGACTCTGATGTAAGTACATATTTCTATGTCTCCTAGTGGCTCCAAAACTGTACGATTCTTGGAACGGAAACATTCTGCATGTTGAAATTCTCAGAAATTTTCATTTCGTATCTACATCTAAACATTACTTCTCTCTTGGTTCTGATGTGATGCAGGTGGCCAAGAACTTCACATCTCATTTGAGGTTTCAAGAGCTGCTTCTGTTTAAAATTCTGAATTGACAGTTTAACAAATCACATTTGAAGAGCTTAGGCAAACTTATTTTCCTAGGCTCTATTTATTTATTTTCCAACAGAATTTGTATGGAGTATGGACACACAAAAAAAACTATAAAAAAAACCCATTCATCTGACCTTGTCACTTAATTTTAAGGTCAAGGTTTTCAGAGAAGAGAAGTTCTTAAATTTTAGACAGATATTTAACTGTTTTTTATGCCTTAAAAAAAGCCATGTTCTTGTCCCTGGCTGCAGATTTGCATAGCAGATAAAATTTCTTGATTCCTGTTACCTGCATGCCACCATGGATATCTTGGCCAAGCAGTTTTTTTTTCTTCTTCTCAAAGGGATATCATCTCTCTGGCATATGTGTCTGCATTCATCTATGACAAGATACCTATCAGTACACAGTCTGCAAAACAGATGTACTTTTTCAGGGGGAAAAAGGGGAAAGAAATATTACTTCACATTGACGGATGCAGGGCACTAAGCTATTTGCCAGCTAGTCGTTATTTGCTTTTCTTGAACAAATAAGGGCCATTGTTAATCTTTGTGAACTGTCTTCATATTTTAGAAAAGACTTGGAATTTCTCTGTCTCTGTCTCTCTGTTTATCTGTATCTCTCTCTCTCTCTCTGTCTATCTGTATCTCTCTCTCTCTCTCTCTCTCATGGAGTTTTGAGCAAAAGTGTGGAAAGAAGTTCCCATTTGACCCCACGTTTCATTTCTATTCACTTCAGAAGCAATCTCACTTTTGTCACTTGTTATTAAGGTTTTGTTTGACCCTTGGGTAATTGGTTAGAACTGGTGATGCTGATTTCTTTCCTCTCTGTAATGAAGTTATTAGGCACTCAATTCTTTGGAGTATATTGAGTTTAAAAATATATGTAAATAATTACTTTACTGATGGAAAAAGAGAAATATTATGGTCAGACAGTTTTTTTCTCTCTTTTGATGTGATTTTTCTCCAAATGAAATTTTGATTGCAACTTTGCAACTTCCAACAATATAGATGTTTAAAAGCAAAATTAGAATTGTTAAAAAAAAAAAAAAAAAAGTTGGCATCCTCTGTAAAAGTGGGTTCCTTCCTTTTTCTCTTCCCGTGGGATTGGTTGCTTTTAAAACTGAACAGTGTTAAATTGTTCGTTCAATTGTTATTGGCTGTAGACTTGCAGAATAAGACACCTTTAAAACAATATTGCCCATACAGGCTCTGTGCAGTGTTTTGGTGGGTCCCTTCTTCATACTTTTATTTAAACTCAATGTTATCTTCCATCTTTTCTAGCTTAATGGTAGAAGGAGATGTCTTATAATGATGTCTATTTAGAAGGTCATTTTTATTCTTCTTTTCAGTGTCATTGTCTTTTCAAAAAGATTAAGCAAAACCACAAATTAATGATTCTCTGAAAGCTGTATGATAGCTGTGATAACTGTATGGCATATATAAAGACGACTAGTCCACATTACCACATTTTCGCAAATTAGATATCGATACAGACTTATTTCTTTGGGCTTTGTAAAAAAAAAAAAAAATATGATGAAAAATGTAAAAAAATATGTAAAAAAAAAAAAAATATATATATTTTATTAAAAAAAAAACCAAACAAATGAATTAACGTAGCTCGCGGGTTTGCTGAAGTCACAATAGGATTCAACGTAAAGAGTTGACCGTCATAGCAAACTCGTACATTTTTTTTAAAATAACAAATGATCTTTAGAAACATAAAATGAAATATTTCTAAAAGCTTAATTGCAGTAAATGCAGTTTATACAAACATTGATAATAATCAAATGATAAAAATTTAAAGACGTGACATACATTGTCGCATTCAGTTCTATAAGGTATGAGTGTGCCTTGGATCTTTTTTATTTAAAATCATGTTTAGACAAGGAAATAAATTGTACCTTATGCATTCACTTCGCTTCTTTTACAATTATAACTTCTGTATTTTCAACTACCGATCTAACTATTAGAATTATTTTGGCTTTAGCTAGTTATCGTATAAGATTACAAACTTATTAATATGTCAATAATTGTTTGGTAATTATTTTTGCATTGAATGATTGACTCAGAGTTTCATTAAAAGAAAAGTAGCAATGTTTCTTCTCTTTACAACCTTACATTAATTGCATTAATATTTTGTGCATTCGATAACATTGAAGCTTATAATAATGTTAATTAGATTTGCATGTTCTAATATGTGTTAATCAGCTAGTCTTGTAAACCAAAGCATTTTCATTTTTGGTTCTTGGACATAAGAAATTGATGACGTCAGGCTAACGTCGTGATAAAAATATAAGTTTTTGTGAAATATTTTAAATTTTTAAAGTTGTTTTGCGAAAAATTGGCCGAGAAAACATTGATTAATTTTTATGAATTGATTCAAAATTATCTCTTCTGTTATTGTGTTGAGTAAAATTAAGTTCGTCTAAATCGTTTAAAAGTTTGGAGCATAGTTTTGAAATGCGTTTCCCGACTTAGATATGCATTTTACTATATATTTCATTGAAATGACGTTGCTTGATTTTAACAGCAACACTGTGTTTGAAACACGATAACATTATTACCAGGCAGACGTATCTCAAATAAATTTCAGAAATAAAACTCTGAAACCTATCGATCACACGGACAAATTTTCAGGGTAGGTTTTCTCACAAGCAGTAAACCCACGATCAACCTTTATGTAATAATTTATTTTATTTGCTGAATGTAGCGAGATAAGCTTTTCTTTTGCCTTAGTAGGATATATGCTGGTATAAATGTATATTGATGGGGTTTTGGACTGTAGTAAATGGCATAGCTAGAGGCAGTTACGTCTGCATATGGATTAAAAGTAACATGCGGGAAGTTGAAAAATTTACAGATTGGGGAAGTGATCCAGCATGCAGTGATTTTAATCCCTTATGATTTGATTACTCATAAGAATTAGGATGTGCAAGTTTGTTGGTTAGTGTTTGGCAGATATTTATCTCATACTTGAAAGGCAATCTTGTTTATTTGTTTTGGTTTTTTTTGGTGTTTTTTTTTTGGCTTCAGGTCTTAGCTATCTGTCTGAAAAAATTTGGATGGACAACCTGGGAGCTACAGTACCTCCCATAGTGAAAAACTGCAACACAAAAAATTGTGCTAGTTTTGGACTGATCAACCTTATTTACACACAAATTCTGTGGAAATAATTAGTATCATTAAATTCTTCATGCAATTTACTACTGTTATCGTCTCTTTTCTTGCCTGGTTGTCCATCCAAATTTTTTCAGACAGGGAGCTACAGACCTGCAGCTAGTGTTTTTTATGCTATGGTTTATCATCATTATATAGTAGATTCAGCTATGTGGATAGTTCAGTGGTAGAGCTCCTGACTAGAAATACATGGGTCTCAAGTTCAGATCCCTGTCCAGCCACTTAGTTTTCCTCTCATGATACAATCATTTGAAAGAAGTTTGAAAAGCCAAAAATATAAAATATATTTTGGTGATGGTAGATGAATAAACAGAGGGCCTTTATATATACAATTTATATATTCAGGATTATGACCTAGATACTTCATTGCAAGTGAAATATTTTTCATTGTCAAATTAAAACAGTTAATTAACATTTAATTTACATGAAATGTCATTTTGTAGCATGCACACATTTTTCGGGGTCATGTTTTGTCCTTCTTAACAAGGTTATTTTTGGAATTGTCGAGTTGTTGGTAGGCTCAAAGTTGAGAATGCACATATATTTACTTTAGTATTTCCGTTAGTATTAAGGAAGTTTTTCACAATAATGCACTGCAGTGTGAGTTTTATATTAAATGACACAATACTTGTTTCATTATTAGTTTGGGCAGCATGTGCAATTAACCCTGTTATTTAAGAAAAGAAAGTACAAGTTTTCGTGAATGTTGCAGAATAACCTTCGAGATGAAGAAATGTTGCTTTGAAAAATAAAAAAAAAGCCAAGTCGTTAGCCGAGGCTTTTATATTTCAAACAACATTTCAAGATGGAGGAGGTTATTCTGCAACATTCACGATAAAAAGAACTTTATTCTACAGCTTAATATTTCCACTGATCGCTTCTCCTATAGAGAGATGATCTAGGTCATTGAAACGGCTGTTCCATGTAACCCAACAGTAGTGTACACATGAATCGATCACAGGCTACCAATTGGAATGACATGCAGACGACATGTATTTTTTTAGTTGGATATTTAATACACTTCATTTATTAAAGATATAATTGAATCATATTCCATTAAATTTTAAAGGTAATTTAATCCGCTTATTAATACTACACATTATTTATTTTATGTAAAAAACACACAGTGCAAATGTGTTAGGGAGGTCATTGGAATAGCCGCATAGAGATCTTCAAAATAAACATTTGAGGCAATACACATTGTTTTGAGACAAGAAATTGATATGCTTTTAAAACTTTTGATGTCTGAAGTTATATTTTCATGATCTGTGCAAAGCTTATAAGTATTTCTTTTTTGATAATTTACTGACGACGTTTTTGGTTTATTGGAAAATAAAGTCTGCGGCAATTCATTGATGTCAGCAATAATTGTATTAGAATTTGAAATAAAGTACAGTCTTGATATATGTTTTATAAAATTTGTGAAATGTATCAATTTAGTGATTCATTTTGAAAATGGTCTTTATGGGTCAAGAGGACCCCTCCTAAGCATAACTATGAGTCCTTTCTGAGTTTTCTGTCTGTTTCTTTATTGCCACTATCATTTATTTTTCATTTTGGATCAGCGTTCCTTTCAGCATGAACCTCTTTGTTGTTATTAATTTCAGATTAACTGCCACTTGTCTACTTTTTCATTTCCCCGTCGTAATGTCATGTATCATTGGATCTGATTGGTTAATCACTAAGTGTTGACCAATGAGATTTCAGCTTAAATTTGTAGTTTGTTGTTTTTTATTATTCAGAAAATTTCAGGCATCTACTTAGTAGGTGAAGAAAGGAACAATCGATGTTCTGGAACTTCTTAGTGAGAAAATGTGTACGTGTATTTCTAAATTTAATGGGTCCTTTGGGATGCACATATAATGAAAGTATGCGCCCTGAGCAAAATTTGTGCGTATTTTACGCAGAACGCATGTTAAAATGATTCACTGATCATTTGTGAACACATTCTGTTAGTATTTCAACTGTAACATTTTCATGCATTCTGCCTTCATCTGTGCAACAGCAGAGCAAGTCATTACATATTTGATAAAAGTACATGGGTACTCTTATTGCCAAAGGGATCTTAATATGTATTGACATACTGCAAGTTAATTACATGAACACTGTATTTTAAAGGTCTTTAATTTTGAAACAAATATGATGATTGCAAACGCCAGTAATGCATAACTATAACAGGGCCTTAATACTGTTTCTTTCTATAGCCCAGAGTAATTCATTGTCACAATAGTCAATGCTGAGGGAAAAGTGACACTGACAATTTAATTGGAAGATAATGCGGGCTATCGGAGAGCCGGTCCAAGATTTAGAGACAGGGGAGGCATCCTTCCCGGTGTTTCCCGCAGAAAAGTAATAGATCTCCGAGTAATTAAACATATTCATTACAAAGAAAGAAAGGAGATACCGGCTGAGAAACAAAAGCCCATCTTTATCATGGGAATGATATTTGATATTTAATATTGATTGTCAAGCAATTCCCAGTCATTTTGATTGATTAAGGAAATGCAATAAGATACACCAGCCATTATGAAATTATTTATGTTATATGCTATTGAGCAGATAATATAATGGAAGAGGCTGTGTACTAGAGAACAGTATGCTGATATTTGGATAGGAACAAAAAACAAAAAAAAAATAACAAAACGGTTCTGTACAGTCAACTGAAGAGTTCCTGAGTTGACTAGATTAGTGAATCCAGCAATTGTCTCGGTAGCTGAAATCAATAGGAAAAATTATCATCCAGGGAAATTTACGTTTTCCTGTCACCGTGTCAGAAGATGGTGTTCTGTGATCTGAGCATGCTCAGGCAGGAGTGATGTTCTCTTGAGAGAGCCGATTTTCCATCATGTAGCATTTTTTTTATTTAGATGTAAATTTTAAACGTCTGCTTTTAGCACCTTCTTTGCTGCAAAGAAAGCAATCCAACTCTTGGTGTGATAGATTTTGTTTCTTACCATGTCAAGACAAGGTGCAAATGGATTTGATTCTTGTCCTCAAGTATAGTCAGACCGTCCCAAACAAAAATGATTGTGATGTATTCCATGAACAGTTCCAATAGGGTTAAATCTATGAAGACCTACTGGTACTAGCAATTTTATTATCAAAGGACATTGGTCAAATTTTTGGTACTGGACTTAATATTTCTCTTTAAGGATACATTAGGAGTAAACCAGAAAAAAAAAATAATGCAGAATTTAGTAGAAGCGACTACACAAAACAATCAGTTTAATGAAAAATGAAGGGGGTTCCATGCATGGACATTATAGGATTGCTTTGCTCCATAAAAGACAGTTATCAGTAGATACGATCATGTAATTGTACCAATCAGAGGCATATGTATTCGAGATAAATCTGTTGATACAACATCAATCTGAATCAGTTGCCGCAGAAATCAATAGAAAATTTATTCCAAAGTATCAGGGTTTAAACATCAAAGACCTTCTCTGTATGCATGTCTATAAAAGACACCATGAAGCATTTCACTTTTACTGTAATCAGGACCAAAACCTATTCACAATGCACATTAACAGATTAGCCTCCCAACTGTATATGCAAATTATCCAGATTTTTGGCTTTTTGTAAGTCTTTCATTTATTCACACAAAATGGTATCTTATTTTTTAAAAGAGGAGGGGGGGGGGGCAACAATTGTTGATGCTTGTTCCAACAAGGAGTGAAGCTATGATTGCTTGTAGGGTATTAATAAATGGTAAACTTTACCACAGGAGTGGGAGGAGGAAAAGGAGACAAGATACTATTATTTCACACAGAATATTGATTTCTCATTGGGCCATAGAATAAAACTGGGGACAACTTGCCTGATTCCATAACCTATTGGTAGTAAATGCGCAAAAAATCATTGTGAGATAATGGTAACCCGATCATGAAACTTCTACAATGAGTCTCAGTTTGGGTGGCAAAGTTGATGACATATTAGCAAGGCAATGATATGCTTTTTATATATATCAGTTATAATTTTATGTTTTTTAGCAAAAGTTTACTGTTTAAATTGGTCATCATTTTATGTTTAAAAAATTAACTGGTATTTTGTGTATACCTATGGTATTGATTTTATTATATCATACTGGGTATATTAGTGAATATGGTTTGTGTGCAGCATGATACAAGTACCTATTAAAGCACAAGGTTCATTACTGTAAATTCCTAATTAAACGCGAGGAATTAATGTCCGCGTAAAATCGCGAGAAGCATCTTTCGCTGATTTTAAAATCTTGCCATTATTTTCTGAGAGTTGTGAACTACAAGAAATAAGGAGAAAAGTTCCACGTTCGCAATTTTATATTCTCGCGATTTGATACAAACCAGCGGGATCGCAGATTAAAGTACTCGCGTAATATAAGGAATTTACAGTATTACACCAATCGTTGTTCAATATATATGTATAAAACCCTCTGTCAATGAGCTTTGTAGTTTTCAAAAAAATGAAACTTTTTTTTTTTAAATTTAAAAGCTTTATTCCATATTTTTTTTCCTACAGTTGAGTTTTGATGACTTTTTTCCAATTAGGGTTTCTGTCATATGATAACAGATTAGATAATTAATGGTTTCATGAAGTCTATTGATTTCTCAATCAGCATCATGTTTTGCATGTATCATTTTGTTTTCCCCTTATGGCTTATCCCTTTCATTGGAACTATTAATGCTTTGATGTCTGATCTTTTATCAAGTATACATTGGAGGCCGTTTTTTTCTTCAGCATCTCTTAAGAATTGTTTATGGACTTCATTGCAATCCAAGATGGGTTTTTCTAGTGTATGTTTTACTACGAGAACCAAAGCAATCAAAGGAATTTACATTGCGTTGATACAATAGCTCCGTCCTGATTTGAGGAAAGTAAGATAGATAATGCAATTATCCATTAGGCAATTTGGGAAAAAATGGTGAAAATGAAGTGATTGATAAAGATATCCAGCATATTATGGAAGATTAAAGCCTATGTGAAGTCTGACTCACAAAAGATGACGATTTCTACATTGACTGCAGTTTTGATGATGCAGTAAAATGGCTTTATAAAAGAGAACAGCATATTTTAGATATCCTCTTTCACAGAGTTTTTTTTGTTGTTGGGGGGGGGGGGGGGGATTTCTGTTTTGTTTATGTACATAATAGTTGTTTAAAAAGTTCTAAGACTAAGTAATTTTCAGTTAATGTCACTCCTATTCCAAGTAATAACATGCAAACCAACAAGTTTGATAGTTTTTACTGTTTTTACAGTTACTGAAAATTTGATGCTTAGTGTGGTATCAACTTTTCGAACACTCCTTGTAGATTCTGCAAGTTTAAAAAAAGGAAATCTCTGCGCCATTCTTTAACACTCTGATGATTTTTTTTCTTTCTCCATTTTTTTTTTGGGGGGGGGGATATTTTTGTGCTAAGCAATTCATTAATGTGTGTAGATCATGACAGTTTCATTATCCAACTCTTTTTTGACATAAATGTAGTGTTTAAAAATAGTCACAAAGAAATTAATTCTACTAGGAAAAAATGTTAATTCTTGAAGGTTTATATTGCCATTTTATAGGTTTCTTTTTAATTTTAATGTAAGAGAACTTAATGCAGGAAATAAATTTATTTTATTTTGATGACTGTGTAAATGACCTATTTATTGTTACAAAAGAGGTTTTTTTATAGTTTAATTATCAAGGTATCGAAGGCATGCATAATACAGTTTTGCTAATATGCAATGCTAATCTAAAGAGATAAGTTTTGTGGTAGGGCGGCTGCCACAAGGGTACCCCTATTGTACAGATAACTCCTCCTACAGTTTTCAAGATAGGAAGTTGTTGTTTTGCAGATCAATTGTACATATATCAGAGATGTGCATATTTCTTGGATTTTAATTTTTGCTAATTTATGAAAAAAAATACCAACTGTTGAACTTAGTCCTTTTCTCACAGAATATTGCATATGGGTTATCTGTGGATAGGTAGTGTTTATCAATTCAGGGTTGACTAATGGATTATGGAAACAGTTCACATAAAAAGAAAACCCAGTTTGCTGTCACATTGACAGCTTTTCACTTGTTAACAATATATTGAGATTTTTAAATTTTTAAGTACAAGTACATATTGCAGTCTTTGAAAATTAAAAAACTTTGTGTTAAAAAAATACAGTATACAGTTGATATCTTTACATAAAAATTCAAACGGACTCACATCATATGAAACATTTATATATCTCAAGGTCAGATCTATTACGATAGATTATCTGGGTGTAATTGGGTTCGGGAATTAACCATTGGCCAGCCTAATACCCAGGAACATCCCCTTTGGCTATTGCATTGGCTTATTTTACCTCACTGTAACCCCAAGAACATTTCCTTTTGAAGCATTCTACAGGTCATTAGGACAATTAGCAATGGGATGGAAATGTTACAGGGAGTCAAACGATGGTCATACTGTTAGCATAGCCTGTTTATGACTTGAGACCTGCCAGACTGACAACTGAGAATCAATCTCATGCCTATGTAACAGCATTACAGGTTTCAAGGGACGTCTAAAATATGGTCCATCACAGTACATATTGCGGTATCTTATGATAGATAGGGTATTATCACTGAGTAAAAGAAGTCTTATATCTGCCTGAATTTGCATGTTAAGTGTGGTCTGCCCACCGACTTCATCTGCATCTTGCCTGACACTTAAACATTCATTTATGGTAGAAATAGCATGACTGGGCACTCCTTAATCCTGCGTGGCATCAGTTTCGCCTGTGTTGTCGCCAGGAATTGAAGAACATTTTCATTGAAGTATTGGAGACAATAGATCGTTGCATTTTTACATCAGACCGATCAGTCTTCATCATGGTTGCAAGTTACCTTTGGTCATGCTGCAAAGAGCAACATTGCCCTAATTACCATGTCTTGAAGTTGTACTAGTGTGAAGTGTGAGGGAAGGGGGGAGGGCTGGTGTTTAAGTGTCCAAAAAACACCACACACAAGAGTTTATGTTAGCATATTACTCTACGCATCTCATAACTGTCAGTCCTCGAAAGTGTATTGATGAGGATATTTAATGGTTTATATCTCATTGTTACTCAAATATATTAATATGATTGCTATAATACAGCCTTCCACCACACGTGGAGAATATCGCACATTGAAACCCTAAAATTGTCTGGAAGGAAAATTGTATTACAATGATTGTCAGAGACTCGGAAGTATATAAGCACGTCCGTCATTTAATCAAGTCTGTCGCCATGACTTTGAACTTTTCTGCCAAGTTTTCTATTCTGTTGTTTTAGTGGTTAAATATCTGGCACTCATAATACAATTTTTTGGGATTTTTTTTTCAATAAAGTACGTTATATAGGGTCCATGTCGTGCCATTGTCTATTAAGATTCACTTGACCATAGTTTTTCAGATCAAATTAAAAAGCCCCGAAAACGAATTGCACAGCCAATACTGTTTGTCACAGGTGACATACTGTCAATGAAGTATAACCAAGTACTTCTGATCCTATTGATATGTTTTTATCATTTCCACATTTATATACTGAATTTATTGGCCCTGGTGTAGCTAGAGCCCTCCAGAAAAATATGACAGAGGCTTTTATGTTATTCAAATGGATTTTATTGTCATACCTATTGACCTTGATCCTCTTCAAAAGATTCGGAAAAATTTGTGAAATTCATCCATTTTGCCTAATTTTCATTGCCAACTCTGCATGTACTTGAGATCATAAAGCCCAAATTGTTGCACATGTACTCAACAGAGGCAACTTGTATAAGGCCAGTATTATCAAGTAGATATATTGCCGAGTACCGATACTATGAAAGTAAACATATATTGGTGCACAGGGGCATATATATATTTAACTCAAGCATCACAGCAAGTTGGTTATTGCAGTGTAGCAATGTTTGAAGTGTGTTAAAGTTCAAGATGAAAACAGTCTAGTTTTAGCTGTTGATTTAAGTTTATGACTGTACTAAGAGATGTACCTTGGGTATATAATCAAGTGTATCTTAAGAAAGAGAAGGAAAATTATACATTTGCAGGATAAATCTGTCAGTCTTTGTCACATGGATGAAAGAGGGTTTGAAGTTTCCATAGCATTTAAGCAAAACGTCAACAGATATTTGAAGATCTTGCAATAACCCTTAAGTCTGGACTCAAAGTAACCAAGTATTGAAAACTGTCTGTCTGAGGTATGGGTATGTAGAAAAATATATCTTCTGACAGCAATGTGTGGGTTGTCCTCTGTACAGCAGGGGCGGGTCGACAACTCGGTTACAGTTTTGAAGGTCACGTCTGGGAAGAACATCCAGGAGTCAGACTGAAGCTAAATATCGTTGGTCGATGATGTCACAGAGCAAAGATCATTCATCAGCAAAGGACTAATATATGACTGTCTGTTCAATTCCTTTACATCACCTACAAGAAATGACAGCCAGCTTTTCAAGTTAGATTGAAAGATTAGTTAATATGTGTGAACATAGCAGTATATGGTTTTTTCCTGGCACATTGTAACATTGCATTAGGGTAATTGTCTAGCCCCAAAGATTAATCTCCCTGTCTCTATTAGAGATGTGCATTATTGGATTAGGTTTCTGTCTTGTCGTCATTTTTCAAAGACCTCATCTGCATCATAGATCTCATCTGTTGAACCCATTTAAACATGCATGTAAATCTAATTCTGTGAATGGTAATTTTTCATTTTTTTTTTCCCTTGATCTATTTCTGTCCATTGCATTCTGTGAAAAATTGCTGTTTATTGTTTCTTGTGCAATTTTATACATTTGAGTTTCAAGTAGGATGAAAAATTGTAAATTTATTCTGGTTTGCTTTCATTAAATTTGATATTTTAAAGTTTTATCTTGTAAATGGAAAACTGCCATAGAACAGTGAACATATGATTTGGAAAGTGGATTTGGAATCATATGTAAATGTATAAGTCATTTTCATTTCACTTTGTACATTTTTTTAATGCTTTAGATCGGAAGTATCTTTAGAGAGGACATTTTTAGTTTTTAAAAACTTTTGCTTAGTCCTTTTGTTATGTTTTGACACCTAAACAGCAGAAAATTATACCATCCAAAGCGTAAAACCATGGAACAGTTGTAAATTTAGATGAAATGGATGCATTTTATCTTATTTTATTTTTAAACAATTTGTCCTGTTGAGTAAATTAAACTCGGTCTGAAATATATATCGATTGTGCTGTTGGCATTGAAAGTTTTGATGATGAAATGAAGTTTGATCAATTTATGAAATGGATTCTCTTTTTTCATGAACATAAGATACAATTCCTAACAAAAGTGTGAGACATTGCATCACAGGTTTCATCTTGCCGTTTTCAAATATCTGAAATTCTTGATTTTCATCAAAATTTGATATTGATTTGCTAAACCTCTTGAATAAAACATGATATGATATAGTTATTTACTTTCACTAACTTTCCATTGGTAATGAGAAAAACCACAGGTATGCTTTGTAAACTTTATCGAGTTTTATATTGACATATTGACAAGCTGTTAACTTCATCGGATACTTGTCACTGGGGGAAAATAACTGTATTTAATATGTATTAATATCTATAAACTCTGCAGTGTCAATTATATAACTGCGTATCAGAGCCGATAAAAGATGGTAAGGGAGTTGTTTGCATTCTGCTCCACAAAATGGTTATGGTAAGGAGCTGTGCAAATAAAACAGACTGTCAGCAATATAATTACAACCAACTGTATCATAGATACTGCAGCCAAAATAACACAGGGAAAAATACTATGTTGCTACTATGATAGCAAATTCAGACTTCTGAAAGCGGGGCATTGCTTTTATAAGTGGAATGTGCAAGCAATTTATTTTTTCACAGGATGGTGTACACAGGTGCTGGAACCTTGCAGTTTTCCCCTTTCTTTTTTATGTACAGCTCAAGATAATCAGGGAATTAAAACCTGGCTTGTTTTAACACCTCTGGGTGGTTGATTGTGGAAATGATGAACCTTCTGAATACAATTTTGTTTTACTGGTTATAGGTTTGAATCCCTCAATGCATGCCATCTAGATTTGTGAGTAACAGGAATTTATTCTTTCGATCAGTCTTTGAGCCTTTCTCGGGGCTGTTATAAGCACTGTTGTCTGTGTAATGTACAGGGTATTTTGACTTCTTGATGAAAAGATAATGTTTGTATCTTGATCAAGTGTTAATGGTTAGGCTTGTTGTTTCTGACCTCCAGACTTCGTAACATTGTAAAGTGACAGCTCCTGCATGTAACTGGGAGATGTGATTGCATTTGATGAGCTCGATTATACAATGCCTAATAACTGAGCGACAGCATCAAATTACTTTAAAAAACACATTGATGTGTGCAATACCACCATGGATCTGACCTTTTTTAAACAACAGGGTGTTACTGGAATGTCATTGAGAGTCTTTGAAATCTCCCAGTTGCTAAATACCAGAAGCTCCACACAAAGTTCTGCATCAGTAGTGACAATTAACAGGGTTTTTGTTTTTTGTTTTTATTTGTAACCCTTTTTCTCTCTCGTTTCAATATACCAAATTCAATTCACTTCAATTACCTGGCAACATTATGAATGGTACTAAATTGATACCCTGGTGTTGTAAATCAATGAGATTGAGGAAAATCATATGCACAGTGGTATTAATCAGCAAAACTTTGAAAAAAAAATTGAATGTGAACTGTGATAAATGGACAAATGTTGGTGAATCAATGTGTAAAGGAAGTCTAAGATTAAATGACGTCTGCCACTGTCTGCGTTTCACAAACCCTGACTTTTAACCATTTTATCAGCAGATCTCATCCTCTTCTCAATCTTTTCATCTCTTTGCAGCCTTTCACTCGCCCTGTTTTGATGGAACATCAAAATGAAGATTTCTTTTTTCTGTCTGTCTCTCCTGTCTCCTCTTCTTGTCTCTCTTTATTTTTTCTCTCCCTCTCTTTCTCTCTGTTATCATAAGGTATTGGTGTAGGTGTAAGATTTATCTGTGTTTTACATGGTAACTTCAAAAAGATTGGGATGGTATGGCTTGAACAGGTTATCACACAGCTTGTTTGTTTGAGTTTCTTACCCAAGTTTCAACACATGTCTTCCTTTTCTTTGCCGTTCCCTGTTAATCATTCCCTGGGTTGTTCTTACTGAAATAAACCAATGCATTTAGTGAAAACACACAGGAAATGGTATTGTTATCTTTTGATTCCTCACTGATTGAGTGGATATCTGTTAAACAGTAAGGAGTGCTCTGTGCACAATGAAAAGTGGGACATATAGCTGCACTGTCTTCCTGTTCAGAATGTGTCCTCTTATTGTAATGAATGAAATTTTTTTTTTTTCGGTCCTCATGAATTGGAATCGGCTTGCTGGGAAATAACTAGCCATAAAAATAGCATTATTACTATTCCCCTGGAAGAAGTTGTTGTCAGAGGTTGTTGGAATTTAAAAATCAACACCTTTTCAGCAGAAACAGTATACACACTGAGGGAATTATTTCCCATATTGAACTATGTACTTAACTTCGATGCCATAAATGCCCAGTAAAGATGAAGATTCGCTTGGCAGTGATTAGAAGATAATAGCTGTATTGATTGCACACTAGTCTGTTTATTTTGTTTCAGAGTGTTGCATTCAGATAATATTCAAACATTATGTGACATTGATTGATATCGGGGATTCCTTTTGTCAACTTACATTCATTTTGCGTGGAGAAGGGTAACACTGTTGATGAGCTTGCAATTTGCAGAATTTTTACTCTACACAGTGCTCTGAAAACTCTTCAGGCTTCAGCCATTTCCTATCCCCCTTTAAATGCTTCATTTTACAGTTATCTTGAATTCCAAATAGTTTACCCTCCAAAATATCCATAATGGATACGATGAATATGGATTTCTCTTTGGAGAGAGCCATGGCATCAAAGGGTGTGTGTTGGTGGGCAGCAATGTCAGACATACATGAGGTACCTGAAGAAATCCTGCACACGTCAATGTAAAATATATATTGAAAGACACCTTAAAAAAAATCACCAGCACACTTTAAGCTTCAAAAATATGCAGGAAACAAATTTGTATTCATTGAAATACTTACCATATTTCTGGAATTTTTTTAAACCTGATATCAAAGAAATTTGTAATATGCATTGCACAACTTAAAGGATTGGTTACATGTCCTGCAGAATAATGGGGCATAATGGAGATTAAATGTAGATTTTCAAGATTTTATCAGTCAGGCGGGCTCAATTTTGTATTTCATTTTTTTTAATCTCTGCAAATAGGATTTTATTTAAAGCAGGAGACAAATTTCATGCTTCAGGAATAAAACTAGAAAACTGGGTGTTCAATGGTGTGTCACATGAAACTTTTTTACTCTAAAAGAGACAACTAGCGGCACTTCATTGATAATATTCCGATACACTGAGCAAGCTAGATCTTGCTGGTGCATAGTAATCGGCATATTTCTTTGTACACCTAATAACCCAATTGCTGATAACATGCATGCGCATTGACAGTAAGATTTGTACTGATTGTGATAGTCATGTGTGATTGAGTTATCAATTTGCTCGTATGTTATGCACCTGGTGGATCAAGGTGCATGTTGGATCAGCACTAATTACTGGCTCCTCTTCAGAGATAGATATGTTTTATGGTTAAGCCTCATCACAGATAAAGGTTGTTCTTTCCCTCTGGTTGCCAACCAAATTGCAGATTTAATTGAGTCATGCGTAATTTGCTGGAACATACTGATGTAAATGTGACTGATTTAAATCAATCGTACTCGGTGACAAATTATAGAATACACTCTGTCGTATACACCAATGAATGATGTTTGGTACAGTGAGGCAGTTTGTCTTTTGTACAATCTGTGTCCGGAGATATTATGTTACTAATCGAATGCATCAAAAGTACAAGAATTTAAAAGAAGATGCACTCCATTATCTTTCCAAGATCTATCAGAGATTTGAGGAGTTTTGATAAATGCACTGAGTCACAGGGGTTATGAATGGGAAATTACTGCATGGTTTTTTTCTGGTTTTCAGAAGGGATAAACAAGTAAATTGATTTAATAAATGCAGTTAGATAAAATTGAATTTCGTCGGATGTTTCTCCCATCCCAAAATATAACCTGTGATGTAAATGAGAGTTTAAGAGAAAAAAATTGGTTAATAGATAAACACAAGAATCAACAAGTGAAGCAACTGAGTTTTATTTTAGAACGCTTGAACCGTAGATAGTTCTACTCGCACTAAACAGATGAAACAGGTGCTTTCATTGAAACTGACATGTACATGTTTATGTCTATATGCAAAGTGAGGACATTTTTTTACATATGGGGTATGTTTCATGTTCTAGTCTTGAAATCATTAGACCTTCACAAATACCTGAGCCAAATGCTAACCCCCTTCTAGTCTACAATTGTTGATGTGTCTGGCTTTTCACAAAAGAATGTTTTATTAAAGATTACACTGTGATTTTCTTTGTTTTTTCTTGATGCATCTTGTTGAAGCTTCAAAGTGCAAAGGAATCATTTTGCTAAAAAATTGTGGTGTGGAGTTATTAGATGAGAGAGTATCTTCAGCATGTGGTGTCTGTTACTGTAATTAGCTCCGCCCACATAAAAGGTAACCGTATTTTCGGCAAAATGCTTATCTTGTGGGAAATTCAAGGTAAATATAAAAAAAACCGAATGCTAGACACCACATGAAACTGATCCATCAAAATCCAGACCAAAGTCAAAAGCTATGCGCTAAATGTTGTGTGCAAGATTGTTTGGAAAGAGATTTTTTACCCAGATTGATCAGAGTTCAATAAGAGAGGGGTCATATATAATTTGTTCAAATTAATTATTGATGGCATTGGCGAAATATTGTCTTGATTGTGGTCATTTGTGGATAAAGAAAGAATTTATGACGTGCTTCAAACGGGCAGCTAACCAGTCATAAAATAGATTATAGCATCGAGGATCCAGGTTCTTTGAAGTCAAAAAGTCAAGGTGATATTGTAAAGCAGCTTTTGAAAATAATCATTTTTGATAGTTCACACCATTTTCCCCATGCAATGATCCAATCACAAAGAACTCAGCATTGCATTTTGGAATAACCATAGCCCAAGGCTAAATGCTTTTACAACAATTTTTTTGTACAATAAAGAATTACCATAGTTGTGCATTGTAGTTCTTCAATTTTTCTGTTGAGTACAATTTCTCTTGTACGATAAACTTTTGTATTTGAATTATATAACCATAGCAATTCAAGTGCTTTTAGAGGACCAGTTTTTATGGTACCAAACAGAATTTAACGTTAATGACAATCTAAAGCTGCTGATAATGGATGTTATAACAGATACTGGTATTCTATAAATTGGTCCTTTTGCTGAGGAGAGTCTGTAACCTTGATATTTGTCCATTTTCTGATCCCTTTGATACTATTAGGAAATCTATATAATTATATGAAAAAATAATCCATTTAATGGAATCAATTGATGCTATTAGAGCATTCAAAAATTTGCCTTTTATCGATCAATCTTCCATATAGTTATAAGTTAGCATAGCCTGGGTCACATATATATATCATCTGGTAGTTTGTGTTATATACCCTGAATGTATGCAACCAATCTATGATTAATTTGGAGTGTGGGTCAGTAGATGTTTGTTTAGCACCCATCATCATTCATCTAACTGATCATGGCGGTAATTGAATGAATTACGTCTTCTGTCTAGATGGGCAGTACATTCAGACGGCCAAGAATCTATGACACAATGCTATTTGTGGCAATTTTCTTGATTACAGTGCTCAGAAGGAGAACTGACAATTCTATACATCTTTTATTATCAATTCTTCTTTTTTTTTGGTGCAAGTCAATTGGAGATCTCTTTCTTTCTTTCTCCCATTGGCTTGCCTATTGTCAAACAGTTTGCATGTTTCATTACAGCAATGTTAATTGAGCTGTCTCCATGCATTGCTGTGCACAATGGCAAAAATTGAAGAGATGAGCTTTTCACATGGGTCACGTAATTGAGCACTAGTTATGAATGACAAGTTTCATAGGTCTTCCTGTGATGAGAAGCGTATGATATTGCAATTGTGTAATGCCATTTGTGCCCAGGCAAACCGACTGTGTGGTTAATCCATGCTCTATGGAGCTGAGAGGTATTAACTTCTCTTGCTTCCCTAGAGGGGTTTGCCTCTGAATCCTAAATCGTGATGAGTTTTGCGAGATGGATGAGCTCATTGTTAGCTAACCCTTACGGTACTCTTGAGATGTACAACTTTGATTTTTTTTCCAATTAAGCCATATTCATCTGCTGTGCTTTCCATAGTAAATTGAATACATAACAAACCTGTTTGTTTTATTGCTAGAAGTTGATGAATTTTTAAAATCCTTTAAAGATGTATTTCTTTTGTGCCAATTTATTATCATTTGGACTTGAGATACCAAAACAGGAACATTTTATGACTGTGTATGCAATTAATATATGGAGAGAAGCAGTAAAAGTTAAAGGTCACTTCTTAACCAAGGTCAAGTAGTAAAGGTGAAGGTCATAAATATTACCAGTAATGGTACTTGTTTCTGATGATAATCAGTTTCAACATAAAAAAAGAAGATAAATTTTCATGAAATATGGTAACATTGTATTAATGATTTGTATAATTTTTATGTTGTTTTTCAGGCCACCAACTTACATAAATTCAAAACACACTCCTATGGAAGTCCAACTTTCTGTGATCACTGTGGATCGCTTCTGTATGGACTATTACACCAAGGACTCAAGTGTGATGGTAAGGTTAATGCTTGGAAAGCTTGGACTAACATTGTGTAGATGTATCAGATGTCTTCTTGATAGTCATTACTGTATACAGGGTTATTTTCGCCCTGTGTTATTTTCATCCTTCTTCACTTGCAAACGGTTTCGCCCCGTCTTGAATTTGCCTGCCCAAAGTTTCGTTTAAAGATTGGTACTTCGAGACATTTGAATTTGCCAGCTGACAATGAGGGCAAAACAGGTGAAAATAAAATGGGGGCGAATATTTCCCGGTATACAGTATCATTCATATGGCTCAACTGTAGGGCAATTGGCTTTTTTGAAGGCAAATAATAGTAATAGTTGTGTTGAATCTAAATGTTTCTTTGGGGGAAAGGGGGAGAGGGGGGGGGGGGCAAATTTGTTGGTTGCCATAAATAAACTATTAATCATGGGTGAAATTTGGCCCCCTTGTAAGACTGGTGTTATATATAAAGGCATTAAAGTGTTGAATTTAAAAGGTTGCTTTTTGCCAGTACCGGTACATAGTCTGTAAGGGTTTGATAGTAGTTCAGTCTTTTGATGAAGGATATATACTGTTAACATTCATGAATTGGTGTGGTCAAATTGGGGTGTTTTTTTTTTTTAACCCTTTGCCTGCTAAATTTCAAAGTGTTGATGTTGGCTAACTGCAGTTCTTTACCAGTATTCTTATAATATATAAATCAAAAAATAAAAATAAAAATAAATGGTATTTTCCCAGATAAGAAAATTATAAAGAGGAGGTTTGTGGAAGATTTTAAAATGGCAGATTGTAGGGTGGAGCCCATAATCTTCAACTTAAATTAATTTTGTAAGGGGAGGATTGATTGAAAGTTAATGTCATAAAAGCTGAAAATTTTGAAAAAACAAATAATAAATCATATATTTATTTAGTGTGTTAGTACTGGAATTTAAGAGTGAATGGATCTGATTGTTTTAAAAGTATTTTACAGTAGTTTGTCTATTGTAAAGTTGAAGATAATTTTTGTTAGTATAGTTAAAATTTAGTAAACAAAAAATGCAGTATAGGTTTGGACTTTGTTCTTTGAAAGATTAGATTAATGCAATAGGTATAGATTTATGTATATATTCAACTCTTAATTACCTTTGCTTTTTGCAAAAGCAAAGATAAGATAACAATCAGTTCAGAATAGCAATGGAGAACAATTTTCTTGTCATCTTTGGTAGCTTACCTTTTCTTCGAAAAAGAATGTCTGCATTCAGGAACTTTCTATGTAAACTGCATGATGTTAGCTGTTGTTTACTTTATTCACTATAAACTGTTACCTCAAAGATGTAGGTCTTTAGCAATTCAAAGAAAAATCATGTAAGCTGCTAAATTAATGAAAGAAATGCACATTTTCTTTTCACCTGCTTATAAACTCTGCACAGGTGTTTCTATAAAGTTTAGGTGTCTGATTTTTCAGACTTACTTGAAAGTTCATTGTTAAATATGGTTGGAATCTAAACAGTGAAACAGGTTCATTGCAAGTTTATATTCAAAAGTTAATGAACAAAAGATACAGATGTGTTGGAGCAAAACTCCGTAGAACTATAGATCTCCAAATTAATCGAAAAAGGCTGCATGATTTTTATTATTTTCCAAGCAGACAATTTAAGACTGGAGAAGAAGAATGTTGCTAGACATTTCTGACAAGAAATGGATTTATATCTGAACTGCATAGGCAAATGGCAAGTTTATGATAAAGAGAAAAAGGAAGTCAACTTCTTGTTGATTTCTTCCTATCGTTAACTTGCTTTTTCGTTTTAAACAAAATTACTTCCTCATCAAATACTTGTACAATCAACTTTTATAGGACAACTTTACTATTCAAGCTTTTGTGTCTGGCAAAATTACTGATCAATGTTTTCTTGTATTCAAACACTTTTTGATACATTACTAAAAATAATGTTTTGTTTTATTGCCAAGCTCTTTTATGTGACAGTGTATACATAATTGATTGCTGATTGCTCACAGGATGCAATTTTGTTGCATATGAAGCAAAATGGTTTTGAGAGAAATAGCTAATAGGTTTTTTTTATTATTATTTAAATATTAAATTCGTTTTCAAATTGTTTCTTATCTTGCCATGGTCTCTAATATTGAGTGCTTATGAGTAAATCCTTTTTAATTTGTAAAATTCATCCAAAGCAGCAATTAATTAACACACTTAGAATAATATCTTAAGTTATATTTAGTCCTTTAACATGTGTGGGTCATAATTGTCGTTTTGAAGTTGAATAATGGGTTATTCAACAAAAGTCTAGGCAGTAAATTTTTTTTTTTTTAAAGCGTAAACATATTACAGGACATTAAAAATATATTCAGTTTTGCATGTTTATCAAAATCGTCATCAATGATTAATATTCTTGCACATTATCTACAAAACTGTGAAGTCCAACATGAGTATACCCAGTAAATGAAAACTTCAATGTAAATTACATTACAATACCGGTACATGTATACAGTGACCGCAACACAGTCAACAGCTGGTGTTTGATTACATAATAGGGAATACACTTTCCTTGATGGAAAGTATGATTGATGAATATTCCACTTTACATGCTAATTAAATTAAGGAAAAATTTGACATATATATTAATGATTTCCCCATTTCTACCCTCAATGCACAAGATATCAGCAGTAATACACCTGAAGTATCCAGAAAAATGCTCTGAAAAGAGGGGGGTGTGGGTGTAAAAGTTTGTTCTTAAGTACTTTAGATGAAAAAAGTTGGACTTTACATGAAACTTTACCATTACAAATATTATTGCCTTATTAAATTTTAGATATTTCTGTTCAGCTCATATTCATGACATATCAACTATATTTTCATGTTTCTGTTTTTTCAAATGAGGCAACTTTTTTACAGTATGAAGATGAATCATTTAACTAAAACATACAATATATTAAAGTAAGTTTTATTAAGGCATTGAAAAGGGGGGGTGAACCAGAACCACTGATTCGGATCTAGAATAAGTATAGTCATTATTGGATAGAATGATGAAACCAATCTCTTACGTGATGCACGGGGAAAATAAAACACTTTCCTTTCTCCAGAGAGTATCATTATCTCCCCTGCTTTCTCATGAATTATTGACAAGTAATTAAAGCTATTTGTGTTAAGCAGGAAACTCTGGTATTAATGCGGAATCAATTGTATCAATTTTGCAGTGTGCCTGTATATCTACACTCAGCATCATCAGTTATGTGCATGGAATTGCTTCTTGTAATTGTTTATACTTACCGGTATCAGCATCTCTCTCAGATGCCTCCTGTTTAGGAAACTTCTTTTGATATTTTTTTTTTTTTTAAAAGACCGTAGGTCATCATTAATGTCAATTTTTTCATAGCGCCATTCTCCTTGGAGATTTGTTAGCGAGACAGTGAATGATGATAAGATATATCTCTCTTTGACTTTGCATGCCTGGGCCTGCTGCATGGCCCTCACAGATATATTAAGGCTTTATTAATACGGAAGCCAACAATGTACAATATATGTTGGCTTTTGAAGTTGGTTTGAGGTTTTCTTTTTTCTTTCAATTTTTTTTTTTTTATCATGGAGCAATGATTGATTACTAGGCAATTTTTAATTTGGTCTCATGTAAAACTGAAAGAGACAAAGAAATGGTTTGATGTAAAAGTGCAGTGAAAAAAAGGGAGTATTTGGATGTCTTTGCTTAGTCAGTTAAAAGATGTAGTCATTTTGGGTTTTTAACATTTTTACGAATTCAGTGTCATTTTTTAGCGTTTTGAGGATTTTAAAATCACATAAATTGTGTCCCATATCTTATCCATTGACATCTGTGTTTTGTTGCACGTATAGTTGATTTATTTTAAAAATGTTATAATATCTATATATTTTAAGGAAATAGAGACCATCTAGGTACAAGTACTTTTCCAGGCAAGAAAAGTTGTGTGTGTTTGAAAAGGAAATTTTAAAATATCTATAATCAATAAAAATTGATAGAAAGGAAATTGAGAATATTTACATACAAGTGCTTTTCCTAGGCAAGAGAAGTCATATCCGATTCTTCAACACTTTGTAATGTATTGCAACTGAATTAAGAGTATATGTGATTCTGAGTCAACATGTTTAGTTTTAGAGATCTGTAGAGCTAGAAATTCTCAATTCCAGTCTCCAGTTACATTACTTCTGTTTCACAGATCAGAAGCTCTCATTCAATTTTGTGACACTCTTCCAGAGGAAGATGGCAAATAAAGACTTTGGACTGTAAATACACTATAATTATCTATTTCCTTCTGTGGCTAATGTGATTTGGACATATTAGGCACCCCACGTAGACAATTGCCAATGTCTTTAATGTGATATTTTCACAACCTTTTCTAGCTGCTAATCATTAATTAGTCTGGTGGCCGACATGACTTAGTATTAATTAGTCTATAAGAGTGCGAGGTGCATTTTCATTCACAAATATATTCTTATCTACATAGGAGTCGAAAGCAAATTCATAGTGGGGGATAGGGGCTGACTTATCCAAAATCTTGACAAGCAACGAATAAAAAGAATGAAAAGGAAAATCCATTAGGTTAACCGCAGTGCATTGTAAAACTTAAAAGTAGTTTTATAAATGATTCTGCTTAGGTCAATTTTTTCCATTTGATACACTTAGTAGTGAAATTTAAATGATTGATTGATTCATTATGGTTATGTCTATCTTTGCACAAAAAAAAGTGGGGATGCCCAGCCCCCCCCCCCCAGTTTTGTTCAGTTAACAACTATCAGTCTAATTTACATATAGTGCATATAGTGGAATTGTCAGCAACTAGTATTACGCTAGCTGTTTCCATTTTAGGTTTTCAACATCCTTTATTCTTTATTTTCTAATCTTAGTTCCTATATAGTTTAATCCTAACTAGGAGTTTGAATTTCTGTACTCCATAGTATGTATGTAAATAAAAACCTGAAACTGTTGTATGGAATTGATTTTAAATATATCTAATGAAATGTTTTAGTTTGTTGAAATCCACAGAAAAGTCTTTTTTTATTTCAGCATGTGACATGAATGTTCACAAGAAATGTGAGAAGAATGTCCCAAAGCTCTGTGGTATAGATCACACAGAAAGACGAGGCCGAATAAAGCTCAAAATCACCACTGTCAACAATAAGCTCACCATACAAAGTAAGTCCAAAAATCATCAAGCTTAAAATCACCACTGTCAACACAAAGCTCACCCTACAAAACCACAAGGTTAGCTTTTTAAAAAGCTAAGAAAGTCAGCCAGCGGAATATTAACTTTTAGGTCAAAAGTGAATACATTTTAAACTATTACAATACAATATAATTATCTGCAGAAAAATCATGACATACGGGTGTTCAATTACATGAAGTTTTTTTTAAATCTAAATTAAAGCAACTGTGCATGCTGTCTTATTAAATTGTAACTCTGTAAATTATATCCTCTTCAATCTCACTAAGAGTCTGAAATACATGTACTGTATAATTGTATATAAGCAGATTGCGAACCGTGGTTGCAAACGATACCCGTGGACAGTACTCCAATACAGAAGTGCGCAGTTTGACCTAGAAACTGATCACTTTCATAACTTATTCGAATTTCTCAAACACGGACTGTCTATAATTCTTTCCCAGAATTCCAATTTACGCAAGCGCATTTGAAGTTTCATCCTAACTTAATTAGTCAGCCCGCGGGCTGACTAAACAACTGCATCAAAAAGTTCAGCATACAAAGTATGTCCATAACTCAAAACCATCACTAAGTAAGTCCATAGCTCAAAACTACCACTGCCAATGATAAGCTCACCATACAAAGTAAGTCCATAACTCAAAATCATCACAAGTATTAAGGAAGTTCAAAGCTCAAAGCCACCAAGCTCACCATACAAAGTAAGTCCAGCTCAGAGCTCAACATCACTTCCATCAACAATAAGATGTCTATATAAAGAAAGATTTGTAGCTCAAAACTACAATCAACATTGACTTCATTATACAGAGTAGTTTAATTGATTTGGTCCAATGCTCAAACTTATTACAATAAACTGTAAATTCAATTCAAACAATGTAAAGGTGATAGTTTATAAATTCCAATACACAGTAATCATGCCATACAAAGTTATTTTGCAAAACTCTACTTTGTGATGGTAATTAATTTAAAAATCTTTCAGATTTGTATGTAAATATATATATAGTCAAACTTAGTTATCTCGAACTAGATGGGACTTTAAAAACTTTGAGATATAATCGAGATATGGAGGGTAAAATGCTTAAAAAATAAGAGGTTGGGACTTACAAATCACTTCGACATATCCATTGTATTCGAGATATCAGTGTTCGAGATATAGAAGTTCAAATGTAAATTTTTTTTTAAGTTTTTTTTTTTATTTTGGTTTCAGTTATAGAAGGAAAGAATTTAATACCAATGGATCCAAATGGACTAGCAGATCCTTATGTTAAGGTGAAATTAATTCCGGATGACAACAACAAAACAAAAAAGAAAACCAAGACCATCAAAGCTACCTTAAATCCTGTGTGGAATGAAACTTTCACATTGTAAGTTCATTACCAATCTTAAGACAGTGAGTGAAAGGGGATTAATGGTGAATCATAATTAATGGTTGAATGATGACCCTACACAGCATTAAACTAGCTTTAATCAATGCAGGGTAAGGGTTTAGCCAAGTAATCGGTCAAAAAAAATCTTCCATCTTGGGAACCAGTTTACATAAACTGATGGTTAGGGTCACGTAATAATGACCAACATACATCGAAAGAGGTGATCGAAAGAGGTGATCACAAACATGGCTGGATAAATTTTTCTCCCCATGCCGAGATCTCTTCTCATTAGTTGAGTAAAATGCTATAAAATCCCCATCAGGCCCAACAGCCATGATGCATAGTAATTTGTTTTGTATCTTATGGGTTTGTGTAGTACACTTATATCAGGCTTTCTGAACATTTGGTGATGATTGGTCATCGATCAAAAACTGGCTAATATATCTTTAACCAAGTCTGTATTTTAAAAAGGCCATCTTTTTTTGCATCTTAGCAGTCCTGAAGCTATGAATTTTATTTTTAATTGTTGGTTTATATGATGTATTTTGGTCAATTTTAATACTAGTATTGATCCAAGCCGTGAATTGCTGTTATTTCAGTAACCTTAAAAAAAGATAGCAAATAGTTTGATGAATATATAAGGCTAGAAACAAACCATTTAACTAGATCTTCTGGAAAATGAATAATTAAGATGCATGTTAGTTAATTTTGTTAATGACCAAGTTCCCATGAGTTTTTGAAGACCCAATATATTTTTTGCTGTCTTAGTCATTAATTTTGCAGTATTCATTTGTACATCATATATTCTGGTACCTCTTCCTGCATGCTTGCAGATAATTTTGGTGATTGATAGAAATTATAAGTCTTATGAATTAAGGCATCTCTCATTAAAGATTTCACTCATAAAAGTATTAACTTAATGCAATTACTTTTAAAAATTATGAAATAAATCCATTTTGGCATGTACCGTAAATATTTTTTCAAATGAAATTGAGTCTCTATGAACAGTATGTATACCGGTCCGATATTTAAAAAGAAAATGAAAACGAGGATAAACTTGGCTTATGAAGCAAAAATGACATGATCAACACATTTTAACCATGTTTGTAACTGATGAATCACTCAGTTACTCTCTATACCACGAGTACATGTGGTATGGCAAAGTGTTTACCTCATTACATCATGTACAGTTAGGTAATTTTTGATTTTATCAATTTTATTTAAAGTGCTAAAATCAAAGATTTTTTTTTAGTTATATATTTTAATCTCAATTCAAGATCAATTCAAACAGAGTTTAAAATTTAATAAGTTTTCTCAGTTTTAGAAAATAAGAACCTGATGCTTTTTTTCCCCTTCTAGATACTTTTCTCATTTTATCAAATGAGCATCTCTTTTCATCTATATTTCCATGGTTTCAGTCCTCACTTTAATGCATATTTCCTGATCAAGCCAAACCTGAAAATGGATGACAGCTCAATGTCTGATATGTTGAGGCAATGTATAGGGTAGCTATATAGATTATACTTGGTTCTTCTTGCTACAGTGCAGAAAGCAGTGTAATGGAATGGGCCAAGTTTTAGGCTGATAATTGTAGTACATGTACATCTCATAGCTATATGGATAATGCATTTTTGTCTGATCAAAGGCGACGACAGATTGAGAATGTAAAAGGATTTTTTAATAACAAAAAAAAAAAAAAAAGAAAGAAATATTAAACACAATCTCTATTTTTGAAAATGGTTATTATTAGCTTAGAAATAGAAACATATTGAATTTTTTCATAATTATTTTTTGTCTATATATAGAAATACTTCATAATATACTTGTTATATAATCAAAATAAGATTTGACATAATAATTTTGCAGTTTTGCATAATACAGCCAATCTAATCATCAATAACAACCCCCCCCCCCCCCCCCCCCCCCCCCGGGTCAAAATAAAAGGGCGCGCATTCATGAATGGAATAACGATCATTAGGACTTTTTCATAATAAATTATTGAGACATCAATTTTTTAAAATCAATTTCTGATATTATTTTGCGCCCTGGTCTTGATGCAGAATTATATTAATCTTAAATTCTGAAAATTCCTTTACCTAATACAGTAATGTGACTCTATTATGCTGTTTGTAGCGACCTTTCCGCTGATGACCATTCCAAAAGACTTTCCATTGAGATCTGGGATTGGGACAGGACGTCCCGGAATGACTTCATGGGATCCCTGTCGTTTGGGATCTCAGAGCTCCTCAAAGAAAACCAAGATGACTGGTACAAACTCCTGAACCAGGAGGAGGGAGAATTTTACGGCATCCCCGTGACTGACGATGCAATAGCCACCATAAATGACCTTAGGAAAAGTCTACCGGTAGGTTCTAAAACAGAGCTGGATGCAATAGCCATCATAAATGACCTTAGTAAAACTCTAATGGTAGGATATTTATAAACAGAGCTGGAGGCAATATCCACCATCATTGACCTAAGGAAAATCTACTGGTAGGTTTTTAAACAGAGCTAGATGCAATAGCCACTATTAGGATCTTAAACAGAGCTAGAGGCAAAAGCCACCATTAATAATGACCTTAGAAAATCTCTACTGTTAGGTACTTTAACAGAGCTAGCTGCAACAGCCACCATTAATGACCATAGGAAACCTGTAGGTTCTTTATCAGATCTAGAGAATTAGAAGACAGACTGAAGGTGGAAAGAATGTGTGAAGTGATATTCTGGAGAGCTTCGATCATTAATCGAGGAATAAAATGAGGGAGTGGGTTGGGAACATAAGTTTTAAACCGAATTGTGTTTTATTGTACATTTAATCAATTTATGAGTGAAATATTAAAAAATTCACTTCTTTTTTTTTCAGTCAAATGTTGACATTCAGGTAAATGGTCCAAACCATTAATGGCTATACATATATATATATACTTATTTATGTATAGTTAATATGTATTATTTCTCTTTTAATATTAGACCTGTGCATGATGCACTCCCACTGATCTGAAAGTATACACATATTCCACTTTTAATTAATTGTTTATTGTATATATCACTCACTGGACAAATTTTCCCTCCAAAGAAAAATTAACAACATCGTAAAAAGACGTAAAATTTCAAACCACTGATTACATCCAATATATCTTAATAGATGTCTTTAATATTACTTTTGATTTACCACTTTTATTGTTATTGCTTCTAACATACATAACAGCATTTTTAATACATGTGTTTTAGTGTAGCACTTAATATTGTAAAGTCTTGAAATTATATTAAGATTCAAAATTTTTTTTTACAGAGTTTTACTTTGGGTATAGACTGCAAAATCCAAAATATTTTGTTATGATATGTTGAGGTTCACACATCATCATTACAAATCAATGCAATTTCAGCAGACTTTGTAGAGCAAAATCTAACAAATATTTGGACTTTAAACAATGTTTTGAAGGAGTGTAATGAATTGTTTTTAATTTGTGTAAGAGTTACCTCCCATATTTGAAAAGATCATTTTGCTTTGACCCTTTGTAAAATTATTTGTTTATTAAAAGGGTGTTTATTTTCACAGAAACCTCCACCCCAACAAGTTGATGTGTCTCGAGGAACTGGCAGCAAACAAGACACCGTTAGAGCAACCGATTTTAACTTCCTGACTGTATTAGGGAAAGGCAGTTTTGGAAAGGTACTACATGTAGTTTGCAATGATAAGTATTTCATATGGTACCATCACATCACCCAGTTTCCCTGTTCTAAAATAAAGAAAAAAATTCATTTATGAAATAGTAGTCCTTACTTATTGAACAATACAACAAACATTTTTTAGTATACAAGTATAGAACTTGTTAAATTTGCTCCTTTTTGCATCATAATTAATGATTTCATGATTCTTGTTGAATCAAAATATTGTTTAATTTAAAGATACCTTGTACATGTCTTGCAGCTTTATTTAAAATTGTTACTTAAGTACAAAAAATTCAACCCCAAATAATTGCGATTTTGTTAACATATCTTTACCGTCAGTTCATTTTGGAATCTAAATGCAAATGTATAATTGTATTTACTGAGGCCTATACTGTGGAATCAGTTTTATTCGTGGGGTTCAATGTTCGTGGGTAGCCAAAATTTTCCTGGTTCATGGGGACGTTATTTCATGTGTAGTGTAATCGGGATAATTTTAATAAATATAAAACAAATGATTTTATATAAGTTCATGGGGATGTAAATTCGTTGGCAAGGTTTACCCACGAAAGCCATGAACATTGGTCCCCCACGAACAATGATGATTCCACACTAGGTATATATTATATTTAATGTAGTTGGAGTCATCAGCATCATTTAGCAGATTATTTGAGTTATTTGTGAATGCAAGCCCCTATATCTAGACTGAATTATAGAACCCTTTCCTGCCCATCTCAAACAAAACTTTTTTATGTAATACCTAGCTAGTATATGTTTATTTTTGGAATCCACAATCATGCACTTATAATGAGATTAAGTATGTACACACACAATTACAGTGAGGTATATGAACAATAAGATATAAGCTTTTTCTCATTATGATTTCACAGTTTGATATCATTACAGAGAACAAGAGATCTATTATCGGGTACCTCATTTTCTTTGTATTTTAAGTAGAGACAAAATTAATATATGAATGGTTTGTATGACATTGCAAAACTGACATGTTTTTATGTTTTAAGCTCATATTATATTAAGACATACCAGCGCAAACAACACAACTGTTTATTATTATTTTTCATTGTTATTCGTATCCATTCTGAATATTTTTTTCACTGTTAGGGTTTGCAATCTGAAAGTGGTCCTAGCCATGATAAGCGATGATCCGCATAAGCTGTGACTTCACACGTAGTCGTGATAATGATTTTTTGGTTTCACTGAATCAATTTTGGAATTGCGTTTATCGCGGTTCGCACTTGATTGCGTAATGCCCCCTAGATTCATAGATCCAACCAGCAGAGAAGTCATCCGTTGGATGGATATTGACAGTTTTGATAGCGCTGCAGTGAAAATTTAAATGAATCAAGTAATTATATAGACCATATTTTATCCAAAAATGAATTAGAACGGATGACCTCTTCTGCTACTGTACTTACAATGGGTTTTTTTTTTTTATTTTATAATCTAGAGCAGTTCAATGAAACTACTGGATGGATTTTTTAGTCAGTATCTCCGTTCAGTTTTCCATTTATCCGTCTTTCCCACTTTTATGTGTGTGTTAACTAAATGAAGGTGTGTCATAACCCAGATCTGAGGTCAAGGTCACATCATCATCAAAATAGCAGTTATCCTCAAGAGGCAACGATGAGGGTATTAGTCCATCTAGGACAGTTTCATGAAGAACCTTTTTTTTTAACCTGTCTGTTACATTGGATAATTAAAAAATTAAGTATCAGTTTTCGTGAATGCTGCAGAAAAACCTCCAAGGTTGAGAAATGTTGTTTTGAAAAATAAAAGCATTAATTTCTATTTTACTAGCATCTCAGATTTTCCACTGATCGTTTCTCTTATAGAGAGATGATCCAGTTTATTTAGACGACTGTTCCGTGTAAGCCCAACAATTAAAGTTTATACATATGTATCGATCACAGCCTACCAATTGGAATTAAATACAGACGACATATTTTTTTCATTGGATATTTAATAATTTTTACTTATTTATGAAATACATGAATATTTGAATCATATTTCTTTAAGTTTTAATGGTTATTTAATACTATTATTAATACGACACATAATTTTTTTAATGTATAAACATATGGAGTGCAGTTGTGTTAGGGAGGTCATTGAAACAGCCACATAGAGCATTTGAGGCGATGTACATTGTATTGACTGGAACTAATAAAGGCATGGGAAAAAAAATTACGTTCTGAAGTTATACTTTCATGATAAGTGCAAGGCTATTAGGTATTTCTGATCTGATAATTTACTGATGACATTATTGGAGAATAATGGCTGTGACATCTCTTTGATATCAGCATTAACTGTAGTAGAATAAGAAATAATGTTAAGAATGTAAACTGATGATGGAGGTATTTAAGTCCGTCAAGGTCAATGTCATGAGTTTTAGTCAAATCTGAGTTTGAAAAAAAAATTTCTTTACCTGTCCATTCCATAGGATAATTATGAATAATGTTAAGAATATAAACTTATTATTTCAAAACCAATATCATAAACTTGGGGTCACTGATTAGAATTGTGTAGAGCATTTCCGGATGCTAGTAATTAGACGGTTAAATTAAGATTAACTGTGAAATGAGTTTCGATTAATTGACGAATTATTGGATAGAGCTTGAGTTTGGTATCAAGCTGACCGCAGACCAGTGACATTATTGATCTCGGACTCGTGTCATTCTGTGGAGTGAGCACGACTGAGTGTGATCCAACAGCACGATCTCTAGGATTGCACCACTGTTATTGAAGATGTGCAGATTACTGTAAACCAACTTTTATTCGCGACGACTTTATTTTGCGATTGACTGGAGATAATCTGGTTCGCGAAGACTATTTTTCGCGACCACACTTTATCCCCACTCGTTTTGATATAACACTCATATGGCAAAGACTAGTTCGTGGTGAGAAATATTTGTAACAAAGATACTCTCGCGAATCTCTCTAATATTTCTCGCACTTAAATAAAAGTTGGTTTACAATATTGACATGAGATTAATCTCTGCCATGTTGTACACAGGAGCTGGCCAGTTGGAAAATTTGCAAGAGATGATTCCTGCTAATGAAAATCAATTTGATCACATTGTAATTTGATAATTGATCTGTTGTCTGTGTAAATGCAAAGAGGCTGTTTTGAGTTTGCAGTGGTTTTAATAGTTTCATTAATATGGTAATTAATAGAATTTGTTTTAACTTGGTTAGCATTAGGAAAGCAATGTCAATAATAGATTGTCATTTACATCTGATTTACATAGAGAGATATCAGGTCTGTGTGAAAAGAATCATTGATGTTTACTGGTATAGTTCATGTTTGCTGTATTAACTTGTTGGTAAAGATGTACAGAATACAGTACAATCTGCTTTTCATGAATTTTATCATTACAATGTTGAGCTTTTGGTTGAATTATTTTATCTAGATAATTCAACCATTTCATACTAAAAATGAAATTGTTTTCTGTGTATTATTACAGTCAGATGGGATGAACTTTATTTCTTGGGCTAGTGTGATATAATTTTCTTTAATTTTTACAGTTTGAAATGTGGAGACGTAATTTATTCAGTTAGATTAATGAACTCAATTTTTCTTGTCCATAAAATCAGGTAGTCTTAGCAGAAATGAAAGGATCAGAAGAGCTCTATGCCATCAAAATCTTGAAGAAAGACGTGATCATTCAGGATGATGATGTTGAATGCACGATGATCGAAAAGCGCGTCCTGGCTTTACCCAACAAACCACCATTCCTTGTCCAATTACATTCGTGCTTTCAAACCATGGTAAGGATTTTCTCTCTCTCTCCCTTTATCTCGCTGTCCCTTTTTTGGCTCCCACTAGCTGTGACCATTAGGGCAGGCCCGTAAAGATTCTTGTGAATCAATGTGATTTGTGAAAAACGTCCTTGTGTCTGTTTTAGTCGCGGTGTCTATAGGTTGATTGTTAATTCATGGTGTTGGCCGTATTTGTCAGTGGTCTGAGAGCCCGTAATTGATCCAGACCTGCTGAGCATTGGAAGATGAATTTGGTTTAGAATTGATGCAAGCACAAAAAATATCAGACATTTATCCAGGGGGTACCAATGTGGTAACATGGAGAAATGTGGTCTGCTTCCTATCTGTGACTGACAGGCCAAATCTGTAAAAGCCCAATAAGTTAAAGTTGTGATTCATTTCTATTGAACCTCAGCAAAGGCAAAAATATATTTAAAAAATATTATTTTTGTTGGGGTGGGGGGGGGATTGAGGGTAGGAAATAGTGGAGGCAATTTCAAGGCTTCTTGAAAGCTAGCAACTTTTTGTACAAATTTTATCATATAGACACTATTACTACTCTATGAATTCTTCATGAAGCCTTACAAATGTAATCTATATAAACTATTAGTTGCATTCATTTGCTGCAGTTTCCTTGCCCTTCAAGAATTGAGAATTTCTCAGATTTTTATTTTTTGCAAGAATTCAAATCAAAATTTTAAAAAACAAAGAAAAAGTAAGAACAGTATGCATTTGTAGGAATTTATAGACAATAGTTAAAAACTTGAGTAATAAAAACTTTTTTGTTTTGGGAAAGTACAATGCACTTGAAAAAAGGATAACCCTTTATGAAAAGGAAGCAGAAAAAAACCAAAAAATTGTAAAACCCACTACTCATAAGAAAATTGTATTGTCTCTTTTAATTTGTTTAAGACTTCAAAATTGACAGAAAAATGCTAATGGGAAAAAAAATAACAAGTTGTTTTGTTGAATAAATACCTTGTCATTGTTAACAACTTTTTTTTTTTACAGGATCGCCTGTACTTTGTTATGGAGTATGTCAATGGTGGAGATCTCATGTACAGAATTCAGCAGGAAGGGAAATTCAAAGAACCAGTGGCTGCGTAAGAGAGAGTCCTCTGATATCTAATATCTCATTTGATATCTCATCTGATATCTGACCACATCCAAGTTTTCTCCTTGATACAATATATCGTACTGGTCTTTGTCATGATGATATCTATACATGAACTTTACATGATACTGAAATAATGTATACCAGTACTTTATTTTGTTGTTTTTTTTCCAATATAGATTCTACGCAGCTGAAATTGCTATAGGATTGTTTTATCTACATAGTCAAGGAACCATATACAGGTTTGATTTTGTTTGAACATACGTGTAAAGGTAATAAAAGAAGAAAAAGGAAATATAACCAAACCAGTTCACAGAATTATAAATAGGCATGCAACTGATATTTGTTGACAAAAGAGTAACGAGGTGATGGGAGGAGTCTACCATATCTTGAAAAACAATGGGTAGTCAATAAGACCTTTTTGAATAATTGCAGAGATCTAAAGCTAGACAATGTGATGCTGGACTGTGATGGCCACATTAAGATAGCAGATTTTGGGATGTGTAAGGAAGGCATTTACAATGACAAGACAACCAGAACATTCTGTGGAACCCCAGATTACATTGCCCCAGAGGTAGGGCCTATGACCAGTAAATTGCCTTAGAGATTGGGCATTGCCCCAGAAGTAGGGCCATAGATAAAAATCTTGACTAATTAAGTAAACTGCCCAGATGATAGGGTCATAGACATGTAATATCAGTAAATTGCCCAAGGGATAGGACTGATAAATAATGATTAGTGAATTGCCTTAGAGGTACGACCATGGATAAATAAGGATTATTATTTTAAGGATGAATACCCCAACAAGTAGGTTCTTAGATGAATGGCCCTTGCAATATATGATTATACATATTAAATTGTTGTAAAGTAAGGACAATAGCGATATAATTAGTAGGTTCTTAGATGAATTGCCCTTGCAATATTTGATTGTTGTAAAGTAAGGACAATAGCAATATAATTGCCAAGAGGCAAGGATGCAATATATATCATATGAACAAAACTGGCCCCACAGAGAGGGGAATAGAAAAAAAACTACCAGTACTTTTCATTAATACTTAGACACAAAAAAGTTTTTAATTTTCATTGGAATAAAATTTTGTTGATTTGTGATATAGAATGGTTTTTGTTTTTTGTTTAATATGTCATAATTGTGATCTCTGGATTCAGGAAAGAAGCCTATTTGTCATGTTCAGAGTTTTATAAAAACATACTCAGAACTCTTTAAAAAGCAATTTTGTTTGAAACTTATCAATGGTTCACATCCTATTTAGAAGAGCAGTGTTATAAATGTATATGAAATTCTGAAAAAACCATTGGTTGCAATAAGTTTACGCTATAACCATTGATAGATAATATATATGAATGTTTTTCACAGATAGTCCTTTATCAGCCATATGGAAAGTCAGTGGATTGGTGGGCCTATGGAGTCCTCCTATATGAAATGTTGGCAGGACAGGTATAGTACAAATTGACACACAGCGGTAGTGTTTGTTCAAAAATATTGCCTAGATGTACATCACATTCTCAAGTCATGAGTACTAGGGTAATAGGCCTAATTTTTTTCCATATATTTAAGTGTAGAAATGCTGGTAACTCCAAAAGGGTTTTAGTGTAATTCACTTTCAATGAAAAATAGGGGGGTGGGGGTGGTAGGAAAATGGACAATAAAAGGTCACCATCTTTATTAATCAAGAGGCTTTGATCAAACAAATTTGTATAAATGTGCCCTTGGAATGGATTCTTGGCTTAATGGGACAGAGTTCTGATGTTTACTGGATAGTTAGTGATGTTTTAATGACCTCATCAGCATGTCTGCTGGAGGTGAGTATCCGCCATTATTGACCATAACAGGACAGCGCCGAGACAAATAAAGGGTTATTTGCTGTACATTCTGAAAGGTTAACAGACTATTGTAGCCAGGAATTTTGATTGTAATTTAGAGTTATTGTGCAGTGGTAGGGACACGCTCTTTGGACTTGGGAAGTAATCATAATTACAGCTGTGTAGTCTTGGTTGTAATGTGATAGAAGAGGGAAACTTATTTAAGCTTCAAATGCCAATACATGTATTTCTATGTCATTTAGTTGGAAAACCTCAGATTACTCCATTTGATTATTTAATTAATCATGGATAATACTCAAAGGCAGTGCAGAAATGATATTATTTCAGATATGCAGATCAAGTACTGCACAGCATTGGATACTTTCATGTTTGCACTGAATATTTTCGTGATTGCTATTAATACAGAATTAAAGGACAGCAATTTTTGCTTTTCAAGATTTAAGTTGTCAGATTGATGCACTATTACATTGTACATTGAATCATGTAAGGAACAATTATCAACAATTTTTTTTTTTATCCTTTTAGCCTCCATTTGATGGAGAGGATGAAGAAGAATTGTTTGCTTCCATCACAGATCACAATGTCTCCTATCCAAAGTCTATGTCCAAAGAAGCTGTTTCCATGTGTAAAGCAGTAAGAGCAAATATTCAATGTCAGCTTTTGATAATTTCTTTTGATTTTATTTATATATGAGTTATTATGAGGGTCCCGCATTGTAATGGGGAGGGGTCACTTATGATAACTGCAGTATCTGTTTTTCTGCCTTTCAACATGCTATACTTGAGTTTATGAGTAATTTTAGTTTTCCTGTGATGTGCAAATTGTGTGCAAATTGACAAGTATGTCTTTGCATCATGCAGGCACCTGATGTAATTTTATGTGCTCATTTTCAGATCTAAATGGATTTTTATTGCAATTTTGAATTTTAAAATTTTTTTTTGAAAGAATTCTTAAGAATAATTGATGAAACAGCTAGAGTTCTTTTTACTGACTACAATTATACCATAGGAATTTGTGGAGGGTTCTACAACAACAATTTAATGAGGCAACCTTTTATCTAGAGTTTTCTGATGAAAGTGCTAGTGATCTGCAGTTTTTTCAAAGTTTGGAGTAAAAGCCAAGGCTTTGCTCAATCACTATAAAAAATCCTTTTTAGAGATGTATTCCTGGTATAGAATAGTGCTTTTAATTGGTGTTAAAGCAAATAGTGTGAATTATGTGCTAGTCATTACTTTGTGTATAACTTATTCATGAACTGCACTGTATAAAAAAAAAAAAACCTTTTGACTTACGATTTCATTGCCTGATTGCATAACATTGTTACATTTTTATTTCAAGCTCTTAACAAAAAATCCCACCAAGAGGCTAGGGTGTGGACCTAATGCTGAGAGAGACATCAAAGATCACGCCTTCTTCAAACGAATCATGTGGGACAAAATCGAGCAGCGCGAAGTCCAGCCGCCTTATAAACCCAAAATTGTAAGTACCATTACAGGCATGTACCGTACTGTCACCGTCTGGTCAATAATATAGGGCTACCTCTTCCTTTGTCTTTCCCTGTTGCCTGTAACAGTAATTTGAATGTAATTATTATTACATATTGTAATTGTAATCATTGTAACTGTTTGTGGAATGTAATTTTTGTCACACTGTTGTTTGGAAGTAATGTTAACATGTCATGCATGGCCGTCATTTTATAAAAATATTGTCAACTTCAAGCATTCCCTTCTAGATATTTTTTTTTTTACTTCTGCGATAAGGACACATGCATGGTTTATCTAGAACGTTCTGTAAGGAGACTTAACTCAGTCACCCGATTTAAATAAAATTCCTCCACAGGGGGAAAATGGCAATAAATCAATTCTTGTGTCTGTCTTTAAATGAGAAAAAATCACTTTTGGTGTGTTATCTGCTACCGCCATTGATTTTAATTACTGAAGCTATGGGCTTTGACATTGATTAAACAATGGCTGTGATATATTCATTTTTTTTTTTTTTATTATTAAAATCGTTTGTTTAAATGATTTTTTTTTTCAAGGGATTGTCTTATCACACCAGGTCAATATTTATTCGCAGCGAGATATCCTGAAATAGTTACGTTTCCGGTGTTTTAGTTACACTCGGGGAAAAGATCGTAACGTGTGTTATCTTTCTGGTTCGTACATGGTTTACCATCCCATTCCATGCAAAAATAGTCCATTTTTTTTAAAAACTTGTTACTTGATTACCGGTACTTTTTTCCCTCTCAACACGAAACCTGTATATCTGCTATCAAAACGCTATCCACAGAACTTTGATCCTTGTTGGGTTTTGTTCATTCGTTTGTTTGTTTGTTCCTGTCTGCATCAGTTATATCAATTAGAACACAAATACTTGTAATATCAAAACCCGAGTTAAATGAGGAGAGGAAAAAGATTTTGTACTTCTAGGTCATATTCAGGGCCATGACCTCTTGCACAGCAGGCATCTTTTTATAAACTATATAAATTGTAAATTTTAAGAGTTTCTATTTATGGAATTCTCTTTTGGGTTTTTTTCATTTTAATTTATAATGTGTAACAAGGTTGGGAAAAAAAGTTCATTGCAAACTGATAGAGTAATAAAAAATTAATAATGATTGTTGTGTTAATTTGTCAGTGAAACTTGGAAGACAAACCTGCAGTCGGGTTTCACCTATATTCTACATATACTAATTCAATGTTTTTTTTTCTTTTCATTTTTCCTATCATTTCAAAGTATAATGGATTTTTTTTTTTATTTCTCCTTATTTTACCTATCATTTCATTTGTATAGTTAAATAGTATTTATCATATTAATTTCTTTTCTCTTAAACTTACTGTGTTCTGTTTCTATGTAACATATACCAGTAACTGTTTTCTCGAACCTTTCAATATTAATAATCTCATCTCAATATATTATACCTTTCTCTTTCATCTTTACCTCTTTCATCTTAAAGCCAAAACAGGTACTTATCCTCTTTTTTTTTTTTTCACATGGGATATTTTTTTTAACTCTTAATTAACCTCAATATTCTAATATATGTCATATATATTTATCTACTTTTAATATACATGTATATCTACACCACCAGCTTGACTAATAGCAGCATGGCTTACTGATTCCTTGTCCAAACATTCATATATATCTCTCTCTCGGCTTTGTCATCACTGATTGAATTACGAGGGGTAAGGCTAAATAGCTTTATTGCAGATGTCAGGGGGATAGGAGATTATAGGGTGTTTTATGGAGGTGTAATATGCTCATTCTGAATCGATTTTACAACAGAACTCGCAGATTTAATATGAGCAAAATTAATTTCCCCCATCAAATTACTGTTTGTTTTAAAACTTAACTGAGAATTACCATCGAAATTAAAATAGAATGAAATAGTGATTTCTTCTAATGAATTTTGCATGTTGTGTTCAACATTTCTCAAGATTGAAAAGATTAACAAATGTCTAGAGAGTTCTTTTGTAGAACACACCCCCTTTCTCCTATTAAGTAACAATAAAGCATCTAGACCTTCTTATGAAGTGAGATTAGGGTGGGAGAGTTGTACGTAATTTGAAAATTTTTCAGTGAATAAAAAGTATGGACAAAAATCGATGTAGATCAGTCTTAGTATTGGATCAAAAAATTGGTGTCATTTAATTTGGCAGGAGACTTCCATATCCTGTTTTGTAAAGTTAACTTAATAAAATCACTTTGACATTGAATTAATTCAAAAATTAGATCATGATTTATAAGAAAAAATATAAATTCAGTGAATACTTTATCAGTTAATTTTTTGTCTTTTTTGGGGGGGGGGGGGTTATAATGTAATTGGCTTCTTTTGTGAGTTTTCAAAAAAAAATTCTGTCTTTGATCTTTAAAAGTGTTAAGTCTGCTATTAAAACTTGCTGAAATGAAATGATCAGTATCATGTCTAATTCATGAGTTTAAAAAACTTAGAAATCTTAAACCAAGTGCATGTGCAATAAGAGTGCAGTAAAGTCGAACAAAATAAGAGAGAGTATAATCGTGTCTCAAAGGACACATTTCTTCTCTCAATTTTTTTATCACGATCTTTCCCAAGATTTACTCCTTGTCACTTCAATCCTGAACTACCGGTACAAATAAACTGCTAAAAATGTACTAAATGAATGCACTGGAGATTCAAAAGTTGTTTTTTCATGAAGGTGTGACATTTTTTTGTAAATACAGGATCTTAGAAATAATGAAGGGGAAAACACAATAAGGATTAATATGCACTTTTTTTTTTTTACCAAAGCTTTTATTTTTAGTTATAGAACAGCTGTGGGAGGATTTAAAAGATATAAAATGACATTTTGAATATAATCAGGGATAAGCCATTTCCTTCAGTTCTGTGACAGGAAAGAGAAGTGCCCTTTTCAATTATGGGAGATAAAAAACACCTGCATTCCTGTAAAGCATTTGTATTTTATGGGTGGGGGAAAGGCTTCAAATTTAAAACTAGTCTAGAGCTTTAGAGCTCCTTTTTAAAAATGATTCTGTTAAATTATTGAAATGTCCATCATATGGAAGCTATATGTTCATGTATTTGTTCATTGCCATTGGAATGTTTGGGTTTGCCGGGAGTTTTGTTTTGTTTTGGAAAAAGGAGACTTTGTCGATTTCATTTCAGTACAGTATATCATTATATTTTGCATGTTGAAATATTATTTTTGCAAACATATTATTCAGAATTTATTATTATTACCAAGGCAAAAACTCGGATTTCTGTAAGTAAATGGTATACAGATATCAATGTGCTGATATCTACATGTTAGATGGCACCAATGTGTTAGTAGTGATATCTGGGATATCTATAGATATCCTCACCTTACCTTGAAGTAGTAGATACACAGATACACATCTTTTCCAATACACTTTTTCTATGACCTCTCAATATTTTCTAAACTATGTTTAATATACAGATTTGTTTATCTCTAAAGTTCAGAAAAAGTGAGAGTTACATTGCCAATTGATGACATTTATTCTGACATTCGTAGACCAAGTTCCTTTGTTAATGTAGGGAGCTAGGAAAAACTGCAGTATGCTTACCGGTACTTTTATTGATGAACAAAATTCTGCCTTTTTGAAAGTTGTAGTTTAAATAGCATAGATGATGCATGTTTTTGTAAAGTGAAAAAAAAAATTTAAGGGGGTGGGGGGGGGGGGGTTGTGAGTTGTAGAAAAGTTGACTAGTCAAACACAGATTCAGCTTTGTATGCTAGAAATGAAAAGGGAGATATACAGAATGAAATTGTCTGTACTGGTACATTGTATAAGTGACAAGTGTGGGTACATTCTTTTGGATATTTGGACGGGTAGGTGGGTAGTGAAGGTCAGTTGTTGTACACTTGAACTGTATTTAGGTTAAGACATATTATGTCTGCCTCAGGAAATTATTACACAAGCAACACCAGCAGCAAAAAGCTTTCAATGCATTATGATCGCAAGAAATATTCATATTTTCAAAACTTGAAAACACAAAGCAAATTCATGGGTTTACATCATGAATTGTAAAGATTGTATTTCTCAAATGTATGATCATTGCAAATGGGTGATGGTGCATTTTGAGTTAAACTTCTATTGATAATTTGCAGCATAGATATTAAACGTTTTGTTGTATTTTTCTTTCTTTCTAATTTTTTTTTGGTTGTTTTTTGTTATTTTCCTGGTTTTTTATGTATTCGTTTCTTTTAATTTTGCTTTTTACAGAGTAACCCAAGAAAGGCTGAAAATTTTGACAAGATGTTCACTGCAGCAAAACTGAAAAACACGCCAACTGACAGTGTTGTTATTATGAACATAGATGAGAATGCATTCCGAGAATTTACATACGTCAATCCGTTCTTTACCGATTTTGCCCGTACTGAAAACACCTCATTATAGCTCGCCGGAGGTTTCTCTAACATGTAATTGGGTAGTGGACATTTTAAACAGAAAAATTTGCAGCAAAATCGGAAGTAGCATCTTTTCCCCTTTCTTTCAAGAACATTCAAGGGGAAACAATCGTAGTCGGAAAGAAACATGGAATTTCGAAGGGAAAAATAGTAACCTCAGATATATTTTACTCTGAAATTTTCCAATGAGATTTTTTTTTATCAGTGTTATGTGCATATGCAATCAAAATGAATGAATTAAAATGTTCAGAGATGTTTTGTGTGATTGATGTATACATGTGTGTAGTTTGTGTGTAAACATGCACATTGCTGTTGTGTAGAGATGATTCACATGTGCAAATGACCTAGACATTAATTTTGGTGGTTAGTGTATATGTGTTTGTATTTAGAGAACAAATATGAAAGTGTACGTTTAGAAAATTAATGCATTACTGTGACTTACACGTTATCTTTTCAGGAAATTTTTATTATATAGTACCGGTATTTTTTTCATTTTTTTTTTTTTTTTGAAAATCATGAAAATAGGGTATTTTGATGTAATGACCTTGTTTAAGTGTTATTTTTGGCTGATGAATAACTTTTTTGTAAGAACTGCTTTTGAAAATTTGAAAATTTCAATTAGTTATTTCTGTGCTGATTTATTTCATTAGTATTATGAAACCAAAAGCTATACTTTGACCCCCCCCCCCCCAAAGCCCAAAGTTTGTGGCACATTTTCACTTGAAAAACTTAGAAGTCAGGTTGCTTAAATTAAGTGAGTTTATGAAAAACCAAAGACAGATGGTCTACTTCTTCATTTTCAGTGCATGATAAAGAAAATTGATATTCTTTTTCATGTAAAAATAATCTCTTTCACTTTTTTTCTTGCTTATGGAAACTGTGCATTACACTTTATACTTTTGTCACAACTGAAATTTTAAAGCATGGCCAAGGGATTTTTCTTCTTTTCTAAACCATGATGAGATAAAATTTTCACGCATTAGAAAAAGTGCAACTATGAGATGTGTATATGATATTTCTGGTAGATGGGTGACATTTATATGTACATATATACATGTATTTATATATATACACGCTTGTTTGTTTGTTTGTTTCCTCAAGTATAACAACATTGAGGTTTTTTGTTTTTTTTTAAATAATCTATTTGTCTAAATATATATAATCTTTATTTTGTACATGTTTGATACCATGTATTCCTTGCAATATGGCAGTGGGAAATCATTTATTAACTGGTTCTTCTAGGTTGTTTCCAGCTGTCTTATTTATTTCATGTCTCAATTAATTAATCATTTAGCCAAGAGGAAACAAATATGTAGTTTCATTGTTGTACCTTATAAACATTGGATAGGAAACATATAGAACCTGTTTTGCTGGCTGTTCAACCAAATGGGAGAAAATATGCGAACCCAATGATCAAGTAGTCGTAGAGTCAATTGTTATGTTTTATTATGTTGATCAAGCTTTGGCTTGAAGCTATATGAAACAAAATCTGTATGCTTGCTCACTATATACACCGGAGACTGCTGCCAAGTTTCAACAAGAATGGCATATTAACTTGTGATAGCGAAATTATAGAGGGGTCTTGGAGATGCCAACTTGTGTTCCATTTTCTATAGAATATTGAAAGAGGAGGGAAACATGCTCAAAAACCATCAATTTTTATTGTTTTGTTGGCTTTTGCAATAATTTATTTTTTTCTTCTTCTGCCATTTTACATTGTAACTGGTTAAAGATCATGGTCATAGTTTCAGATCTAGAACTTCATTCATTGGCAAGCATGTTGGACAGAAACAAAAACAGAAGAAAAAAAAACATGCATATTGAAAAGGTGTGAAACTATAACTAGCTGATAGCAAGCTGTTAAAAAATTGAAGCAAACATTTTGTGAAAGATTAATTTGCACAGATTTTTTATTACCTGTTTTCTTAAAACTTTATGAATAATCGATCAAGCAGGTAATATGAACTTTACATCCAAAAAATTCAATCTTACTATTAGAGACTGATATGATAAATTTGACTTAAAATTCTCAAGAGATTAATGAGGTTTATTTGGTTTTATCCTTTTCTTTCTCTCTCTCTATAATTACTCCATGCAAACATTTCCAACGTGATTAAATATTTTATTAGATGGAGGTACTGTACCTGGAATGGTCCAAAGGAAAAAGAGATTAATTACCATACATACAATTATTTTTTTCCCCCGCTTATTTTCACCCCATTTGCCCTCACATTTGCTGGGTGAATTAAACAAATAACAGCTTTTGTTTTAGGATGAATTCATATGGGCAACCTTAAAAAGCTGACATCAATTTATAAAATTATTCAGTCGCCATTATATATAAATAGTGCCTGTTTGGAAGGGTAACAGTTGAAATTGACACCCCAAGAAAACCATTGTCAACCGACGCGAAGCATATGTTCTATAATGTTTATTTATGGTATTCATATCAGCTTAAAGAATAGTCATTGGGCAAAATTAACATGGGGGCAAAAAGAGCACTGTACACAGTATTACTTGATGGAACTATCATAGATTGATAGATCAGTTTGAGTGAATGCAAATCCTTCAGAATGGAATTCAAAAATATGCTATATCCATTTTATATTCTTGGTGCACATTTGGAGAAATTAAAAGCTACCTAGCTCCCTTTGTAGGAAACTGGCATTATACTGCTGTAAGATCAATAATTCCCCACCTGAAACCCATTTGTTTATATTTTTCTCATTTGTTTTTCAATTAAATGAGAAAGAAAAAATCTTCTTCTTTCGTTACTTATTGATAGAGTTTTTTTTTTTAAATCATTTATCAATGAAATATTTTTTTGCAAGTCTTCATATTTGGTTTGTCATACTGCTGATTTTTTTTTTTATTGCAACATAATTATTTTATAAACAAATGTTTGTTTTGTACAAGAAGACTTACTGGTATGTATATGACCCCCAAATTCAATTAAGATTGTGTGTCTTTTTCATATACACTTGTCATGAACATTTTCATGTACTGAAACTTTTTGAAAAAGTTTCTGGATTTTTTTAAAACTTTATATATTTATTTTGTAACCCTATTTTGTTCCCAAAACAGGATTTAAAAGATTCTGATACCTTTACTGTAAAGTACCGGCTATCCAAATTAGTCTTATAAGAAACCTCCCACCAACTTTTTGTATTAATTGTGGAAAGAATGAGCTCTTAAAAATATGGTAATTTTTTAAAAAATTTTTGTTTCTTTTTAAGAAAGAATTTTTCACTTATTTTTCAGAGATCATTTATTATATTAACTGTTAAATCTTGTTGTCTGCTCCACTCTTTGTTGACCATTATTAAAGCAACCTTATGAAAAACTAATGAGAAAGAATTTTGTTTTTTTTTTTATTCGATCATAATCAATCATAATTTGTCATCCAAGTTTAACAACTAAGGGCTTTCATGCCCTATAAGATATATGTGACATACAGGTACTGTAATTAAAATTAATTTTCAGAATTTTTTTCAACATGCTCATGCTTTTTTTTGTATATGTACACTGTTATCAAGATATTAAAAGACTGTAAAGAATGTAAATATATACTAGGAATACAGTGAAACCACATTATATAAAAAAATTATTACAACTAAAGAAAGGCCTTAGAGATCGATACTCCAGAATTCGAGATATATTAGGTAATAAAGATGAATTAAGAAACTATGGTTCTCATCTCAACCTCACTTCAATATATTATTGGTATTTGAGATATTGATATTTGAGATATCAAAGTTAAACTGTATTTTTAAAACAAAAATCTCCTGAGGTTTGTGATAAGATACATCCATCTTGTTCATTTTGTATTTGCAATAGAGCCTTGCTGAGGGGATTGAAACATGTATGTTGTATGAAATTAACATCCCCACAAGGTTTGGTGATTGAAAACATATCTTGTTGCAATTAATGGCAGACTCTATGCAAGTACAGTCAAACTTTGTTATCCCGAAGTATGGGGCTGTTTAAAAGCTTCGAGATATCGGAGTATTCGAGATATCGAGGGTGAAATACTTAAACATTAAGTGGTTGGGACTAAAAAATCACTTCGACATATCCATTGTATTTGAGATATCAGTGTTTGAGATATCGAAGTTCAACTGTATTTATATGCCGTGGATGCATGGTTAAACAAGGGCAAAAGAAACAACTAGTCCTTAGAAGAGAGAAGAGACTGCATGGACAAAAATGTAGGGAGTGTATACACACTGTATAAATGAATTAAACAACTTCTAACTGAATTGAAATGGTTACTGTATGGAAATATTAGTCAAATATTTTTTTTATGGAGGGTGAAATGACTTAAAAATTGATTTTTTTAAACTGCATAAAAATTTTCCATTTTGTCATGAATAAGTTGAATGAGAACTAATTCTGTATGTACTATCTCTGCATGATAATTGGCAACCATTTGTATTGTATGTGAGCTTGTCTAAAACATTTTCTAGTACTCATGTAGTTTTACTTATATGGGACATGTCTTTAATTACATTTAAAACATACAGCTAAAATTCATGGTAAAGTGTTCCTTAATGTTCTTTTATTAAAATTGGCATCTTTTTTAAAGTAACACAAGCTTAATAGAAGCATTAAAAAAAAAATAGAAAAAATTCAGAAATGTTATATTTATTTATTAAATAATTTTTTTGAAACCAACTATTAAATTAAAATTGTTTTGCACAAACACAGATGTAGGCTAACAAAGTTTTGGGGGTTCACTTCCAGGCAACATTCTTAGCAATTCCTTGTAAATATTGTACAGATATAACAAAACTAATATACCAAGATGAAATTGTGTCCTGTAGTATAAATCAAGAATAACATGTTTGACTTCTCATGTAATAATAAATTTTTGAAGATTCCAATGATATAAAAAAAATTCAAGCCATAAAACTTCTCCAGGGCAGATTGGGTACTAGTACTTTTAAGTACCTTGGTGATCTTAAGTAGGAAAACGTGTACCATACATATTGCAAGATTGCTTTATACATAACTCCAATTGGTTATACCTATTGATAAATGTATGATGCAATACGGATAAAACAAAGTTTATACACATATTTCCAGCAGTTGCTTTTAACCAGTAGAACTGGTTTCATTGTAGTTCAATTATATTCTCGTAATATCCCCTCCCCTCAAGAGATTTAGACTTGATAGTATATATGAAACTCATACACTGTGCAAGAGTTCTAATCATTCTGATTGGTTATTCAACAAATACATTGGTTATTTATGGAGCCCCAGTCTTTGAGGTAAGCCACCTTAATATAAGTTTTCCCATTTGGGAAAACAATCAACTGCTTTATTTCATATTTATTTGTATGATTGCCCCCCTAAACTATTGATATTTATACCTATGGTTTGATATAATGTAATAATCTGTCTGGAGCAGACTGGCTTTTTTTAGGTCAATAAAATTGCCTATTGCATGCATGGGCTCAGTTTATATTATTCTGACCCATAAGCAATTCTGGCATTGTCGTTTTCCATGTTAAAATCTAATAAACTCTGATATTTTCAATTTACAGAAAAGCCGTAAAGATGTCAGCAATTTTGATCGAGAGTTTACCAGCGAGGCCCCGAAACTTACGCCTACAGATAAACTGTTCATAATGAACTTGGATCAGACAGAATTTGCAGGATTTTCTTTCGTTAACCCAGAGTTTATTGTGTCAATTTAATAAACAGTTTGGCCTTTCCTTTCATGCATGTACATGTATCTATTATATGAAAAAAGCCCATACATTTATTTGAATTGGTCAAGCATCAAAATCATAATGTTTAAAAAAAGTAAATGTGTATTTTGAAATGTGGGATTTTGGGTCCGAAAACTTGTAGCCACAGCTAGATTTTCTTGTGTTTTTTTATAGCCATATTGGGTGGAAAGAGATATAAGGGATACTGGTTGATGATTTAGTTTGTATATGTTTTGAGTTACATGTAATTTGAATAAATTAAACATATGATCAATATATGTAAGGATCCAGTATAACATATAAATGGTTAAAACTGATATTATAGCAAACACGGGATTTCAATTTACAGCTAAATAATAAAAGTATGATATATTGCACTTCAACTTACCGTACTCATATTAAGAAAATTAAGTCATTTGAGGATATACCGGTAATAAGGAATGTACAGTAGTTCAGTAGGTATATTTGCTGACAATTAGAAGGATATTCAAACATCATTTTTTTATGGCGTCGAGCGAAGCTCGAAAGCCATCTAGGGATCGTACGGCCGGAAGTTGCCAATTCTAAGGAGCCAAACAACTCAAATGAGTGCAAAGTTTTCTTATGTGTTCGAAGAAAAAAAGATGACATACTTCCATTTTGAGCAGAACGGTACGTCAACAAAACAAGTTGGCAGATACAAAAATTGTTGAGGTCTTTGATAATGTTAATATTTTATTGTAAACAATATGTCTGTGTTTCGGCGGATGAATACACTTTTACCGAAGAACATGCGATAGTTAGGCCTACATACTCAATTTGTTTTTGAAACATACCTGCCTGCAAAACAGATTATTTTGTTTCCAAATCGAATGTTAACAATGCACAGATGTTGATCTTTTAGAAACAAAACTTCCTACAATGGTGATATATCTACACCAAAAGTAATTCTAAACCCTCTACTTTCACTTCGTAAACAACAGGAATGGGTGCTTTCTTATTTCCACCCCTGTTCTTTTCGGCCCGCGTCATTTGGACCCATGTGAATTTTAAATCAAATTGATAATAAGAAACAGAGTGTTTATCAGCAGTATACAATATAAAGAATTAAATACAATCATACTTTTGATATACAAATATATTCTATTTGAATAGAGAAAAAATATCTGAAAAAATTTTAACTTCTAAGATATTTTTAACTAGCATTCAAATTTTTTTAAGAATTAGGTGAGTCAAATTGTAATGAATTGTAATTTAATGAAATATGAGATAAAAAACATAATTTTTATTTATTTGAAAGTAGTCAACTAATGTATTTGTCTTTATATTTGTTTTAAATAGTAAGTATAATTGATACCAATTTTCTAAATGAAGGGTCAATAACAAAATTAGAATGATATCTGAAAAAAAAAATCATACTTCATTTTGAGTTTTCCGTATTAAGTTGACTGCATAAAATCCATATAAAGTATCTGTTTTATTAAAATTGACCATCCGACTCAATTTTTATAAACATTAATCTCCAGCAAAACAATAAGAAAAGTTGATCTCAAGTACAATCATATAAGATCATACTTTGTTTAAAGGATTTTTTTTAATCTATAGTACCTAAATGTATGTGTGATCAATGAAGGAGAACCATAAACAACACAAATAAAAAAAAATATATGCATTTTTGTTAGGTGAGGGGTTTATTTTGAATTTAAAAATAATATTCAGGTTTTTACTCTTCAAATTAATGTCAACTCGACGCCATTGTGGCCCTTCAGGCCTTTGATTTTCTCTATTATGCATATACATGTAGTATTTTGATATCTTCCAAGTATGCATACATTATTACACATGCAGGCTGTAGTGCTTGGCAAATACATAATACAAGCTATAGACGATCCAAATATTATCCGACTTGCTCTGGCCAATCAAAGAGATTGTTACACTGTTGAAATTCTTCGTTCTATGATGTACAGTACAACCTGAATTTATTCATTCGTGTGTTTGTAGGGTCTGGTCAATTCTGATTGATTCCATTTTGTGGAAATTAGCATATACTGTGAGCGGACAAGACTTGTAAACATCATAGAATTATACACCAGTACTTAATATGTAGTTTTTTGTGTATCTAGGTGGATTTTATTTTTGAAAAATTTACTTAATTAATAATAATTAAACCAGTCAATTTCAGCTGGTGGAATTTTTCCACAATTTATATCCTTTGTTTTATTATATGCATGCATGCATGTACCATTTTTTGATTACTATTTTTTTTTTCATTCAATTGGTTTTCATTCTGATTTCTTTTAATGTATACAGCCTTCTCTAATGTATGACCTTTGCTATATTTCAAAGGCTGTCAAAGCTTTCCTTATTGAAATACAGTACATAACATATTGACTCCTGGGTTAGAAGACTTCATCACATGCAGCATTATTATATTAAAAATGAGGAGGTGCTGTACCATGTCTACAATCTATGCTTTGCTGTATCAATGAATGAGAATGGCTAGCTGCTCCTAATGCAAAGAATTACTATCTGTAGGGTCTGATAGTGTAAATTTTCCCTGAATTTTAAAGATACATTGTATTTAATTTTTAATGCAACTGTATTGCTTCAGATACCATATTGCTTCTAACAATTTGAATACTTTGGACAATGTAGTTTTCCCAGGAAAGAAAAGATATTGATATTGCAGGAGAAAGAAATTGCTCAATCATATTTTTTCTCCCCAGCATGATTATAATTTATTTTTTGGTAATAATCGAGACCAAAAAAGAGGATGGCCAGGATTTTTACAATAATGGCTTTACGCTCTTTTCTAAATGTAGATACTAAAATTTTTAAAAAAGAGAAATTTTAAAATGCTGTTTCATTTTATGAAAGAAATTGTTTTAAAAAGAACTCCTGTGTAGTCTATAAGAGTACAAAGTTTACAGAATGTACACATATTGGGTTTACGCATAGTTCTACTAGTTCAGCCTTAACACGTCCATCAAGTTGTGACCCTTGAAAGCAAAAGAAGCAAAACATTAAGAAGCTCTCTTCCTTGGACATGATTTAGTTTATTATTATCTTTATACCATTAAAACAGAAGCTTTAATATTGTGCAATAGATATTGAGAGGTGCAATAGCTTATAATTAATTTATTAGTGTATGTGTGAAAAACAAATACATGTACAGTCAAACTTCGTTATCTTGAACTAAATGGGACTTTCAAAACTTCGAGATATCTGAGTATTCAATTGCAAAATATCGAGGGTAAACTACTTTAAAAATAAGTGGTTGGGACTTACTTATCACTTTGACATATCCATGGTATTCGAGATATCAAAGTTTAACTGTACCAGGTAACTATTTTCATTTGGCTAATGTATGTAATACCATAAATCTGTATCTTGTTTTGACTGTGTGTATTTAGGAATGAGATCTTTGTACATGTATATGGTAATTGCCTTTTATATTAACACTGTTATTCAAATTCTATTATTTATCACTCATTAGTGCTACTTTACATATATATATACCTCTTTTGTTGATACTGATACATAATCATTTGTTCATAATAGCCCTATTAATATACATGTATATTGTATAGAGGTGACATTGGGTCTGTCTCTACAACAGTGCTTTCATATATTTACTACTTTTGACTTCTTTTAAAAGTAATAGGTTAAGTTCGGCACGTAACATCTAAGTAATGTACATTTTTGCAGTACTTCGACTGTATATATGTATATTGAATTCAGTAGATTAGCACTCTTTTAACATTTGTTGATGTTACTTGATTAAACACTGTAACCAAAGTGTGGACTCTTCTTGTTTTCTTATTCATGGATTCTGAATAAATTCATATTAACATAACGAGTACCGGTATCAAACATACAGTAATAATGAATTTTGTACACATTACCAGTATAAATAAAAATGTTATCTAATAGGTCTGTCTTGCAAAGGGGGATATTGAATTGATTTCTGAACATTAAGGATTGAGATCAAAAGAAATAACTGAGAGAAGTAATTTTCACTAGAATATTTTATTGCAGTTTCATATAAATAGATCTGTAAAAAATTTTGCTCAGAGCACTATAACAATAAATAATTTCTAAACAACCTTCACAGATCTTTATCTTTCATGAGAAGATGAATAAAATGTGGATTAATTCATGAACTTGTTATAACATTTATGGTACAAAAAACAGCATCATCACAAACAGAAAACAGTAACCCACAGTAAACAAAAAGGGCCAATCAAAAGTCAACAAAATTATTATCCTTCAACTACTTAATTTTTAACACTAAGTAGGTGGGTATCATAATACAAAAAAAAAATTAGTATATATTGCGATTTTCTATAGCATGATAAATAGAAATTGATCAGGGATTAAATGTTTCCATTTCTGGATCCTTGATAATTGACTTGGATTCTGGACCTGGAACTGGAATGCTCCTTGGAGTGTACTTTGTTGTGTGCAGTTCACAACTCCCTGGATGATGAACCATACAATGTTTTAAAAATTCCTCCTTATGGATGTCAAGACATTTTTTGTCCAGGGAAATAGGCTGATGCTAGAGGAGGCTGACCAGTCTTGGGGGCCATGGAGTGCTGCCCCACCCTGGTGGCATGTACAGGTGGGACTGCTGAGGTCTGTATGATAGGGGGCGACTCCATGCGACCTCCCAACCCACGCAGGTGTATCGGCTCTTCTCTTTTCTGGAGGTATTTGGGATCAAGCGGTGGGTCACTGCAATAACAACAGATCGATTAGATGTCAATCCCAAAGAAATACATTCATTCATTTTAATATAGATATGTAGTTTATTTAAACTGAATGTAAAGAGGAATTTATGTCTACTTTTCCACATACATCCATTAATACAATTATTTTCCAGTCATTTGATGAAGGAATTTCATCATCAAAATATATTAACTTAGAAATTTATATTTGCTATCCATCTAGACCAATTATGATTATTTGCCATTCATTTCATGAAGGAAATCATCCCTAAATATTAACCAAGTCAAAGAAACATAAAATTAAGAGAATCTAAACATGCTGGAGAACTGCAAGATATTATGATCATGATATTAAGAATTACTTTTCTTTGTCTCCCCCTGAGAAGCCCGTGATAGCTGACGACTGTGAGGATTTAGGTCGGGATTCCTCCGGGATTGAGGGCGGGTGTGAGGCTCTGGACATCGGCTGGGGTAGTCCCGTCCGTCGAGGCTGTCCAGGGTTATACTGGACCTGATAATACAGCAATATAAAAACTGAATAATACTACATAATATAGTATTATAAAAATCAATATAATAACTCAATAAAATACACTTTAAACGTATACTGTATTTGAAAAAATGATACAAGACTTGTGCATAAACATTAATTCACATCTACTGAGTACCTATTCATTAGAAACTCTGTTTATATACCTACGGTCAAAACCTAATCACTAGATAACTAGTTTACAGAAATTTCTCCCTGTATGAATATACATATTCCAACTGCCCTAAAATATATTATTAAGCAATGTTACAATCAGTATAAATATTCTTACAATATACCAGTACACTGAGTCGAAAAGTCAATCATTCAAAAAGGTTAGCCCGTCAACTAAAGCATAATTAATGAAGGTCTTTCCTCGGTATTGATGAGTGCAAGAAATAGGTTACCTGGGGCTGTCTGTGAGTATTGGGGTAGGTCCTTGGGATGCCGACCCCTGACCCCGGTCCCTCAGTATGGGAGTTCATAGAGCCATAACTGGAAGTGCTGTAATTATGCTGAAATAAACCAAAACGCTAAGCTGTACATTGTCACACCACACTGTCATCTACACAAATTATAGCAAGATTGCAAAAATAAGATTTTTATACAACTTTTTTATCAAATCAAAAATCAAATTTTTCAAGGAGTACCCACCCAACTTGGAAAATTGAATTGAGAGGCCTGTTCAGTAAAGTTGGCACTCCTGAAGGCTCGCCAAAATTTGAGTTGCAGGGATTGGGAATTTTGGCAAGTGCTCAGAATTGCCAACTCTGCTGAACAAGCGCAAGGTTTCAGGTTGAAATTTTGTTTGGTTGCCTATTTTTTGTATGGCTTCATACCAGTGCAGAACTTGAGGGTCTGAAGTTTGAGGTAGCTCCTGGGTTCTCGAATGTCCCCACTCTCTGCTGAGTTAACTGAGTCTCTGTGATCTGTTTGTTTAGCCACTGTATAACTGGAAGAAATTTTTAAAAAACTTGTTATTGTTTAAAAGTTTAAAATATAAACATCCACAGCACAAGTACTAGTTTTAAACTGAAAAAATGTTTTGGCTTGTGTGTTTTATCAAAACTTACCATTTTCATTAGTTTTTAACAGTTGTCGACTTTCTTCTAATTTCTGAACTGTAGTTTCCAAGTTATCCGACAGCTTCTTGCTCTACAACAGAAAATTCCCCAAAATTCATTACCAGTAATTCACATTAAGCATTTGCTTAGAATTCAAGAATATCCTTCATAATGTTCATTTCAATTCAGTCCACATTAATTTTCATTCCACTGCAAGATTAAAAAAAAAAAATCATTAAAAATACTTCTGCACAGCACAGTCAATATTTCCTCCTTAAACCACCTTATATATTCTATATCCTCAAACCATTTATACTTCTGCACAGCACAGTCAATATTTCCTCCTTAAACCATCTTATATATTCTATATCCTCAAACCATTTATACTTCTGCACAGCACAGTCAATATTTCCTCCTTAAACCATCTTATATATTCTAGATCCTCAAACCATTTATACTTCTGCACGGCACAGTCAATATTTCCTCCTTAAACCATCTTATATATTCTAGATCCTCAAACCATTTACCGGAAATGATTTATTGAATATTTTCAAACCTCCAGCCATTTAATTTTTACCTCGTCTTCCTTCTGTCTCAGACTGTCCTTTGTGCTGGCCAGCTCCTGCCGCAGCCTCTCTAGCTCCTGATCTTTTTCACCCAACAACTTCTCTTGCTCATTTGCGATCTGACTCCTTAGTTTCACCTATTAAATTTAACAAGATTCTTTGCATATACACATCATGCGTGTCAGAATATTACCATCACTCAAAACTACTGAAGCAGGTGTTGCTTACTTTATGTGAGGAATTTTTCTATCAAGTTTTTTTTTTTTAAATACAGTGTATACATCTATCGATCTGGTGCTATTTAAAACACTTTAACTTACTTTTTTCCTGTAATTTATTTTAAAGGATTTTTTCCCCTGATTAACCAACCTTAGCATGGTAGTTTTTAATCTCTCCCTGGAGCTTTTTGATGATCTCGTTCCCTTTCATAAGTTCGTCTGACATGGCTTTCACTTTGTTTTCCAGTTTGTAATTCTCTTTCTGCTTATACTCCAATTCTTCTTCCAGTCGGACCTTTAAGAAAAGGGAAAATTTAGAAATAAGTTGCAAGATTTCATTTCCAAAAATCCAAGTAAATTAAGTAAGATGTACAGTACCCATCAGACCCAATCTAACAGAAAGTAAACCCAAACTAAACCCTGGGTTTACTTTTGGGGTTTACTCTGGGTTAACTCCAGGATCACTAGAGTGGACCCAGAGTAAACCCAAAGTAGACCCAGAGTAAACCCAAAGTAAACCCAGAGTGGACACAGAGAGTAAACCCCAATCAGATGTATACCCCTGAAAGCAGACGCTACATGTGTATTTCGAAAATACAAGGGGCAGGAATTACAGGCAGTATGATGGTAAGATTAATGATGGGTCTGCTTCACACTTCAGTGCATACAGTTTACAGTTGACCCCTAAAGCAAACCCCGAGTAAACCCAAAGTAAACCCCAAGTGACTCAAATTTTCAAAAAGCAGACTTGGAGTAAACCCGGGGTTTAGTTGGGGTTTACTCTGGTGTTAGGTTGGGTCTGATTGGTACTGTAATTCTTTCTCATTTTCATTTTTTTTTTAAATTTTCAAAAACTTTGACTTATATAGATTGAGAACACCTTTCTCCAGATAAAACAACAATGGTTTTCAGCAAACACTGCTATAAACCTACCTTCTTTTCCTGCTCTGAACTAAGCAGATCCGTGGACCTATTGATAACTATCTCTTTGTCCTTGACCTCCTGCTCAAGGACGGCGACCCTGGTGGTCAGCTGATGGATAAGCTTCTCTTTCTCGTGGTACTCCCCGTCCAAAGAGGAGTTCTGTTTCCTCAGCCCCTGTAGTTCCTGCTTGACCCGCATGTGCTCCTCCTCCAGTGTGGAGAGCTTGGACTTGAGTTCACGGATTGAGGACTCTGATTTGTATTTTCTGTCTGTTAAATCCTGTCAAATACATACCCAAACAATAATAACAAAGCTCCTTTTCAAAGTGAAAACACTTTTAATTGCTGGCTGTTTATTATGAATCATTCATTGTATAAACATATTTTTCAAAAATATTGTTAAAACTGATGCAGATGTTCTTGAACTTCTACACCTATACATAGAGGTGTAAGAGTGTACCATAGGTATATGTATGTATGAGCACATGATGACAATAACTACTGCCCATATCCTAAGGCAAGACATTTTCATTGATTGAAGATTCACACCCAAACCTACACAGTACCTTATTGACCCCCTCCATCTCATAAAGTCTGGACTCCATCTGCTTGACGATCTTCATGTGAGCTTGCTCCATGTCTTTTCTCTCCCTTTCTTGTCTCTGCTGATAACTGCTCTGCATCTGGAAATCAAAGGGGAAAAAAATACATGTAAGTTCAAACATCTTTAATGCTTGAATGTATTTTATCTTTTTTTCGACATGGACACGAGATATGATATATTTTACCTGAATGGCCTTTTCCTTTTCTGTTGCCATTTCATGTTTATGCTTGGCTGCCAAGTCGTTCATTTTGGCTGTCCATTCTGCCTTCAGATGGTCAAGTTCTATGGTCTTGCTACTCAATGTCTTTTCACAAGTGGAAGAAAAAAAAGAGTTAAGATAATCAGATTTATTTGACAACAGTTAAGAGTTCCTTTAAAGTACCACTATTTACTTAAGATTTTTTTCTTCTTACTTATCAACACAACCTTTAATTGCAACAAATAGTATTCATTAAGACATTTCTTAAACTCCTACCTCTGTTGTCTGTTGAAGTTTCTGATTTAAATTTGTGTCCGTGTGCTCTAGTCTTTGTTGCAGTAAAGAATTGGTGTCCTGAAAATAAAACATGGTACAGTGAAGATTTATGGTCAAATCTTAAGAAGATAAATTATAAACTGAAATTGGAACTTAAAAAAAAACCCACCACATTTACACTTTCATAAGGAGTAAATTTTTTTCACGTCTGAATGAAAAATTACACTGAATAGGCTAATACATTGCACATGTATTATTATTTGCTGGGTTATTTTGCAATGGGGGAGAGGTTGTATTTTTTTTTTTTTGTATGTTATACATATATTTTATACCTTAAACTGTTTCAAGCAATCTGCTAGGTATTTCTTAATATCTGAATCTGTTCCAGGTATAAATTTTAGACTGAGATGAGTCAGGTGCTTGAATGGGTTTGTTTCTATTACATTCAATGTGCAGGTTGTACGCTCTCCATTCAAAGAACCCTGGGAGATAAAATGAAGGATGAATCTGCAAGAAAAAAACACAAAAATAAGTGATGTATGAGATGAAATACAGATAAATCAGTGAAATTCATTTTAAAGAAAAACAGGTCCATTATTCTCTTAGATGAAAAATGTTGATGTGTTCATACACACATTATTGGAACTTAATACTATATGTACATGTACTTATCTCACATACATTCTATGAATGTGGACCAACTCAACTGAAGTTTTTTTAATCATATCATTATTTCTTGTCCTGCAATTAAACCATCCCTTGCAAAAAGTGACACTTCTTGGCTTTTACAAAGGAATGAAAGTGAACAGATGGCCAATGCATGTCATCAGTATTGTTACAGTTTATCATTGACCCATGCCAACAATATATCAACATTCATACGATAGGTGATGTTTTCTAGAATGAGCCCATCAGAATATGACACAAACTATATATAAAACCAAGAATTCTTCCAAGTTGTCCAACAGTCAATAAGTATGTGGGAAACTGGCCATGCAGAAGACCACATGAGTATCATCAGTCATTAAGTTCTTACTTGGGAAATTCTTTGTGTTCTTCTCTTAGACACATGTCTAATAAGTCTATGAACTTCTGGGGAAACTGGGCAAAGTCCACCAATAATCCCTGTTGAGTTTTCAGGCTGAAAAAGAAAAGGAAATAAAGATAAATTTTTACATGGGATTTAACTTAAAATGCACTTTACTTTAAACGGAGGGAGAAAAAAAAACACGTTTCTACCACTATAAGTACTAATAGAAAAGAGTTCATATTGGTGATTCATTCAGCATACATAGCTATTCTCATTTAATAACATACCTTTGGAAATCTTCTTCACCCAATCTTAGTGTGTACAAGAAAAATAAATCCCTCTCATCTGTGAGTCTAACCACTAACTCCTACAAAAATTAAAGCAGGCATTTGATCCAATTGTAATTTTAATACACATTAAACAAACAGACATAAACTCAGTAAAGATGGTTAGTTTTTCTTTGCTTTATGACACTCAATTTGATATGTCTGTATCAATTTGTCACTAATTCATAGGATAAACCAATTATTGCTGGGGAGGGGGTGGGGGTCCCCATCAGTACAACAATTCAGCTATCCTCAAACTAGTCAAAGTACAATATTGTCTTTTTGGGGTAGAAAATAATTGTTTTAATCTTCAAAAAAAAACCCAGCAATAGTTGTCTATATAATTAATTTATTCACCCATGAAAAAATCACATTCCCTTCTGGCAGGGCCACAGAGAATATTATTTTTATTGTTGACTGAATAAATCTTTGTCTCTCTCACAGTCTCACTGCCACACAATGCATGATTAAAAGAAAATAAAGTGCACTCCATTGCACTTGCATACAGATATGCGGTATTTCATGTATATAGATTATTACATGACCTTTTTTATATCCCATTCTATATTAGCCTGAGGTCACTGTTTATCAGCCCGAGGGCTAATATGGGATGCAATATAAAAACCAACATGTCATGAATTTTATATACTTATAGAAAATATCAAAGAAACAATAAAAAAAAATCATGTGATGAATGATTATTGTCAACAAATCTTGTCTATGTAGTTGTCTATATAGTTGTCTCTTATAAACTTTACTGTCAATTTACGTCAGCTGTTTGTATACCAAGTTAATGTCAAAGTACCGGTAATCATTTGAATTCATACTCCGAAATCGGAATTGAACGACACATATCAAATTCTACGTCTTAAAAGCTGATGATTAACAGAAAGGGGTGTGTAATTACAACTGAAGATTGTCAGAAATGGGTGTGTAATAAATTTTATTTGTGTGTACAAACCCGTAGGGTTTATTACACATCGGTAGGCGAATTTTCAATTTATATTGCACAGGCCAGGGCGGAAAAAGGTATATTTTCTATAATTCTAATTTATTCATCATATTTTCCAGCTTATTTGCTGCAAAGGCTGAAAAGAAAGCATATCACTGCAACCATCATGATTTCAGCATATTCGGTACAGCCTTGTTCTTTTATATACATGGGCAACTACTTTGTAACTGTACACACACCTTTTTGTGCAGAGGAGAGGATATTGTCTGTAGTTCCATCTTCAATGTGACATGTTCTCGCCTGAAATGTGAAATAGATAAATGTACATAGTTTACATACATGTTTATACATTATGGTCTTCAGGTTCTGGGTGAGGGTATAATCAATTGAGAGGATCGAAGCAATATAGTTTTAGCATAGGGTCTGGGTGGGGCAAATCTATGCATGGGATGTAGTGTGACAATGGTGCGACATACCGTATGTGTAGTTCCTGCTCCCCTCGCCCCTACTGGCGTGCGACCAGTTCTCGCCGAGTACCATTTCTCGCAAGTGCATTGTTATATCATTTTTCGTATGTAATTCTATGTGTTGATAATATGAAGTAACAATGTACTGGCGAAAATTGGTACTCGGCGAGAACTGGTCGCACACCAGTAACGGTCACACCGTAAAACATAGTATCTATAGATGAAGTCTTTTTATTCCCATTAGCTTATATTTTGACAGATGTAAATATATTTGCCACTGTCATTAAATTCCAGTATAACTGTATTTGTACAACACTTAACTGCTTAAACCTTTCTTCAGCTCATTACTTTGATTATAGTATTATATACACTATATATACCAATGTATGCATCATTAATCCATACGTCCATAACAATATTGAAATGATAAGTCAAACGTCAGAGGAAATTCGAATAAATGGTTAATTTACCTGTCCTCGCGATCCGGCGATTTAAACAAAATTGGAAGTCTCTTGGTGAATAATTCATCTGCCATTGTAATTTTCTTTGAAAGTATCTTCCCTGCTTCAAAATATAAAGATCAACCCAATGTTATTCTTAAATCCATTAGACAAAAACAGAGAGACTATATGGCATGCGCATCCATTCAATATAAAATTACCAATAGGATCGATTTAAATCTTATTTGTTTGTGCTTGTCTGTAGCTATTCAACATGTTCAAGCGACCCGCCTTATTTACAGTGTTAGAAATGTTTTCGCCAAAACGAACTTACAAGAAGTATTTTCCATTTATATGTCAAATATAATTCAAATTATATTGACAGACTTAAAAACATCATTGAATTTTAAATCGTGTTTTATTTTTAAATGTATAATTTAGACAAAAAATGTTGACTGTGGTTTTTTTTTCTTTCATCGCTTTGGGAATTTCACACATGTATAAATTATTCCAAACTGCACGTGAAAGAGGTAAACAAGTTGGAAAAAGAGACTTGGGGCCATTACTTCTTCTGTCTAAAGAAGATTTATATGAGGTAATCAGCAATTAAAATTTTGGTGGTTTTGAATTTGTAATTGACTGTTTGAATAGAATACTGGATGCATGTTGCATTGAATGCATGAAACATTGAACAGGCAACTCGAATGCTGTAAATTAATATCTTACTATGCAAGCATCCTGAGAAATTGTTGATTTTGGAATATTGTTGAGATTTTAAATTGTTAAAAACATGACCTCCAAACTAATACTGGGGTCTCTGGAGAGGTTAAGAAAATTAGCATAGGAATATATGTAAAATCTATTTTTAAGGAATACAATGCTACTTATCTGCTAAAATTTAACGTTTTCATTTCGTATTACCTTATTTCTTGATGTTTTTGGACAAAACTTGACATACTTTAAATGGTGAACTCCTTATTTATCCATCTGTTTGATTATATGATCATTATTTAGAACCCATATAACATATTGTTTATGTGCTTTTTAGCACGCCCCAAATTTGCTGAGTTTTACGATTTACTGTACCAGTTATTGGCTTCGCGATAATTTACAAAGTAAAATCCCCGTACATATTGATTTGATACTCTACAAAAACATATTTGAATTATGTCTCTTTTGGGGTCAGGCTAAAGGTCGTAGGGGTTATGATACATAAACAAAACTCATAAAATTATTCGTTTGCTATCATACGGTAATACACAAAATTGTAGACTATTCAGTGCATAATATTGTGCACTCAGGCGTCCAACTGCGCTATGAATCTCTCAGAATTTAGTGAATTCCTTTTGTTTCTACATTTTATATGTAGTGATATTACCGGTATATGTCAAATCAAAGAAGGGATATGATAATGTATCACAAAGGGGTTATATATCTATTTTTAACTTAATATTACATGTATGTCACTTCCCCCATTGCTGAAAGTGCAAAGATGTAAATCAGCGGTTAACAATGATCGTTTCAGCTTCTGTTTAAAACATATTCGAGAAAGTTTTCAGGCAAACTTACTTCTCTTAATTCAAAACAGAAGACTGAATTTAATAATCTTGGATAGTCGCTTGCTATAAACCCGAACTCTAAGTTTAGCCGATAACTGGTCTTAGCCGATAACTGGTACAGTACCAGTATGACTTGTAATATTATTTTGTTTTAAAGCATCAAAATAATAAACATGTGATAATAAAATAAATTTATTTGTGTCCAAGTAGCGTAGTGGACAATGCACTCACTTATCACTGCTGCAACCCGAGTTCGATCCCCGCAATCGACAGTGGTTGTATGTGGAAGGGTATGGGGTCGCCCACTTGGACAGGTGGGTTTTCTCCGAGCACTCCGGCTTCCACCCACATCAATGACCCCCTCGCGCTAACATCTATGCCAACAAAACATATTAAGAAAAGTTGTAGAACTTGTTTATCAATCGTTGTAAAATAAATAAAGTTCAGTTTTTAAAGAAAAAGAAAATAATATAGTTTTTAATATTATGAATTGTTGAAACAATGTTAAGCTAAGGAATATGTGGAGAAAAATTTGAAAATCTTTTTAAACTAGATGTACCTTTCAACTAAATTGTCCAGGTATTCTTTACTAGCACTAGATAAAGCTGATTTGATCAGTGTTGTGGTTATTGCCAAGGTGAGTGATGTGGCCCCTGGCTCTCTTGTTTGATTTTTGTTTCTTATTTATTTGCCTTATTGGTGATAATGATTGACATATTAAACATATATTACATGGATTCGAGGGCGACATACCAGAATATTTGCATCAAGGTGACAGGAAAGCCCTGGAGTGTTATGTTGCCCAATGCCCAATGCAGGGGGCGACATAACACTCAAGGGCTTTCCTGTCACCGAGGGACAAATTTTCTGGTTTTGTCGCCCGAGAAGACATGTAATATATTTTATAAAACATTTTTTAAAAATCAAAATTAGTGTAAGAACATATTTTCCTCATTAGCAAGTGTATTTTAATTACCGTATTAATGCAGACTTCCTATGTACAAATCAATGTTTTGTAAAATGTCGATCGATGCTTTCAATAAGCATCTTTCAAATTAAACAATTAAAATAAGTCCCTCTGAATAGCAGACGCTGTTCTGACAATTTTTATTTTCGAGGAACTGTTGATGTTTGCTTGACTAAACTTCGAACCCAACGTAATTAATATCCAGAATTATTGCATGTGAGGGTGATATAACAGTTTCGGGAGGGCAATATAATTATTTCCTGTGAAATAAAACTGTTTCCAGGAGGGCAATATAACTATTTCCGATGTTATTCAGCAATTTTCAGGGCAAAGTAATAGAAAATATCTCATTTGTGAATTAACAAGAAAACTTATGCATCTTGCCATCTTCATATCTTCAAAATTGTTATATAACTTTTTTAATAGAAATCTGTGTTGTTAAGGTTCTCAGATCCTCAGCCTCAAAGTATTTTTTTCATCATAAAAGTGTTATGTTTCTTTTAAACTTTATAAATGAAATAATAAAATGAAAATTTTAGATGGTATCCATGCATTTTACAAAGTTATTGCAAATTTGCCTACGATGGATATAATGGAATAAATGTGTTTGAAAAAAAAGTGCCTGTGCACCGGTGGCTCGAACTCTTTACAAACATGTATTTGATTAGTAGTGTTCTGTGGAACCACTACGCCATGTAGATATGTGACTATTGGTTGTCCTAACACTATACTCTGTCCCAAGATATCCTGGATTCACATTTTGCTTAATTACTCAATATTTATAAATACCTTAGGGTTTAAACGATGTTCATTCAAAAGTATGAAAAATTTCCAAGATTTCTCAGTTAAAACGCCCCCGTTAGCTTATCAGGTTTCAATACACGGCTAAAAAATGTGATGTCTACGGGGATTTTGTATTGCAGTAAGCCCGGATGATAACCTTGAAAAATTGCGCGAGGTATTCCGAGTACTTCCGAATGGAGAAAAGATGTAAACACTCCCCATTATAAATCTCCGTAAGAAATCTGTTTTCGTTCCTGGGAATTTTTTCGAGTGAAAAATGATAATGTGTCAATGAAGATATCTTGGAAATTTCCCCTTTCGTCGATTTCAATTGCACTTCTTTCACAGGTATGTGTATTTTAAGTAAAAATCGGCCAAATGTGCTGCATAAATATCTTGGGACAGACTATAGAATACTGTAAACCAACTTTTATTCACGGCGACTTTATTTCGCGATTTTCTTCTGATAAATTGGTCCGCAACGACCAATGTTTGCGAGGTAGCCTTATCCAGACTCGTATATTGTTATAACAACCATATGACAGACTGGTTCATGGCGAGAAATATTCGCGAAGACGAGGCTCTCGCGAACTTCGCGAAAATTTCTCGCACGCGAATAAAAGTTGGTTTACAGTACTAATTAAAATTTTCTGTGTAAAAGTCATCATTAGTCATCAAAGAGATCATTAATTGCGTGTTACTGAAATTTCTATCCATGGGACTTTTTAGCTCACTTGAGCTTTTCTGATCAAAATTTGTCCGTTGTCTGTCGTCGTTGGCGTTGGTGTTGGCGTTGGCATTGTTGTTGTCGTTGTAAACTTTTCACATTTTCATCGTCTTCTCCAGAACCACTGGGCAGATTTCAACCAAACTTGGCACAAAGCATCACTGGGTGAAGGGGATTCAAGTTTGTTCAAATGAAGGGCCACACCCTCTTTAAAGGGGAGATAATTTAGAATTATTGAAAATTTGTAGGTATTTTTCAAAAATCTTCTTCTCAAAAACTATAAGGCCAGAAAAGCTGAAACTTGTATGGAAGCATCCTTAGGTAGTGTAGATTCAAGTTTGTTCAAATCATGGTCCCCAGGGGTAGGATGGGGCCACAATGGGGATGAAATTTTACAACGGAATATATAGAGAAAATCTTTAAAAATCTTCTTCTTAAAAACTATTAGGCCAGGAAAGCTCAAATTGGAGTGGAAGGATCCTCAGATAGTGTAGATTCAATTTTGGTTAAATCATGGTCCCCGGGGGTAGGGTGGGGCCACAATGGGGGATGAATTTTTACATAGGAATATATAGAGAAAATCTTTAAAAATCTTCTTCTCAAAAACTATTAGGCCAAGAAAGCTCAAATTGGAGTGAAAGCATCCTCAGATAGTGTAGATTCAATTTTGGTTAAATCATGGTCCCCAGGAATAGGGTGGGGCCACAATGGGGGGATGAATTTTTCAATAGGAATATATAGAGAAAATCTTAAAAATCTTCTTCTCAAAAACTATTAGTCCAGAAATGCTCAAATTGGAGTGGAAGCATCCACAAATAGTGGAGATTCAAGTTTGTTTAAATCATGGTCCCCAGGGTAGGGTGGGGCCACAATGGGGGGATGAATTTTTACATAGGAATATATAGAGAAAATCTTTAAAAATCTTCTTCCTAAAAACTATTTGGCCAGAAAAGCTCAAACTTGTGTGGAGGCATCCTCAGATAGTTTAGATTTAAGTTTGTTTTAATCATGGTCCCCGGGGGTAGGGCGGGGCCACAATGGGGAGATGAATTTTTACATAGGAATATATAGAGAAAATCTTTAAAAATATTCTCGGAAAGTTTTCAGTCCAAAAAGCAGTAACTTGTGTGAAAGCACGGGTTGTGCAGATTAAAGTTTGATGAAACCATGATTCCCTAGAGAAAAGTGGGGCCACAAAGAGGGAGGGGGGGGGTTATATAGGAATAGAGAAAAATCTTACAGGTACAACAACAAAAGGGGCTTGGTATTTACCATAAAAATATGTGGATAAAAATCGGCAGATATTTTAAATTTTTTGAGCAATATCTACTGTACTTAGTTGTCAAGATATTTTGATTTTGATACTGTAATGGTAATTTGATCAGAGTTAAGGCTATTGTTCCTCAGGTGAGCGATGTGGCCCCTGGCCTCTTGTTTGTACTCCATCTACTTTTTTCCAATTCCTACAACTACAAATAAATGCATTTTCCAATTTATGTTTAAAATTGCATTTATCATTGCAGGAATGTTGCATGTGTTGACACATGCATATGATTCAGAAATGGCTGAAATATCTCTAAGATCTTCACGACTTACACTCACCATTAGTCCTTACACTAGGACCCTCAAAACAATCGCCACAAACATTACAGAGGAGGACCTTTCCTCAATCAAGCTAATTCTCCAAGCAGAAAATTTGTTCAAGAAAAAAACACTGGATGACTTAAAGAACCCACAGGAATTATTACGAGTACTGCAAGGGAGGGGTTTGATTTCTAAAGGAAATCAAAGCTTTTTGTCCACTCTGCTGACAGAAATTCACCGCAAGGACCTGGCCAAAATGCTTCAAAGTGATGGATCTGGATCTGACCTTACCCCAGATGGGGATTGCACAAAGACTGCCCCTGAAGAGAACACGGGAGGATCTCAGCCACTCTCCCAAATGAGTGTGGATGAATATGATGATGATGACAATGAGGTCATCATGTCCAGTCAAAGTAGTCTCTCGGATGAAGAGAAACTACACGTTCTGAATGTAAAGAAAGTGTCTGACTGTCAGTGACATTATAGATAGAATTAGACTTGTAAGTCTGCTCCTCTATGATACAAGTTCTTGACAACATCCTGTACAGCAATGAAAATTGCCACTGCCAAAATCCTGCTGGGTAGTTCAGACATGAGGGTTGTTTTTTTTTCACTCAAAAAATTACTGGTATCTATGGTTATGAGGGTTGTTTTTTTTTCACTCAAAAAATTACTGGTATCTATGGTTTATGCCCAAGGTGTCTTCACAAAAAAAAAAAAAAAAAATAGAATCTGAATGAAATAGACGACATAGCATTAGACCTGTTAGAGATAAAGCTTTTGGACTTTTTTTTTATACTTGTATGTAGAAGTTTGAATCTGATTGGCTAAAGTTTTTATGTTCAAAAATTTTATCATACTTGAAAGATTGCTCTTAGGTGTGACCCTGTATGGGATATTGTTAGAGGAGTGGATTTACAAGTCTAATCTTATTTAGTTAGTGAAAGAGTGATCTACCCTGTACTTAGGGTCAAACCCAGTAGATCTGACGCTATGATTCATATACTTGTACATAAACTGCATTTGAAAGTCCCGCCATATCTGATTAAGGAATTAAGATGTTTCTTCCTTTTCTCCTTGGGTATCGACTCCAAACAATAATGTTTGGTTTGGAAAACTTTTTGCATGAAATGATTTATTTTGGTTTTCACAGAAGATTGTTCATTCCAATGCAGTTATCATTTATTTTTGTGTTTCCAAACCAAACTTAAATTTGTATAAGAAATGCATGAGATATTTTTGAAGGAATTTTCATGCAAACATTTTTTGATCTTTTTTTTTTTTGTGTGTTGTTTACTGTTCATAGTATTAAATGTATTATACCATGCTTTTTCATTCCTCACAAATACCACATATTTCTTTTTAAAAAATCATGCTTCAAGTATTTTTCCTTCTCCCTTTCATTGATATTGAAATCAAACTTGATGTTAATGAAATCATGGAAATACCAGTCTGTGTTCAAAAGAATTTTTTTTGTACCAAAATTACTTTTTTACACTTTTGATATATATTTATACAACACAACAATACCACATTTTATGTGTTCAGTATGTGAAGACCATTGTTCATCAGTATTATTAAATGACAAGTCAACATAGTGCTTCAAACCATCATTTTTGCCAGTATTCAATGCATGATTGTTGTGTATTTCAACTAAGTAACATTTTGTTTTTGTTTATTTTTTTTTTGGTTGGCTGTGGTGAATTTCTTTCTAGAACATTACCTTTTTCTTTAATTTCTCAGTAGCCCCCCCCCCCCCCCCACTCGATGGATACTTATTTTTCAGTAAGTATTTGAGAAGTGTTTATTTTCAATGTATCAATATTTGTACTAACAGTACAATTCCATCTCGAACTAAGCCTATAAAGGATAGGAAAGTCTTGAATATATATATTCAATTTTTTCCACAAAAAGATAAATAATTTTGAATAAGATTGAACTGAATGTTGTAGTCTTTAGATAGTGTTTCAAGCTATGTACTGTGTTACAGAATATTCCAATCAGAGATTTGGTGCAACTGTTGTCAAACAACAACTGTGATAATACTCCATTTCAATTGGTGAGTTAAGACATATTTCATAGGGCCTAAAATCAAACCAAAGAAAAGTTTGATGTAAAAATGTAAAGTAAGTTGATGTTGGTTGCTCTTGCCAAAGTTTACGTTTGCCTGTTTTCATTTTTTTTTTTTTTTTGCTTATTTTAATAAAGTCAATTTTCTGACATAAAATGTCTTGTTTTCATAAACCAAGAAGGAAGGATTTTACTTTGAGCCTCAATATAATTGGAATGGATGATACACGAAAACTGAATTGACCTCAAACTGAGGTCAATAATAAAAATACTTATATTTTAGACTATGAGAAACTGCAGAGAAATCGTTTCTCATCAGTGTTCAAAAAGTGGTTGCAAATACCGTATTTACAATATGTACATGCAGATAAAATGCTTTTATTACGACCTTGAATTTTAATCAGAATTATCCCATTCAAAAACGATAAATGATCCCATTTACACAGAGCAATATGCATTCATAACTGAATTAATCAATAGCGTCTGAATAATTGTCTGGTATCCTTGTTCGGACCTCTGACTGTATCAACTTGATTCCCCTCTTGGGACCCCTCTCACACTTATGCGGAAACGCTTCTTCATACGCCGGAGCATCATTTCACAACACTCGGATTAACTTACAAAATGGACGTCAAATACCTACAACTTTCGCTGCTCGCCTTAGTGACTTTGTGTTTCACGTTTTTATTTCAAAAGGGTGAGTACAATTTACATTTATGTATAAATAGAACACTCTTGTCGGTGGAGAGATCGATATATTCCTTTTTTCTCCGGCATTTTTACTGTCTGTGTGCCCCAAAAATGCAACACGTGCATTGTTCGACCTTTGTGAAGGATACTTCCTCTGACACGGTGTTTTGTGGAGGAGGATTTGGAGGGGACAATCGATGGACGAACGACAAGCCAATTCAATTATACTTAAACTAAGTTGTTTCCGTTGTACTGTATGTTTCTGAATTACTTAATTCTTTTACATAAATAAATGGACTCGATACACGATTTTTCAAATAACTGAAACATACAAAGATAGAATGTTTCTTAAAAATACAATCATCCACTATTTCAATATTTAAACATCTTTATAACTTGTTTTAACAGCCAGTGCCATTGAATGCTTCGAGTGTAACTCGAGAGACCCTGACCCGAATATCGCTGAAAAATGCAAGAACTCCCCATCATCGCTGATGTCCATGCCACAGTATTACAAAAACTGCTCAGACGCCAGCGCAAGATGTAGAAAGATTCAGCAAGAGGGTAAGTTTATGGGGTAGTTTATTGATCGAAAGGTTGGTGGGTATATGATTTTTTTTTTTTTGTTATCTCATTTAAATAGCTAACCTTCTATTTATTGCTTATACGTATTTCGCCAACAAATATTTGGAATTTCTACAAAAAAGCTATTTATTTATTCTATTGTGTATTGTATTATTCTTGTAAACTTTTCTCTTTTTTTATTATCTCATAAAACAACTAACTAGCTGGAAATTGTTAATCAACATTTGTAAATATTTTTGAATCATGTTTGTCTTAAACAGGCCGATTATTGCATTTAAGAAACTATAAGTATGAAATACGTACTTAAACATATCTTAACCTCTTACAGATAAACAAATAATAGTTTTAAAAAGCATTATAATATTGCTATTAACAGTCAATTGAAGTTGACAAAATATAAAAAAAAATCAAGGATAACAATCCTTCAATGACGATAAGAATAAATGAATGTTATAATTTACCATATTAGAAATGGTGTAACTCTGGATTATTGAATTCTCAAAAAAAAAAAAAATCATCATGTATCACTGAGAATGTAACAAATAAAATGTGTGTCAAAGTAGATTCCTTAATTTACAGCTAATAGTAACCAGTATTAATTATTCATTAGATTTAATCAATATTATCTTGTTTGAGTTGACAACACCAATGATACAAACAACCTTAATTCCGTATTTGATTTTCTGACAATTAATTTAAACACAAATATAAAATTTAACACGATATTAAATTGGGGTGTTGATATTGATACTGTTTCGAGCATCTTGTATTTCTGAAAGTTCAGAATGTTTACATGACAAACATGCATGTTTTTCCTCAAATACAATGTACATAATTAGAAAAAAGACACTTTATTGCATGCATAAAAATGGCTTGTGATGGGGTTCTTTATCATAGAAAAAAAGGGAAACGAAAGCCCAGTAACTTTGACAGATTGTATTTTTAATGCAAAATTTTAGCGTTATTCCCCGTTGTCTCTGTACGGTTCAAAAACTCAATGTCCCTTTTCTTTTCTTTAGTGGATAAAGACGAAAGAATTATACGCCAGTGCGCCACAACTTTGAGCAATGATCTAGGGTGTTTCAAGAGGACGGGAACCTACAGAATCAAGATGGAGTACTGCGAGTGTGATGCAGACGGATGCAATTCCGCGCCACGCACTTTGTTGTCCATAGCAACAGCCTTCTCTGTAATTACGGGAGTTTTACTGTGTCATTTTTTATAGAAACTGACCTTGATTTTTCTCCCTTTTTATTAATGTCGCATTCAACATTTGTTAGAGATAGCATTATTCACTTGATTTGAACGTGTGTACGTGTGATGATTGAACTATAGTGCTAAATGTCACGTTATGTGTTAAAACAAAATATTATAACTATAAGACGGATTGTGATTTTGATACACTTTTCATTTAAAAGTCTTCCATGACCTAAAGACTTCGTAGAAAGTCTTATATACATATTATTGTTTGTATTGTTTTTAAGCTTATCATATGCAATGACTATAGTAGGAGTTCAAATATGATAAAGCCCTTCAAAAATAGGAAAAAATGTATTTTGTAACCATGGTTATATTGCAAGAGATTTCCAAAACCAACAACCAATCAGTTCTGTAAAGGATTGAGGAAAGACGTCGATTTACATGACCTTGAACTACCTTTTTTTTTTTTTTTTTTTTTTTTTTGTAAAGGGTGAAACTGACAGACAGGAAACGTTTAACCTCTTTCCTCCATCCTTTTAATACATGGGGTTACGTTACATATCGTTTTATGCCAAAGCTTGTAAAATATATATAAATGTAACGAAATATTACCAATTATTTGTAACATGTTGTGATTTTCGTACGATACCGTGGATGATTAAATAACTTTTTAATATAAATTTCTCTTTTTTGCCATTATCTGGTAGATTCAGATTACTGTTTGCGTTTACTATGCGATGTCAATCAATCTAAATTATTTCAAACCACCAACAATGTCTTTGAAATAAACTGTACTGTACCTGTATAAAGTTCTTGAGTTTTACAGGACTGAAGTATTTCTCGAAATGATAAAACACGAGTTTTGTCTCTATAATTTTCCACTACAAGACGAAACACATATAACATTTAACAGGAACCCTGTTTTTTAACTGTTTCTAACAGAAGGTTGGTCAGTTGCTAGAGGGCTTGCTCTGTGTTCGCTAAAGAGTTAATATGGGTAAAAATACTATAAATGACCTGACCACAGTAAGTGCACAGTAAGATTTGCCGGGGATTTTGCCGATTTCATCGGCATCAACGTAACTTAAAAGTCGGCCGACATGCAAATGTTCCCTAGACAAGCAGTTTTCATCAAAAGTTTTTGTTCGTGGTTGTGCAAGAAAGGTTCCTCATTGATCTTGGTCAAAAACGCCGGACACAAGAAGTCTTTGATTGGAATTATACACGTTTCTATTCGAGTAAAATAATCTTGATGGGACAAAAACAGCAATTAATCAAGATCCCGGTAAGTTTATCCTTACATGCAATGGCCAGAAAGCTTAGCAATCATACATTATAATAACATGTAAACAACAAAATCGTTTTTATCGTGTACCTTTTTATTTTAATCTAAAATTTATTCAAAAAAATATAAAAGTTATAAAAAAAAGACAATAAAACAACTGCATGGATTTTATCCAACACAAACGAACAGAAACAGCATCTTTTGTAGGCAAGGTTTATAAGATCCTCCTTATTCAGATAGGTAGATTGAATCAGGTAGCTAATAACCACCATCCAACATTTTCGAACGATTGCTGGTCACGCTTTTTCATTGGTGAATCCGTTCCATTATTATGTGATCAAAATGTTTAAGACGAAGCATTATTAGGAATGTGTTCGTCTGTGAATGCCAGGTCACACATATATGTATTATAGGTAGAACCATTTGTGGCAAAAATGAAATGCGGTTTGTGAAATAAAATTCAGCACTGATCCAGTGTCAATAAAGTATATGTTAATTTTTCTAAATAAACGATTTCTCTACAAGAGAGAAGCATGCGCCTTGTTGTAATTCTGAAATGATGATATTGTATGTATTTGACGTAATTATAACTGCCACCAAGTATATTTTAAAATCACAACATGATTATGTTGTCATGCATGACAACTGATTCTTTCACATCCAAACGTTGGCTGGAAACAGATCTGGGAAGGTCTGGGTAAACGCTGAACACTAACTAGCCATGTTTTCCATTCTGAACGTCCGTGTTCTGCGCACATCCTGTATGAGTCCGTACGGACGAAGATGGTAAATGAGATATTCCATGACGTACATGTCATTGGGCGTCATGTAATGGAACGATATACTGTAATCGCTGCAGCATCCAAGACCCTGGCAAAGATAACTTTTTTTTAAAAATCAACATTTTATACATAACAATTATTTAAAACTGTATTGAATTCTAAGCACAGCATCGCCATTGTTTGCATCTTCGATAGCCAACAGGCCGCTCCCCATAAACAATGGAAAGTGGAGGGGTCAATCGTAAAACATTAGTTCTCGAAGAGTTTATTACTGCCTGGCGAAAAAAATGCATGTATGAAATTCAAGAACAAGCCAAATTAGAATTGAAGGTATAAACACTGCTTGGTACTTAAAAGAACAATTAATTCACATGAAATGGTTTCACTTGCGGTATCAAAATAAATGTCAACCTGTTTAAAACAAATTTAAAGTTAAAACATTGATGCGCTAAAAAGGAATCATTGACATCGAGTTGGGCAAACATTTATCGTTACAAACTATGACCAATATATAATATATAGTTATTGTAGACCTGAAGCATGCTAACACTCAACATGGTCAGCACTCATAAAACCAATCCATATTTTCTAACATGCCATATTGAACTCTAAATAATGAAAATAAAACACCAAATCAGATTCACAACAGATTTATTGTTTTCATGTATTGTAATCTACCCCCCTCTGTGGCATTGTTTGGTCTTGGCTTCAAGACAATGAGTAAAATATGTGTAAATAAAGTATTTGTAAATTACATCATAATTTTACAATGGAAATGCCATTAGTGCATTGACACCAAATGGGTATGGTCAAAAACACATCATTGTCTAAAAAATTCAACAATTTTCAAACAACCAACTGTGCAAATTTATTCTTTCCGGTTAACGGCAAAGAAAATATTTGCAACATAAAAAATTAGCAAATGGCTCAAAAACAATATTACAACTTCAACAATTGCAATCAATATAAATGCAAAACACCAACTTGGTCAACTCAGATTCCGGTAAACGGCAACCCGAGACAAAAATTGTTCAACTTCAAATTGTCATTATCAAATAATTTCAACTGCACATCAATTGTGCACAAGTAGATCGGGAACAACACGCGCATTCATCTAGCATGAAGACAGAAACAACAAGTAGCACATTCTTCAAAATGCAATTTCATGAAGTGGTTGGTTTTCTAGTCGAGACTCCTTAATTGACTTTAGTCAATTAAAAAACTGTGAAGGTTAACCAATACTGAATCTGTGAGCCTTTTTCCCATCAATGATTTCTTGAAGCTCATCCTGAAATATAAAGTTCAATACGCAGTAAAATTCTTATATTTAAACAAATCAAAGGGGTAACAAGGGTGGGAGGGGAAAATATTTTTCTCACAACTATTTCATGTGCATCCCGGTTGCTGCCTTTTTCAAAAAGGAAGTTTGTTAAACGTAAACCAAAACTGTACAAATGTCCGGAATAAAAAATTCCGGAATAATTAAAAAACTTTGCTTCACTCTAAAATAAATTGATTTATTTTTTAATTAATAAATCTTATTATTGTAGACCTGAAGCATGCTAACACTCAACATGGTCAGCACTCATAAAACCAATCCATATTTTCTAACATGCCATATTGAACTCTAAATAATGAAAATAAAACACCAAATCAGATTCACAACAGATTTATTGTTTTCATGTATTGTAATCTACCCCCCTCTGTGGCATTGTTTGGTCTTGGCTTCAAGACAATGAGTAAAATATGTGTAAATAAAGTATTTGTAAATTACATCATAATTTTACAATGGAAATGCCATTAGTGCATTGACACCAAATGGGTATGGTCAAAAACACATCATTGTCTAAAAAATTCAACAATTTTCAAACAACCAACTGTGCAAATTTATTCTTTCCGGTTAACGGCAAAGAAAATATTTGCAACATAAAAAATTAGCAAATGGCTCAAAAACAATATTACAACTTCAACAATTGCAATCAATATAAATGCAAAACACCAACTTGGTCAACTCAGATTCCGGTAAACGGCAACCCGAGACAAAAATTGTTCAACTTCAAATTGTCATTATCAAATAATTTCAACTGCACATCAATTGTGCACAAGTAGATCGGGAACAACACGCGCATTCATCCACATGGCGAAAGTGAATGCATGCACTGCATGTATTCAGTGAAGCCACCGCCACCAAGTGGGGGAAGCGGGTAGTTCCTTAAGCCTAGACCTTGCCACATCCCACATGAACAATAAACTTGGTTCAAAACTAGTAGAGTTTGGGATAAACAAGTATCCCAGTTTTGCTAAATTGTTCAATAGCAGCACAAATTGTATTTAAAAATATTTCAGTTCCTTTTTCAGACAAATGAACACCATCCCTGTCAAACAACAGCTCATCATTGGGTTTAATATCTGGGTACTTAATGTAGCCACCCCCCTTTCTAACAAGCTCAGCTGCAATGGAGCTGTTTAAACTTTTTTAAAGATTTGTTCATGGCATTGACATCTTCAGAGTATCTCCATTTCCTCCTAGGTAACAATTGTGACCATATAATTTTTGTATCAGGCAGAAGTAGCTGAATTTTCCCTAAAGTGGTTTTGACATTCTCAATTAACTCTTTCAACTTTGTTTTGCCCATGTCATTTGCAGCACAATGCATTATCAAATACTGGGGTTTGTCATTAACTTTCAACAAAGTTTTAATTTTTTTATACATGTCTGTCCAGATCATACCCCCTTTTCCTTGCCACCACATATTTATCCCTAACCTCTGAAGACCCAAGGACACTCCACCTGGCCTATCTCTGGCTGCAACAAATGCTCTTTTCACTATAGAAGAACCCACAAACCAAGCTTCAATTTCTGAAAAAATATTTTTAGTAAATGTGACTGTAATTAAGACCACTACATTCTTAAAATCTTATATATGATTTGTAAGAGTTGGATTTCCACCTACCAGCTTTACAGATTTCATCATCTGACAAGCCCAATTTGGCTGCATTGGTAGCCGCACCTATTCGAAAAGAATGGGATTTGTACTTAGTGCTATCAATGCCAATTGTTTTCAATACTTTGCTCAACACCGATGTAAACTGAAAACGAGTAAGCGGCTGCCCCCCAAAGTGGCAAAACAAGTTGCCTTGTCTAATGGGTCTAACTTTTAAAAATTCTGCCATAATATAAACTGGCTTTATGCTAGTTAATGATTGAACATTCTGAATAATAACCATTTCCCCCTTTCCCCTTTGATCAGCTTTGGAGTGTTCCAGATATAATTTCATTAAAGATTTATCTGATGACAACTCCAGGTTTTTAAATTGGACTGCATGACCTACAGCTTGTTTTTTCCCCTCAGTTATCTCACCTACCCTAAAATATCCAAAAAAAGCTAAACTATAAGCAGCTGCAAAAAGTTTTGCTTCATAAATATCATTGCAGACAATTGGCAATGATTTCAATATGCTCTCCAAAATGTTTAATGTTATTGGTAATCTGATATCTTTAGACTTAGGCCAAAAAAAAAAATATGTGTGTTTCCTATTTCATGAAATTTTAAAATAGGGTAGGTAGGTCGATTTTTTTTTTTTTTTTTAATTTTTTTTTTTTAATGACGATTAATTCATATATGAATATGGAGAGAGAGAGAAAGAGAGAGAGAGAGAGTATCTGGCTACAAGTTCTTTTAATAATAATACAAGTATTCTGACAACAACAAAACTCAACAAATTGAATAAACATGAGTTTAATATTTTAGCAATGAATACGGTAATTGTTAAATTTAATAAACAGTTGTAAAACAGTTGTTATTTTCATAGAATAGTTGTCCTTATTTTAATGAGAACTTGAATGAAATTCATGAACAATGATTAGTTTTTCTTTCCATAGGGGCGCTGGATAAATGGCACCCTTCCATTTCCTTCACATGTTTTGCATAGCGGTAATACAGTTTTGTACTGTTTTTTTAATTCTGCATTTGTATCGGCTTCTGGTTCAGCACAAACAGAGCAGATATCTACTTGGCCTAAGCCGCTTCCATAATAGGCTAATTCAACATGTGAGTCACAGTTAATATTAAGTCTGCTCATAACTTTTTTAGACATTGAGTTGGTGGGTGGCAATAAAGGACTTCCACATGTGTATTCATATTCACTGATTGAAATAGTGAAAGACATTATTTGCCTCTCTGTCAGTTTGTGATGACTGTACACTACACGTGGCTTTCTACACTCAACACATTCAACTATAGCTCTTGCATTTTGTGTAATGCAAAGGTGCGCATCAGGAGTTGGTACTTCAAATTCCTCTTCTTCAAAAATATCATTCACAGGATTTGACGTGGTTACATTCACAGTAGCTCTAAGGTTCAGTTTCTTTTCTTTGATCGGTTTTGCTTTTAAAGAAGGTCTGTCTGATTCATTTGTTTCTGTTCCTTTGACTTCATTGTAGGATTTGTAATGATCTTTAGTCTCATTTAGAACTGGATCAGGTAACCACTGCATTTGCTCATCTCTCAAGCGTGGAGGAAGACAACAGTTCTCATCTCTGCATTTTCTTATTTGAAACGTGTATTGTCTACTTCTACAATGAGTTTCAATCCACTTCTGATAACTCTCAACTTTACTTGTGTGCACTTTTTGTAATTTTTTCAAATCAAGATTTTGGAAAAGTTCTCTAAGATGGCGCTTCAAAATATCAATTTCTTGGTCACTAACTGGATCTAGGGCCTTTACTGGATCATCTTTTAACTTCAATCTCAAGAAACGGTTACGGAGCACTGATGCAACTGGCTCAACTGATTCTATCCATGCAGTTTTTACTTCTGGAGTCTTCTCAGCAAGATTTCTTACATCTGCCATACTGTTGCAGCTTTTCAGAACTTTATTCATTTTTTCTGTTGACTCTTTACGTTCTAATGCTACATTTTGCAGAGCCAAGTTTAGAATGCTCATAACTCTCTCAGCAGGGTTAACATAACTGTGACCGGGTGCACATCTTGCCAATATCATCATGTCAAGATTCATTTCCTTAAATACACAAATTGAAGCACACTTCACACTTTCAAGTGTATTTCTCTGATCAGTTCCACCATCTGTGAATTTAAGCAATGTATAAGGAAAATGTCCCTGTTGTTCAAAGGCTTTTATAATGGAAACTGCATGACGAAACGGAGATGACATTTGAAAAACAGAATCATTAACTGTCACTGTTACTTGACCACGGACAAATGAGTCATTAATGCTACCAGGAATTTTACAGTGCAAAATAACTGAGGGGGTCAAGGATGCTTTAGTCATGTCATGATCTAAAGATACTAAAGTGGAACTTGATGGCACTATGGTTTTCTTCCCCCTCACACCTGTTGAAACTGGACTTCCAGGTTCTCCAATACTCACTTTTGCCTTATCGTCACAGAACAATAAAGCACAATGCTCTCTCATCTCAATTGCCATCTCTTTAAGATATCTGAATTGTGCATTGCAATAGTGATCATCTGGATGGTCAATGCGAAGCTGTCTTCTTTGCACTTTATACTGCACATCAATCTTTCCTGTAAAGTTCAATGCAGACCTTGCATAAGGGTTCCTAGGGGCAAATTGTAACCTCACCAAGCTTTTTGATGGAATATCAGTGCCCTCTGGACAAGATTTGGCTGTTTTCTCAACCATTTCTTCCAATGAGATAAATTCTGATAAATGTGCTGTCCCATGCCGTCTATCGTCTGCAGCTGTAATCTTTTCTACCTCTTTTGATAAGGTTTCAAAGAAAACATCAAATTTGTTGTTTGGTCTTCCTGGGTTGAGCACTCTTAAATCAGGAATGAGGTCATTCTGACCAAGAAAAATAAGTCTAAGTCTCTCTTGGGTTACAGGGTGTTCTGCTGCAGAAAAATCCAATGCCAGCTCTTGATAAATGAGATTTGCAACAGATGGTAATACAGAAGCAACATTTTTCAGTTTTTCTTTAAACAATCGTCTCTGAGCTCGTGTATGATATTCTTTCAAATTTGGTCTGACAGTTTGTAGTAATCGAGCACCTTGTGTCAACATTTCAGCGTTTGATCTATTTTGATTGGAAACTTGGACTATACAGACTGTTGAGACTGACGATCCACCAGGACTAAAACGAATGATATCAACAGGACATTTCAACTGAAGATCTTGAAAATAGCGGAATCGCTCCAAGTTACTTTCAAAAGGCTTATCCAAATGTTTGTATTCGTCAAAAACCACTGGTGCCATAATTCCAGCACTGGTTACAGCTTCATTTATGTCCACATATTTCTCTCTAATTTGACCTGACAAATTACCATATCTGTGTTCAATGGTGGCTTCTTTGTCAATGGTCCGAACAGGATACAACTTACTCTGATTTTCCTGGGCAGTTTTATTCTGAACAACTAGATATTCTTTGTAAGCAGTAAAACATTCTGCTAACTGCTTAATATCTTCTGCACCTTGTTTCCAAGAGACTGAACTATTGACCACAGGCTTCATCAGTAAAGAATATAGAGCCTGGGCATGGCTATCAAGAAGTGATGCAGACAATGGACAGGATTTTAGTTTTTTCCTTTTTACTTCGTTATATCCATCGTAGTCATTAAAGATATTTGGAACTGGCAGTAGAGTTTGTTTCCTTAGTGAGGCATCATTTATTGTTTGATGATGATTAGTGACGTACCACAATGCATTGCAGAGAACCTGAAATAAGTAGAACACATGAATAATTTTATATACTAGGGCCTTAAATATAAATTTTTATTGAGTCTGATACTGGTATATGAATCAAACAGGGTACAAATCTTATTATAAACAAATCACAGAATCTTATCGGTGCTGCTTGATATAAATATTATAGTTTGTGCAAGGTATAAATTAAGGCAACACTAATGTTTTTACAAAAATGGAAAATATATAATATACTATATTCTATACTAGAGGAGAACATTAAGTATAAATAGAATTGAAAGTGGATATCACCAGAACGCCATGTTAAATAAAAGGTGTGTAAGCTGGATACAGTATCAAGACAAGACCACAGAACTACAAGTGTTATAAATTATACTAGTTTGTAGGTTAATATTAAGCAAGCATCTATTATTTGTACATGTTATAGTTTTGACGTGCTGCAGTGCATAGCATACTAGTGTAAGTAAGAGCTATATATATATATATATCATGTATACCTTTTTTCCTGCTCTAATATTAAAAGTAAAAGTAAAATATAACTTATATGGTATGGGAAAAACATTTAAAAAACTTTTTGGCATTGGAATACCGAGTAACACATTTATTTTATACAGAATGACAATTAAAAACACAGTGTATTTGACTTTAAACTATCAGACCTTAAGAATCCTTGTTTGTCATGTTAAAACTGTTTTGTTTTCTAAAATTTGAAAGTTAATAACATATTAAGCATAAAGACCTGTACAAAGTATGATCCATCTTGTTCACAGGAAGCTCTTGGAAAATCTAGGTTTCTTGAATTGAAAAAGTTTTCAACCAGCTTATTATAAATTTCATCCTTTCTACTGATGCCATCTTTAACACCGCAACTGAAAAAAGATACATAAACATTCTTTAGGCCTTGTAAATCTTGAGTACACACCATTGAGACATTAATTATTGTTATTAATGATATTAAAGCAATACAGAGACAGTTTAAAACCAGCCAAAAAAGGATGGACAGATTGACATATATCTGTCAGGCCTCAGACACACACATTTTATTCAAACTTCAATTTCTAAATAAAACACCATTTGTTCAGTATAAATAATAAAAATGTTTAAAATCAACTGTACCATTCATATTCAATTACTTAATTTGGAAGTGTAAATTTTCAAAATTTAGATGCAAGATATGAAAACTACAGACTATAGAATGAAAATAATAAAGGCATATGCTTTCTAAAATTGTAAATATTCTAGTAGATTAACAAAATTATATGTCCAATGACCTTATGTTATTCAGTGTACATTGACAATCATAATTTAACACTTCCCTGCCTGATTAAAGGAGCTGGTAAAATTCATTTATACATGCCATGAATTATACAACTAGCTCTCTTTTAATACAAACCTTGATGTCTTCAATGAAACATTCTTTCTGCCTCCCGCCATGAGGACTTGAAATGCATCGACCGTTTTACTGGTGGCCGCCTCAGCTGCATTATTTATGATTTCACCCAATGCTACTGTTTGCTCTTCCGTTGAACAGGAATATTCAATACTTTTAATGGCAAAAGTCCCAACAAGATCGCCTACCAGCATATTGGGGTATACGTCGAACGATGTTCCTTTAGATGGATCTGTCGAGTTGTTACAAACGATTGAAAGTCTCGAGTCTTTTGGCAAATCACCGTGTAAATCAATAAAAATATCAAGAAGAGTTCTACGGTTTTCCAGGCACAAAATTGCGTTCTTCTCTGAAATGTGCTTGCATTTTTTAACTCTTATCGCTAACAGACTCGTTGCAGCTACAGTCGCCGCCATTTTGATTTTGTAAATGTTGAAACCGGAGACGCAGAAGACAAATTTTTCCGGTAAAATCCGAAAAAAAAGTTTAGGGTCGGTAATTTGGCCGGGAAAAAAAGGGGTCGGTCGGGAAACCGGAAACACACATATTTTTTTTTTTGGCCTTAGCCTTTCTTCTATAACCTTCTAATAATTTTCTGACTATGAAATTTTGAGTCACATCTGTGTAATTATACAACTTGAGATAGTATGAAATTCCAGACAGATAGGTCTTTGCTGTAGATTCTCCCAACCCTCTTGCTGACATGTAACCAACAAATTGTATAATTTGCTCTAAAGGAGGGGGCCAAAGCCTTTCAAGGCTGATAGTATCACGAAATTCCTCAAAACATGTCAACCCTTGTCTGTATGTCTCTTGTGTATTTTGTGCTGTTGCTAGTTGTAATAATTTGTTCACTTCATCTCTGACATCATTGCTAGAAATTCGTCTGGAATGGTCTCTGGGTTCAAGTCTGCCCACTGTGCTAGCTGACGGAAGTGATGAAACTGTTTACGAGATAAAGAATCAGCTATATTATTCTTCTTCCCTAATATGTGTTGTGCTTTAAACATGATGTCATTTCTAAGGAGCAAGAGTACCAATTTCCTTAATAATACCATAACCCTTTTTGATTTTGATGTTTGCCTGTTAACTATGGATACTAAAGCATTGTTGTCAATATACATTATGATTTTTTTGTTTGCAAAATATTTTTTCCCCCACAAATACATTGCCAGTAGTATAGGCACTAATTCCAGAAATGACATTTCCTTGAAGATTGAGCTTTCCCAACCAAGGGGCCATGACCAGTAAGACCAATGACCCTGACAGTAAGCACCGCACCCTAATTCTGGATTTCCACTGCTGTCGGTGTACAACTCGATATTGTCACTGCTTAACCACTCACTTTCATGGATCAATCTTACCCCATTAAAGTCTTGCAAAAACTTTAACCACATCATTATATCTTCCTTGATACCACTACCTAATTTTATATGATAATGAGGTTTGGTTATTCCACAAGTTGCATCATAAAACCGCCTATTAAAAGCCCTTGCATTTGGGACACCTTTGCTAAAAAAATTTAAACTCCCAACAATACTCTGAATTTCCTGAAGCTGGAGAGATTTTTTTATCAAACTTGATGTTAGAAGTGCAGTTAATTGCTGTATTTTTTCTGGTGGGATTCTTACAACCATGTCTGAGGTGTCTATTTCTAAACCTAGAAAAATTATGTTTGTACAAGGACCCATGGTCTTTTCTTGTGCCAAGGGAACACCAATGAATTCGCACAAGTCCTGGAACCCTCGCATCAGCTGAACACACTCATCTGAACCAGAGGCACCCAAAAATAAAAAATCATCTAAATAATGAAAAATTTTACCCGTTTCAATTCGTCTTTTCAATTCCCATTGCAAAAATGTTGAAAATTTTTCGAATAGATTACAAGAAATTGCACAGCCCATTGGCAGGCACTTATCAATATAATAATTTCCCTCAAACTTGAAACCTAGAAGGTCAAAATCTCCTGGGTTTATAATCATTAGTCTAAATGCAGACTTTATGTCCATTTTTGCCAAAACAGTGCCTTTACCTAACCGTGCAACTTCCTGTAATACCTGATCTAGAGATGTGTATGCAACCGAACAGTCCTCTGGGTCTATGAAATGATTAACACTATTCATTTCTGGATAAGAAAGATGTGTTATTAATCTCCAGCTACCTCCAGACTTGGGGACTATACCTATTGGCGAAACTCTTAAGTTGGATATTGGTTTGTTTGAAAAGGGGCCTGCAATTCTGCCTAGAGAAACCTCACTATTTATTTTATCCCTTGCTGCTTCTGGAAATTGCAAAACAGATTTTAAATTTTTTGATTCACCCCCTAGCCTTGGACCCTTATAGCCAATTCTAAAACCAAACTGAAAACCTTGTAATAATTCAGTTCCTATAGCCTTATTTGAATAATTTTGTAGTAGTGGTTTTAAATTCTGAATTTTAATTGGGGTATATCCCAACTTCCAGACATTGAGCCTAGTAGTGATTGCCTCTACCCCCTCTAAAATGGAATGCTCCTCTACTCCCTGTATTTTGGTACTGTCCCCTATTTCCTCTATTGGAGCCCTGACTACGAAATGGCTGGTCCCCCCTGGATGACTGCATCTGCTCTTTCTTTGGGCAAATTGCTAGCGGATGCTGGGCATTACATTTTATACACTGATGCAAATAACCGCAGGGTGCCTTGAAACAAGACCCCTGAAAATTATATGTATAACACTTCCTATTCTGACTCTGGTTTTGTGTATCAGCAGCCAGAAATGACCTACTTATAGGTGTAATGTAAATTAACCACAATTCTGAGTCAACTGTCCCCCATGCTCCTGATGGGTTTTTTGCAAGCTTTAATCGAAACTGCTGGTCATACTCTTTAAATCCTAAACCGGATGACCTAGCTGCTGCTAACCTAACGTCATTCATGTATTTCAAGAGATCTAAGGCTTTAGTAGGATGAGCCTCCAAATAAATGCTTGCAAATATGATAAAAGCATCCGTCCATTGTTGAATATTAGTAATATTTTTTGCATTTTTTTCCGTAGCTTGAATCTCACCGTTAACCATAACAAGCGATTGTTTTTGAGGCTCATTGGAATTAACAAACATTTTTGCCAAGTCTACGTACTGACCGTTAATTATTTTGTTTTTCACCTCTGGAGAGACATTTAAACCTAAAACGTTGTTATAGCTAACAATCATTTGAGGAATATCATTGTGTTCAGTAAAATTTTGAACTGTACCTGATTCCGGGCAAGGTTTTGGGTTTCCAACCACATGGTCAACCTCCGGGGATTTCTCAACTGTCTCCGAAGTGTCCCTGTTTACAGATTGCCCCCTCTTTGCTTTTGACTGCTGTTGATTTTTTGTCGGACCTTCTCTCCGCTCTGCAATCCGGATACTCTTCTTTACTTTTGGCATGATGTGCGCACGCTAACGTCAGGCCAACAGAAATCCACCAACATCGACTTAATCCTTTATTTTTTTCGACTATCGACGTAAATATTGCGACTGTAAATTGTTACTAGAACCACTTTCAATAATCTCGCACGATATTTTGTACAAAAGATTCACTTATTTGAAAATATTTTTCTCACAACTATTTCATGTGCATCCCGGTTGCTGCCTTTTTCAAAAAGGAAGTTTGTTAAACGTAAACCAAAACTGTACAAATGTCCGGAATAAAAAATTCCGGAATAATTAAAAAACTTTGCTTCACTCTAAAATAAATTGATTTATTTTTTAATTAATAAATCTTATTATATACGATCCTCTCCCATCTGGAGAAGATAGCTATGCGGACTCCGGACCGTGGCTTGAGATGATGGGGGAAACGATGTTCTGGTGGATTCAAAGCAAGTATGAAGAAAAATAATTGTACTGTGGGATCATTTAAATTCATGAGGACTAATTTTCGTGAATAATCAGTTCTTTTACAGGTTCGTGGGGACATTTTTCCGTTGATCCATTCTTGTACAATAAATAATACACATATACTAGTAGATCAAATTTCATAATTTGTTGACGACTTTAATTTTGATCTTAAGTTGGTGAGGGGTATATACCAATGAACGAAATCTATGAAAATTAAATCACCACGATTATTAATGATTCCACATGATCATGATTTTTTTTTAATGGATACTCTTTCTCTTGCTTGCTTGTACCTTCTTTGGATAGTTTGCTGCATTATTGTAAAACCAAGAAGGATAATATCCCTGTAGGTGTGCAGTGGGATTGAACGGATGAAATGTCTCTTTGCCATAAATGTCCTGTGAATCTCCCGCCTTGATACCGAGGTTCTCCATACATATACCAATCTCAGCATCTTCAGCCCCGCCATCTTGCCTACACTTCACGGCACCCGAAAGGCCTTTAGTCACAAACACTTCCAAACTTTTTCTACTCAGTATGTAACCGGCTCCTCCACTGAAATATCCCTGTTGCACAATCACCTTAAACTTGTGTCCGAAATATTCCAAAGAATTCGGATCATGATGAGAGAGGAAATATCGTAAGTTCTCCACTATCATGTACGTATCGTCGTCTGCTTTGAGAAACCAGTCGAACTGGTCTCCGTAATGTTCGTAACAATATCGGAAAGCTTGCACAGTCTTGGCAGTCAGATGCTGCCTTCCCTCTGTGGTATTCAGCCCTATGGTTGGGAAAGAAGCGTTAGACTCGCTGCTGAAGAACAGGGCTTTGTTGCATCGTTTCGCCCATGTGTTTTTCACTGCCGCCGCCTTCTTTTCCAAGTTGTCGGGAGTTGTCATTATCCAGCACAGTATTCGAACTTTACTGGACAGTTCGTTGGCTATTACTTCATTGATATCTGATAAATGACATAAAATACTATAAGTTATGCACACTGGTTGAGTGGTCTTAATTAGTGTATGTCTATACATTTATTATATAACAACTAAACTGTTTTTGCAGGAAGTCAGTTGTTCGTGGTGGGGGGGGGGGGGGTATAATTTTATAATTAATATAAAATCTTTCTAAACTGAATTTTGATGCAATTTCCTTTCCATAAATTGTTACAGTTTATTCACATCAAAATTCAGTTCCCACATAGAATAGCCTTTCCCCGTTGGCGATCACATATCTTAAAACAGACATTTCATTTTGGAGAAGTTCGGATGTTTATTTTTTAAATTTATCAAAACATCCCCCCCTTTTTTGTTGTTGTTGCTATTATACCTTTCCAAATGTCTCGAGGCACAATTCATTATCAATTGCAAGAGAATTACACGATTACGAGTTCAAATCGTTGAATTATTTAGTAAAAGTGCATCATACAGTGATTTATGCAACCGATGACATTTCGAATTGAAAGGTAATGACTCCGATTTGTAATGTTAATGAAGGAAACAAGCATAAGAGTCTAGTCAGATGAATTTATTCAATATATTTTACACAAGTAATTTTTCAATGAAGTTGTGGTGGGTTTTTTTATCAAGACAATTAGCTTAAAGGCTTTATTGGATAATCCTTAAAAATGATGCAATGAAAAAAAAATTCCGATTTAAAGATAATATAAGTTGAGAATCTAAAATTTTCGTATAAAAAGTAATTTTGTTTTGCATGATTACAAACACAAAAACCATCTCGTCATTTTGGACAATTCTAAACGAACAATTATTTACTTATTTTCTTTAATGCCCAAAACTGCCATTCCGTACTTTTGATTAATGAACATAATTACTTAAAGTTCAAGTGCGCGTGAAAAGGGATTAAGAGTGCCTGTAGCGCAATTCTTCGAAATTAAACAATATACCATGTAAAAACATTCTAATGTTTTGAAATTCAATGTGTGCAAAATGGCGGTGAGGGAACTCGTATTATGTCTGCATCACTAATTAGAATTGCAAAATTTTTAATGATGTAATCAGATGAAGCACATTAAGGTAGTAAATTACCTCTGAAGTCCACCAGATGCGTCTAATTATGAGTCGTAAATCAGAAGGTGTTTGAAGATATCGCAAAGAAAATGAAATGATAATGAGTGAACCCTTTTTCATCCATTATGTAACGATATTAAAGTATTACCTGATCCTCTAAAGCTATCCATTTCAACAACGCCATTCATGTCAATTTCATCTAAAAATAAAAAAAAACTTTTTATATTTTACAATACTAATTAAGGAATAATAATGTTAATTTTAAAGTTAAAAAATAATCAACTGTATAATGTTGCATCGATTAATTTTTTTATATAAAATATAAAACTTTATTTTTAAAATATCTAATCATATAATGCTTATTATTTAGAAAACACTATTTAATGATATTATTTTAATTATTTATTAATATATTAATAGTTAATAAATCCAAGATTATCAAAGATAGCTGATTTTGGTAGAAGAACAAAGAGATTAATATTTTATATTTTAAATGATACTGGATAATGCAGTTGAATTTTCTATGACATCCATACCCCTTACCTCTTACAAGCCTGGAATATCTATCCAAAAACAAGAAACAAAAGCAGAACATAAAACATCCCGCCACAAACAAAGACCTCTGAAGTCGTCTGGATATGGAAATAGACATCTTCCTGCTTAGAAAAAGCAGGAATGTCAATTCCACATAAATATCTTCTTAGTTTCGCTATCGATCCCTTGTTCCTTTCCAATGCAGATGTCAAGTCCTCTTTTAAAAAAGTTTTATCAATGTGTGGCTTTTCCAACTTTTCTCCTTGTTTATTTCACGAGACTGGAAACAAATCCGAAAAGATGCGCAAGTTTCAAAAAGCTGTGATGACACCTGCCATGAAGGTAGAAGAACGGGCAAAAACCGTGACAAACTGAAAAAATAAAATTAAATGAAGGAGGTAATGCATGCAAATGTATCACACGGCGTAACGTGCCGATTTTTTCTTCAGTCGTAATGAATTATGATCTAATTATTAATGTCAGTCGACGGATAAACCTCACTCTTTTATGATAATGTTATTTTACCGAACGGTTTGTATTTGTTCTTTTAACTCAAGTTCACCTTTTCTTTACGATTGATAACGCTTTACGTAAATTGCTCCTTCATACCTTTATTTTTCAGAGCTCGAGTTTACAAACATTTATTTATTTATTGTCGTCAAAAGCATCCAGTCTGATCAAAAAGATGATATAAAGTGTACATATCAGTTTCACAGGCTGGTAAAATTACCCCCTGTACTATAAAATATATCTTTAAGTGATAAAATTACCCCCTTTACTACAATAAAAAATAATTGTAGTACAGGGAATAGTTTTATAATTTAAAGAAATATATTAAACGGCCAGTTTCTCTGCATACCGTTGATTGGATCAGCCAGTTTTATCTCTCCCTCAAGACATGGCACTGTGAAAGAGCGGATGCAGAAGCTAGGATGAGGTCATGGATTCGAATCCCTATAAGGGTGGATGAGGCCAGTCATTTGTCCAAGGGAGCTGGTGCCACAAATACCGAGTAAAGTGAAGGTCAAAGTTTTGAATGCATTTTGAAAAGCATTTTGAGGGAGTTTGAGGATGACTTTGTAATATCAAATTCATTCGTAAAATGCTTACCGTAACTCTAAAAAAAAACCTGACAATGATATACATTTCATTAATTTTTGCACGAAAAAAACCCTTAAAGATAATTCTATGTCTTAAACCATTATTCATGCACATATTTCAGGATGGAATAAAGCGTAGTAGCTTGTATGTATATTTCTTTGTTATAGCATTGAATGATTTATTTTTGACGTCGTCGTGTCAATAACTGCCGTCAGGTGAGCAGACAAATTGAATAACGCGCGTTAGCGCGTTATGATAATTTGTCTGCTCAACTGACGGCAGTTATTGACACGACGACGTCAAAAATATATCATTTAATGCTTATATTTACATTCCCTTACTGATGAAATCAATTATTTACTTACATACATCGATAAAAATTACAGATCACGGAGGGAGTAAGTTAGTAACAGCAAGAACAGCTGTTTTACAAAAACCGGTTTAAACTGGTTATCACATAGACTGTTGAGTTGAGATCGATGAGTATGAAAATATAATCCATGAAAAATAACTCTTGAAATTTTGCTTTTAACAATAGAATCAACTCTTTTGTTGAATAATTGTAAAACATGTTGCTTTGACAACATTTATGAAATATATTTTTTAACCGATAACATAGAAATCACTGTTTGGGAACTACTTATGTAAATTACATGTAAATTCATACGCAGTTATTAGTTGTTGCATTTAGAGGCATTTAAAGATCACAAAATTTAATGGAAAAACACAGTAGAATGTAAATATAAGGAAATAATAGATCTTATTGTACTTTATAAACATACTGTAAATGCATCATTCCAACATTTAAAGTGCATATTTTTGTTTTTGTTTCACATATAGACAAAATAAAGGCACACATGTGAATAAATTCTTTATAGATATACGATTCTCTGAACAGTTAGAATTACGTTTTGAGTGATATTTATTCATGGTTGATAATCCCTTCTATTACCCACAGCGTTAGTAGCACACTTGGCAACGGGTAACACTTTATAAATAGTGCCTGTTTGGGAGGGTACCAGTTGAAATTGACACCCCGAGAAAACCATTGTCAACTGACGCGAAGCGGAGGTTGACAATGGTTTTCGAGGGGTGTCAATTTAAACTTTTACCCTCCCAAACAGGCACTATTTATTTTATTATGCTGAATGTTTTATTGTTTAAATGTTTTAATGTTTACTGTTTTAATTTTAGAGAAAAATTTACTGCTTTTATATAGAAGTGACGTGAGTTCTACGGCGAACCGTACGCGCACAATTTACACACATGTAACAATTCGTTTTATTATACTTTCATGCTTTTAAAAATACTGAAATCTGATTTGTTTAGACACCCATCGGAAACCATTGTTAACCTCGGTTGACAATGGTTTTCTTGGGGCGTCAATATCAACTGTTATCCCAAACAGGCACTATTTATAAAATGGTGCACGTTGAGAGAGAGAGAGAGAGAGAGAGAGAGAGAGAGAGAGAGAGAGAGAGAGAGAGAGAGAGAGAGAGAGAGAAACGAACAGGACAGAAACGGACAGGCAGCTGGGTAAAAGGAACATTAAACAGGAGTATGTAAGGAGGCCAGATGGTTTCAATTACCTGATTCAATTATGTTTTCCTTAAAATATATAATTTGGTCATTAACTTTTATTTAGCAAGGAAAAAAGAATCAAAATATTTCAGCTTTCAAAGTTTCCCATATTTTTTTTTTATAAAAAGAGAATAATTTTAATAGATACATGTACTTACTTCTGTAGTTCATGCAGGTTGATGTGGTAGCCACCATAAAAGAATTCATAATTCGCGTTGAATTTACAAACATATGTAACATCACGTACATGTAGTTGAAGAATGAAAAAAAGGTACCTCTACTGAGTATAAATCCTCCCCTTTTATTCATTTGATTACATCCAATTTCTTACAGATAAAGCTTCTTTTGAAGTATGAAAATAAATTTAATTAAAAGATTAAAAAGAAAATCGACAAACTACATGTAGTTATTTCGTCTATTAAAAAAATAATGCAAAATATAACAAAGTTTCTTCTTTTTTTTAAATTTTATCAAACACACGATCCTATGAAATTAAAGTTATTTTTAATTCTCTTTCTTTGAAAATTATATATATATTTTTTTCTAACAAGCTTATCGTTATTCAGATCACGTACGGAGACATGCGTTGATTTGTGCATAATTCTATTGCAATAGACGTAGATTTACACTCATATTATGAGGACCCTGTCAGAAAATAAATCATCGACTCCTTAAAGTCAAGGAATGAGTATAAAGTTCTCTAAAATATCACACTTTTCTTGTTTAACAAATATGATACTAAATGACACGCGTTTGTAAATTTTTGTAGGTGTCACCATTTTCCTCATAAAAACCATCTTACTTTTTTTTAAATGACAAAACTTGCAAATATAAGTAATCGAAAAGAATGGTAATTCTTTGGTAATTCTTTTTCAGAATTTTTCAAACAAAAAATTATATATATGAAAGTTTATCTGAAATGCATCATTTATTTGATGTTAGAATTGTTTACTTCAGTTTTATTACAATATAATTTGCAAAAGTACCAGAATGGCTATTGACAATATAATATTTAGCACATGCATATATATACATAACCATACAGTATAAAAACAACAAACAACAACATTAATTTTTAAGATAAATTCATTTTAATTCTAGAAGTTATTAATAAATAACATTAGAGTAAACATTGTTGAAAGCTATAATTCAGTGTGCTTAACAGTGTGCTTAAAACAAATTAAATTTGCTAAAAAAAAAAAAAAATGGCACATTCATGACGCGTTTTGACAAAACCTGTAATATGATGTTTAATGCAATCCACGTAGCTGCATGCTATAGTGTCTCGTTGATTTGCGAGTTTCATGATTTAGAAGGAGTGATGAAGCAGTCAACGGGCAGACATTTCTAAGATGCCACATTTGTCACTTGGAAAACGTTTTTGCTGCCGTTGTTGGGTGTTTTATTCGTAATATGAAAAATGGTTATAAATGCACCTAGGGCCTGGAAAACTGCATCCAAATGAACCCGTTTGCGTTTTAGAAAAGCATCTATATAATTTTCAGATTTTAGTCAATTTATATTAACCTCCCCCTTTCCCGCCCTCGCCCCCCCCCCATAAAAAGGGGGGGGGATTATCGCATGTTACAAAAATGACGATTTGTAAATTTTTTTTAGTATTTTTTTTATTATTATTTTTTTTTTGCCATTTTGAAAAGAAATTTGTCACAAATTATTGGGTGTTTTTTCGTTCCAAAACAAAGTGCGCCAAACCAAACGCGCCAAGCATTATGACGTCAATTAGGCGATGTTTTAAAAAAAAAAATGTTCGACAACCGAAAAAATACATGACTGTGAGTTTGAAACAGTGATTATATTATTTGGATTAATATTATCCTAAAGTACAAGGTATGTAAATATATCTTCGGTATCCATGGTACGACGTCGATATGGGTAACGTCATCACTTAGGTATATATACCCGTTGCGTTGTGGTTACCGGGTTAGATACTGAATTTGATCGGTGGCAATCAGACGTGTATTTACACAGAGCTCAAAAATCAGAGAAAATCACTATGAAAAGAGAACGATCATCCGAAAGAAAGAGCAACAGCTCGTCAAAGAGGGTAAAGACTCTCAAAATCTACAATTATTTTTTACAAAAGCATTTAATAAGTCCCTGGCGAGCGATTCTCTATATTTCGGTCTGATGAAGGAGAGGATCGCCATGATGGATTTTCATTTGGGTTCATTTTATCAATTTTCCAGCATATATATCTTCACACTGAATTAATAGAAAATGATACAAACGCTGAAAATGATGTAAAAGAAAAATTGAACTAAAAAATTAGCTAAATATTAAAAAAGAACTAATGTCAACATCCGGGGGGGGGGGGGTGTTAGGTTTCTGATATCTGATGTAAAATATGTACTATCTCTAATTAAAATGAATATATATTAACGTGTTAGATAAACATTTTGAAATACACTTCCACAAAAAGCTGTCTATTGTCTATTTATTTACAAACATTTAAAATTTCTTTAATTCAGCGCTGCATAGATGCCGCCTCGTCTAATCGTGAGAACGAGTGTCAGTGGTACGATGTGTTGCTGGAACTCCACATCAAATCTAGTGTAAGTCGGATGTAATATCATAAAATGTATTGTTGTTAAAAGTGAACCACATAAAACCCCCAACTGGCAACAAACATTACCAGGAGAGGGTTCAATGTATGTCTTTTGTCAGAATAAGTTGGCATTAAACAATGCAAATTCCGGGGGTTGGGGAGGTGGTGGTTGGGTGTCCCCCTTACTTGTGTTACCCAGAGGAATTATTTAGGTCTCTGGTGAATATATTCATATAAGGACGGAATCATGGTTTTTTTTTTTATAGTTTGACAATTATCTCTTTGGTTTTAGGGCAAAAAATTGTCAACTTTAAGTTTATTCTTTCTGGATCTTGGTTTAACTTCCTCTTTATGGTCCTCTCACTCCTTTATCTCTATAATTCAGTCTTTCAATCTCTCTATCCCACTACTGTTCCATTCTTTCACTCTGTGCTTTATTGTGTCCTACAGCAACAGCCATCTTTTGTCTCCTTCCGTCATGCATGGAAAGAGCACATGAATGACTATGTAAGACATTCTGAGATTTGTGATCAATACTCTTCACATGATTGTATACACTAAGTAATCATGTATACACTAAATAATCATGTATACACTAAGTAATCATGATCATGATCAATTCCTGCATATCTCTGTAGAACTGTCTCTCCTTTAGTACTGATAAAAAATATTTAGTTTTTCGACGATTTTGATTTGAATTTCATTTTTAATATTATTTCAACATTAAAAATGAAAAATGCAGTGTTAAAAAAAGTCCAAGTGATGAATGTTCTGACATTAAAAATGAATCCTCTACATTATCTTGTTTTGGTTTACAGTACAAACTGACTAGTGCAATCAATAAGTCGGAAGATCGCAGGGAATTGCCTACAGTCCCGCAACCCACCCACACAGTAAGTAATAAATAATGAAGTATGATATATAAAGATACCTACCAGTAACATACTAATGGTAGATACATATTCATAGTTGTTACAGCTTGGATATAAAGTAACTTTGAAAGGAGTCTGGAAAGCTTTTCAAAATTCCATACAATAACAATGCTTTTATGGCAAAGTGTCAGGGACAATCAAATTTATTTTGCTATAAGTGTAATTTGTTGAAACTGTTAAGTTTATTATATATAAATTAATTTCTGGACTGAGGGAAGAAAACTAACTTCATGTTAGTGTGAATTTGTTATAACCATGTTTCACTGCAATAATGTTTTACTGTAATGAGGTGTTTAACTAATTGAATGGTATTCATTCTCTCCCTGTTACGACAGATTGAGTGGCTGGCTCGCACCAGTTTCAGACATCGCCCCATGCACCTCAATGTTCCACAGCAAAGAAAGCACAAGGTTGCTAAGAGACAAGTGCAGCATGCGCAGCTTGACACATCCTTCATTGTCTACTAAAGAAGGAACTCTTGTGAGTAAGTATAGATGTACTGGTGTTGGGCTTGATATTATAACATTGACTGCAAACTCGGAATTCTCTCAATGCATGCATTCACTCTACACTTCAAAGTTGAATGAATTTTGTCAAAACAGGGAGTTCACCGTTGAATATAAACTTATTAAATTACCAGTATGTCATTTCCCTAGAACTTCAGTAATTAGTCTTGGTGTAGTTGAAATAATATAGGGATCACATAGTTTATTTATGTTTATATAGATATCAGGGTAAAGAGTAATTTAAACTTTTTGGGTACCAGTAGCCTAATTTTTTTCTTATCTATTATGCTTTCAGTGTCATTGTGATTGTTGTCGACTTTGGTGCAAATGGGGAGTGTTTCATCATTCCAACAATGTGAACTGCTGTTACACACAGTTATTACATCAGGAAGACTTGATTCAAAACACCGTTCCACAGTCTATCGTACTGTATTACATACAGTCGACGGCTATGTTCATTACTGAGGAATGGGCATGTGAACGTTCAAAGACTATATAGAATTCAAGCTGAAATGACATTCTCTCAAGTTGTGTGATATTCCATTCACCCAATTGTCTAGTATATTGAGGATTTGATTTGAATACAAGACTTTTAAGAATACAAGCTGAAATGACATTTTAACTTTCTGGCTGTGTGATATTCCACTGAACTTTAAAGTGTGCACACACTGACAACACAGTTAGAATGTTATAACTACTGACAAAAAATGTTCACATAGTACAGCTAGATGTTAACATTTATTACAACTAGATTTTTTTCACAGTACAACTACTAGATGGTTACAGAGATTTATCTGACCATCCCCCTTATGATGAAGTTTTGTAGGGGGAGTTTTAATTGATTTTTTCCAATTCAACACATTTTTTATAAGTGTGGACATACATGTAACACATTACTAGTCAAGGGTTGTGGTCTGTTCAATAGTAATGCATTTTTAGGCAGTCTTAGTGTAGTCAGTTGGTACACAAGATTTCATTTTTTAAAGACAATTCTGTAGGTTTAATTTTTTTTGAGTGCTTTGCATCTCTATTTTTGTCTAGTGTTGTGCCACTGTACTTGCAAGTACATCAAAGATCAAACTTATACAATATATTTATGTAATGATATATATCAAACTGTTGACCAGCAATTTTGGTACATTTCAATGACCTCATTTTATGATTTACATTATTTTACATATTCTATGTCTATAATACAAGATGGCAAATCAGTAGGTCTACAACTGTCTACTTTTGTAGTCTCCCTGTCTGGGCTCCAAGCTCTCAGAGTATCCAACTTCTAGTAGTTCTCAGTTAGACTTGTAGTTACTGCTATATATTTTCATTTACTGATTTACACTTTTCCTTTTTTTTTTCTTTTTTGGGGGGTGGGGGGGGGGGTGGCTCATTTTTCATAATTTTACTATACACATCAGCATTTTATTTTTTAGATCAGATCAGAAATTTATCTTTTGATATAGGAATGCTACTGGCTGGCTATGTTTGAAACATTTTGAATTGTATTTTTTTAAATTTTACTTTGAGCATGAATGATTTGCATGAAATAAATGAAAAAAAAATATGCCTCATAATTTTGTCATTGAATTACATGGTAACTTACCGTAAGAAAGAAGGGTTTCTTTATTGCTACACTGAAACTTCTAAGCACGGAACCGATTACTCAAAACAATGTTACAAAGATTAATGTTCGAGATCGATTAGATATTAGATTTCTCAGAAGGAGAATGCTCTTCCAAAAAAAGAGACAGAAGCTTTCTAAAAGACCAAGGAAAATTGAGAAGAAATATGGACAATGTATCTTCCGTATGGCCTCTCAAATACATACATGATCTACATTGGTACATGGTGTACACCACACCAAATTCAACTTGCCCCATTTCGAAGAAAATTTTAACCAGTGCATATCTGTCATAAAATCAATAGATATCATCCCCTGGTAAAGGGGTCGTGAATTTCACGATTTTGGTAAAGACCTTTTTGCTCATCCCAACCATGCACTTGGTTTGCTTGTTAGTTGTCTAGGGGTGAATAACATGATCATCAAGGACTTGTGCGTTCTCACTGTTGTCATATTGTGAACTTTTGTATATTAATTTTGAATTTTATTGTGCAAGTGTAAATTTAATTTACACATGCCCAATAAAATTCGAAATTTACAATACGACAATCGCATTATTGTCAAGGAGTGGAGGATAAGATTTTACATGTAGTTTTACAATATGAACCATCTAAAGGGGTACATTTACATGTACATGATATAATTACGACGAACAGACCTCGCGCACCCCTCCCTCCCCTACAAAGTCATCAAAATTAGATTTAGAAGAGACTATTTGAAAAAAGAAATAATGCATCTTCAACGTATCAACAAAATAGTTCCATCTTAACACTGGAACCACTGACCTTTGGGTCTCAAATTTCACAGTAAAAGTCTTTGTGGTAATGATAATTATATTGTCTTATCCATAATCTTGCATTAAATTTGTCTGCTTGATGCCAGGGAAAATAGTCGATTATTTTAAGAATTGCATTTATTGAATTTTTATGGCTGTTACCCAATATTTATAGCCCCTGGAAGGAGATGTATTTTTTTCCTTTCTCATACAGATTTTACATACTAACTTGCTCAAAATTGTCTAATTAGTTTTTGAGAAAAAAAAAACAACCCTGAAAATGTTTACAAGTTTACGACTGCTGACGATCAACAAATTCAAAAAATTACCCCGTATAACATCAGGTCACCAGGATGAATAACAATATTTGAATATTTTTGAACGATAGAACCAGTTTTTACAACGTTGAGAAACGGTCGAAGCCAATTCCGCCTTATTTCGGTTTTTCAGAGAGAGAGAGAGAGAGAGAGAGAGAGAGAGAGAGAGAGAGAGAGGGAGAGAGAGAATATTGTTGCTGAACGTCTCGCATTTTTATTTTTAAAAAATTGCCATTATGTATACACAATCTTGCCGTTTGAATTAATTTCCATACCAAAAAACAGTTTCTTTATAAAATTACCCCCAATATGTATAATAACGTATACTGACACATTATTGGCGATTGGACGCAGAGGTACATGTGTAAATGAATGAAGCATGATTACGTGATTTAACCGTATGCTTTACATAATCAAAACCATGAAAGATAATGTCAGGCATTACAAATGTCCATAGCTTATGGAGAAGTGTTATCTGATTTTAATCTTGATTAAAAACAGTTTCTGATTTTTAAGCCGATCTTTCATTTATACATTTTATTTGTTAAGGCATTGATAATAGGACCTTACAATCATTTTTCCTTTTGTTCATAATTTCCAAGTGCTTTTTGAGAGAATTACTGTTTTGAAATTTAAATGACCATCTTCGTGACAAAATATTAATTTTTATCCGTGCTTTTGTCAGTTACGACAGTTCAGTGGTCATAAATATTATGAAGTTAATTGTAGATCCCTTTCTAGAGGTCAGTGGAAGCGGAACTTAGAGCAGAACGGTGAAAAAAAAAAGAATGAAGTACTAAACAAAGATGGCTTCTTAGCATTTTTAGCAATATGCCTGCTATCTCTTTTTAAAATAAAAAGCACTTCAACACTATTCCATGGTGAAGACGGTCTAGAAGAAGAGAGGGAACCGTTTATAGTTTAACAGTCTTTGAATAAGACATGAAAAGTACTTGATCAACATGATACCCCCTCTCACACCAATAAAAACAAACTTATAAAACAAAAAGAAAATAAGAAAACACTAAAATGAAATCAAGAAAATAGAAATATTTTTTTTAAAATAATGAACTAACCAGGACATTTTTCCGTCTTAAAATTTTGAAGATCTTACTCTACTTACTTGAAAATGTAATGCACCGAAATAAATCTGGCATTCAGAAGTTGGAGTTCTATTCGCTTTTCGCTATTCACTATTCGAATAGTGAATAGAATTCTGCGGTCGGTTCGCTATTCAAATTACCGTAAACATGCTAATAAACGTAAATTCAAAATTCCACATAAACATCCCTTTTTTAATGTAAAGAAACAGTTATATATTAAAAATCATATCTTGCTGACCAGACCTGAACATTGACCTAATTAGCAAGCCTGGCGAAAAGGTAAGAAATTAATCATACTTTTGCAATGGGATGGCTTTCAGGGGGCTGGCTAACATCCTGTATCCCACATTTGGGCCTTCATATTTGGAGGAGGTGGGGCCCCGGGAATGCCCAGTCGACCCTCAAAAGGAATTGGGTTTACACGACCGGTAACAGGCTTAGCTAGCCCGGCGAAAATTGGAAATTTCGCATAATACAGTTATAATGGGATAGCTTTCAGGGGGCTGGCTAACATCCTGTATCCCACATTTGGGCCTTCATATTTGGAGGAGGTGGGGCCCCGGGAATGCCCAGTCGACCCTCAAAAGGAATTGGGTTTACACGACCGGTAACAGGCTTAGCTAGCCCGGCGAAAATTGGAAATTTCGCATAATACAGTTATAATGGGATAGCTTTCAGGGGGCTGGCTAACATCCTGTATCCCACATTTGGGCCTTCATATTTGGAGGAGGTGGGGCCCCGGGAATGCCCAGTCGACCCTCAAAAGGAATTGGGTTTACACGACCGGTAACAGGCTTAGCTAGCCCGGCGAAAATTGGAAATTTCGCATAATACAGTTATAATGGGATAGCTTTCAGGGGGCTGGCTAACATCCTGTATCCCACATTTGGGCCTTCATATTTGGAGGAGGTGGGGCCCCGGGAATGCCCAGTCGACCCTCAAAAGGAATTGGGTTTACACGACCGGTAACAGGCTTAGCTAGCCCGGCGAAAATTGGAAATTTCGCATAATACAGTTATAATGGGATAGCTTTCAGGGGGCTGGCTAACATCCTGTATCCCACATTTGGGCCTTCATATTTGGAGGAGGTGGGGCCCCGGGAATGCCCAGTCGACCCTCAAAAGGAATTGGGTTTACACGACCGGTAACAGGCTTAGCTAGCCCGGCGAAAATTGGAAATTTCGCATAATACAGTTATAATGGGATAGCTTTCAGGGGGCTGGCTAACATCCTGTATCCCACATTTGGGCCTTCATATTTGGAGGAGGTGGGGCCCCGGGAATGCCCAGTCGACCCTCAAAAGGAATTGGGTTTACACGACCGGTAACAGGCTTAGCTAGCCCGGCGAAAATTGGAAATTTCGCATAATACAGTTATAATGGGATAGCTTTCAGGGGGCTGGCTAACATCCTGTATCCCACATTTGGGCCTTCATATTTGGAGGAGGTGGGGCCCCGGGAATGCCCAGTCGACCCTCAAAAGGAATTGGGTTTACACGACCGGTAACAGGCTTAGCTAGCCCGGCGAAAATTGGAAATTTCGCATAATACAGTTATAATGGGATAGCTTTCAGGGGGCTGGCTAACATCCTGTATCCCACATTTGGGCCTTCATATTTGGAGGAGGTGGGGCCCCGGGAATGCCCAGTCGACCCTCAAAAGGAATTGGGTTTACACGACCGGTAACAGGCTTAGCTAGCCCGGCGAAAATTGGAAATTTCGCATAATACAGTTATAATGGGATAGCTTTCAGGGGGCTGGCTAACATCCTGTATCCCACATTTGGGCCTTCATATTTGGAGGAGGTGGGGCCCCGGGAATGCCCAGTCGACCCTCAAAAGGAATTGGGTTTACACGACCGGTAACAGGCTTAGCTAGCCCGGCGAAAATTGGAAATTTCGCATAATACAGTTATAATGGGATAGCTTTCAGGGGGCTGGCTAACATCCTGTATCCCACATTTGGGCCTTCATATTTGGAGGAGGTGGGGCCCCGGGAATGCCCAGTCGACCCTCAAAAGGAATTGGGTTTACACGACCGGTAACAGGCTTAGCTAGCCCGGCGAAAATTGGAAATTTCGCATAATACAGTTATAATGGGATAGCTTTCAGGGGGCTGGCTAACATCCTGTATCCCACATTTGGGCCTTCATATTTGGAGGAGGTGGGGCCCCGGGAATGCCCAGTCGACCCTCAAAAGGAATTGGGTTTACACGACCGGTAACAGGCTTAGCTAGCCCGGCGAAAATTGGAAATTTCGCATAATACAGTTATAATGGGATAGCTTTCAGGGGGCTGGCTAACATCCTGTATCCCACATTTGGGCCTTCATATTTGGAGGAGGTGGGGCCCCGGGAATGCCCAGTCGACCCTCAAAAGGAATTGGGTTTACACGACCGGTAACAGGCTTAGCTAGCCCGGCGAAAATTGGAAATTTCGCATAATACAGTTATAATGGGATAGCTTTCAGGGGGCTGGCTAACATCCTGTATCCCACATTTGGGCCTTCATATTTGGAGGAGGTGGGGCCCCGGGAATGCCCAGTCGACCCTCAAAAGGAATTGGGTTTACACGACCGGTAACAGGCTTAGCTAGCCCGGCGAAAATTGGAAATTTCGCATAATACAGTTATAATGGGATAGCTTTCAGGGGGCTGGCTAACATCCTGTATCCCACATTTGGGCCTTCATATTTGGAGGAGGTGGGGCCCCGGGAATGCCCAGTCGACCCTCAAAAGGAATTGGGTTTACACGACCGGTAACAGGCTTAGCTAGCCCGGCGAAAATTGGAAATTTCGCATAATACAGTTATAATGGGATAGCTTTCAGGGGGCTGGCTAACATCCTGTATCCCACATTTGGGCCTTCATATTTGGAGGAGGTGGGGCCCCGGGAATGCCCAGTCGACCCTCAAAAGGAATTGGGTTTACACGACCGGTAACAGGCTTAGCTAGCCCGGCGAAAATTGGAAATTTCGCATAATACAGTTATAATGGGATAGCTTTCAGGGGGCTGGCTAACATCCTGTATCCCACATTTGGGCCTTCATATTTGGAGGAGGTGGGGCCCCGGGAATGCCCAGTCGACCCTCAAAAGGAATTGGGTTTACACGACCGGTAACAGGCTTAGCTAGCCCGGCGAAAATTGGAAATTTCGCATAATACAGTTATAATGGGATAGCTTTCAGGGGGCTGGCTAACATCCTGTATCCCACATTTGGGCCTTCATATTTGGAGGAGGTGGGGCCCCGGGAATGCCCAGTCGACCCTCAAAAGGAATTGGGTTTACACGACCGGTAACAGGCTTAGCTAGCCCGGCGAAAATTGGAAATTTCGCATAATACAGTTATAATGGGATAGCTTTCAGGGGGCTGGCTAACATCCTGTATCCCACATTTGGGCCTTCATATTTGGAGGAGGTGGGGCCCCGGGAATGCCCAGTCGACCCTCAAAAGGAATTGGGTTTACACGACCGGTAACAGGCTTAGCTAGCCCGGCGAAAATTGGAAATTTCGCATAATACAGTTATAATGGGATAGCTTTCAGGGGGCTGGCTAACATCCTGTATCCCACATTTGGGCCTTCATATTTGGAGGAGGTGGGGCCCCGGGAATGCCCAGTCGACCCTCAAAAGGAATTGGGTTTACACGACCGGTAACAGGCTTAGCTAGCCCGGCGAAAATTGGAAATTTCGCATAATACAGTTATAATGGGATAGCTTTCAGGGGGCTGGCTAACATCCTGTATCCCACATTTGGGCCTTCATATTTGGAGGAGGTGGGGCCCCGGGAATGCCCAGTCGACCCTCAAAAGGAATTGGGTTTACACGACCGGTAACAGGCTTAGCTAGCCCGGCGAAAATTGGAAATTTCGCATAATACAGTTATAATGGGATAGCTTTCAGGGGGCTGGCTAACATCCTGTATCCCACATTTGGGCCTTCATATTTGGAGGAGGTGGGGCCCCGGGAATGCCCAGTCGACCCTCAAAAGGAATTGGGTTTACACGACCGGTAACAGGCTTAGCTAGCCCGGCGAAAATTGGAAATTTCGCATAATACAGTTATAATGGGATAGCTTTCAGGGGGCTGGCTAACATCCTGTATCCCACATTTGGGCCTTCATATTTGGAGGAGGTGGGGCCCCGGGAATGCCCAGTCGACCCTCAAAAGGAATTGGGTTTACACGACCGGTAACAGGCTTAGCTAGCCCGGCGAAAATTGGAAATTTCGCATAATACAGTTATAATGGGATAGCTTTCAGGGGGCTGGCTAACATCCTGTATCCCACATTTGGGCCTTCATATTTGGAGGAGGTGGGGCCCCGGGAATGCCCAGTCGACCCTCAAAAGGAATTGGGTTTACACGACCGGTAACAGGCTTAGCTAGCCCGGCGAAAATTGGAAATTTCGCATAATACAGTTATAATGGGATAGCTTTCAGGGGGCTGGCTAACATCCTGTATCCCACATTTGGGCCTTCATATTTGGAGGAGGTGGGGCCCCGGGAATGCCCAGTCGACCCTCAAAAGGAATTGGGTTTACACGACCGGTAACAGGCTTAGCTAGCCCGGCGAAAATTGGAAATTTCGCATAATACAGTTATAATGGGATAGCTTTCAGGGGGCTGGCTAACATCCTGTATCCCACATTTGGGCCTTCATATTTGGAGGAGGTGGGGCCCCGGGAATGCCCAGTCGACCCTCAAAAGGAATTGGGTTTACACGACCGGTAACAGGCTTAGCTAGCCCGGCGAAAATTGGAAATTTCGCATAATACAGTTATAATGGGATAGCTTTCAGGGGGCTGGCTAACATCCTGTATCCCACATTTGGGCCTTCATATTTGGAGGAGGTGGGGCCCCGGGAATGCCCAGTCGACCCTCAAAAGGAATTGGGTTTACACGACCGGTAACAGGCTTAGCTAGCCCGGCGAAAATTGGAAATTTCGCATAATACAGTTATAATGGGATAGCTTTCAGGGGGCTGGCTAACATCCTGTATCCCACATTTGGGCCTTCATATTTGGAGGAGGTGGGGCCCCGGGAATGCCCAGTCGACCCTCAAAAGGAATTGGGTTTACACGACCGGTAACAGGCTTAGCTAGCCCGGCGAAAATTGGAAATTTCGCATAATACAGTTATAATGGGATAGCTTTCAGGGGGCTGGCTAACATCCTGTATCCCACATTTGGGCCTTCATATTTGGAGGAGGTGGGGCCCCGGGAATGCCCAGTCGACCCTCAAAAGGAATTGGGTTTACACGACCGGTAACAGGCTTAGCTAGCCCGGCGAAAATTGGAAATTTCGCATAATACAGTTATAATGGGATAGCTTTCAGGGGGCTGGCTAACATCCTGTATCCCACATTTGGGCCTTCATATTTGGAGGAGGTGGGGCCCCGGGAATGCCCAGTCGACCCTCAAAAGGAATTGGGTTTACACGACCGGTAACAGGCTTAGCTAGCCCGGCGAAAATTGGAAATTTCGCATAATACAGTTATAATGGGATAGCTTTCAGGGGGCTGGCTAACATCCTGTATCCCACATTTGGGCCTTCATATTTGGAGGAGGTGGGGCCCCGGGAATGCCCAGTCGACCCTCAAAAGGAATTGGGTTTACACGACCGGTAACAGGCTTAGCTAGCCCGGCGAAAATTGGAAATTTCGCATAATACAGTTATAATGGGATAGCTTTCAGGGGGCTGGCTAACATCCTGTATCCCACATTTGGGCCTTCATATTTGGAGGAGGTGGGGCCCCGGGAATGCCCAGTCGACCCTCAAAAGGAATTGGGTTTACACGACCGGTAACAGGCTTAGCTAGCCCGGCGAAAATTGGAAATTTCGCATAATACAGTTATAATGGGATAGCTTTCAGGGGGCTGGCTAACATCCTGTATCCCACATTTGGGCCTTCATATTTGGAGGAGGTGGGGCCCCGGGAATGCCCAGTCGACCCTCAAAAGGAATTGGGTTTACACGACCGGTAACAGGCTTAGCTAGCCCGGCGAAAATTGGAAATTTCGCATAATACAGTTATAATGGGATAGCTTTCAGGGGGCTGGCTAACATCCTGTATCCCACATTTGGGCCTTCATATTTGGAGGAGGTGGGGCCCCGGGAATGCCCAGTCGACCCTCAAAAGGAATTGGGTTTACACGACCGGTAACAGGCTTAGCTAGCCCGGCGAAAATTGGAAATTTCGCATAATACAGTTATAATGGGATAGCTTTCAGGGGGCTGGCTAACATCCTGTATCCCACATTTGGGCCTTCATATTTGGAGGAGGTGGGGCCCCGGGAATGCCCAGTCGACCCTCAAAAGGAATTGGGTTTACACGACCGGTAACAGGCTTAGCTAGCCCGGCGAAAATTGGAAATTTCGCATAATACAGTTATAATGGGATAGCTTTCAGGGGGCTGGCTAACATCCTGTATCCCACATTTGGGCCTTCATATTTGGAGGAGGTGGGGCCCCGGGAATGCCCAGTCGACCCTCAAAAGGAATTGGGTTTACACGACCGGTAACAGGCTTAGCTAGCCCGGCGAAAATTGGAAATTTCGCATAATACAGTTATAATGGGATAGCTTTCAGGGGGCTGGCTAACATCCTGTATCCCACATTTGGGCCTTCATATTTGGAGGAGGTGGGGCCCCGGGAATGCCCAGTCGACCCTCAAAAGGAATTGGGTTTACACGACCGGTAACAGGCTTAGCTAGCCCGGCGAAAATTGGAAATTTCGCATAATACAGTTATAATGGGATAGCTTTCAGGGGGCTGGCTAACATCCTGTATCCCACATTTGGGCCTTCATATTTGGAGGAGGTGGGGCCCCGGGAATGCCCAGTCGACCCTCAAAAGGAATTGGGTTTACACGACCGGTAACAGGCTTAGCTAGCCCGGCGAAAATTGGAAATTTCGCATAATACAGTTATAATGGGATAGCTTTCAGGGGGCTGGCTAACATCCTGTATCCCACATTTGGGCCTTCATATTTGGAGGAGGTGGGGCCCCGGGAATGCCCAGTCGACCCTCAAAAGGAATTGGGTTTACACGACCGGTAGCAGGCTTAGCTAGCCCGGCGAAAATTGGAAATTTCGCATAATACAGTTATAATGGGATAGCTTTCAGGGGGCTGGCTAACATCCTGTATCCCACATTTGGGCCTTCATATTTGGAGGAGGTGGGGCCCCGGGAATGCCCAGTCGACCCTCAAAAGGAATTGGGTTTACACGACCGGTAACAGGCTTAGCTAGCCCGGCGAAAATTGGAAATTTCGCATAATACAGTTATAATGGGATAGCTTTCAGGGGGCTGGCTAACATCCTGTATCCCACATTTGGGCCTTCATATTTGGAGGAGGTGGGGCCCCGGGAATGCCCAGTCGACCCTCAAAAGGAATTGGGTTTACACGACCGGTAGCAGGCTTAGCTAGCCCGGCGAAAATTGGAAATTTCGCATAATACAGTTATAATGGGATAGCTTTCAGGGGGCTGGCTAACATCCTGTATCCCACATTTGGGCCTTCATATTTGGAGGAGGTGGGGCCCCGGGAATGCCCAGTCGACCCTCAAAAGGAATTGGGTTTACACGACCGGTAACAGGCTTAGCTAGCCCGGCGAAAATTGGAAATTTCGCATAATACAGTTATAATGGGATAGCTTTCAGGGGGCTGGCTAACATCCTGTATCCCACATTTGGGCCTTCATATTTGGAGGAGGTGGGGCCCCGGGAATGCCCAGTCGACCCTCAAAAGGAATTGGGTTTACACGACCGGTAACAGGCTTAGCTAGCCCGGCGAAAATTGGAAATTTCGCATAATACAGTTATAATGGGATAGCTTTCAGGGGGCTGGCTAACATCCTGTATCCCACATTTGGGCCTTCATATTTGGAGGAGGTGGGGCCCCGGGAATGCCCAGTCGACCCTCAAAAGGAATTGGGTTTACACGACCGGTAACAGGCTTAGCTAGCCCGGCGAAAATTGGAAATTTCGCATAATACAGTTATAATGGGATAGCTTTCAGGGGGCTGGCTAACATCCTGTATCCCACATTTGGGCCTTCATATTTGGAGGAGGTGGGGCCCCGGGAATGCCCAGTCGACCCTCAAAAGGAATTGGGTTTACACGACCGGTAACAGGCTTAGCTAGCCCGGCGAAAATTGGAAATTTCGCATAATACAGTTATAATGGGATAGCTTTCAGGGGGCTGGCTAACATCCTGTATCCCACATTTGGGCCTTCATATTTGGAGGAGGTGGGGCCCCGGGAATGCCCAGTCGACCCTCAAAAGGAATTGGGTTTACACGACCGGTAACAGGCTTAGCTAGCCCGGCGAAAATTGGAAATTTCGCATAATACAGTTATAATGGGATAGCTTTCAGGGGGCTGGCTAACATCCTGTATCCCACATTTGGGCCTTCATATTTGGAGGAGGTGGGGCCCCGGGAATGCCCAGTCGACCCTCAAAAGGAATTGGGTTTACACGACCGGTAACAGGCTTAGCTAGCCCGGCGAAAATTGGAAATTTCGCATAATACAGTTATAATGGGATAGCTTTCAGGGGGCTGGCTAACATCCTGTATCCCACATTTGGGCCTTCATATTTGGAGGAGGTGGGGCCCCGGGAATGCCCAGTCGACCCTCAAAAGGAATTGGGTTTACACGACCGGTAACAGGCTTAGCTAGCCCGGCGAAAATTGGAAATTTCGCATAATACAGTTATAATGGGATAGCTTTCAGGGGGCTGGCTAACATCCTGTATCCCACATTTGGGCCTTCATATTTGGAGGAGGTGGGGCCCCGGGAATGCCCAGTCGACCCTCAAAAGGAATTGGGTTTACACGACCGGTAACAGGCTTAGCTAGCCCGGCGAAAATTGGAAATTTCGCATAATACAGTTATAATGGGATAGCTTTCAGGGGGCTGGCTAACATCCTGTATCCCACATTTGGGCCTTCATATTTGGAGGAGGTGGGGCCCCGGGAATGCCCAGTCGACCCTCAAAAGGAATTGGGTTTACACGACCGGTAACAGGCTTAGCTAGCCCGGCGAAAATTGGAAATTTCGCATAATACAGTTATAATGGGATAGCTTTCAGGGGGCTGGCTAACATCCTGTATCCCACATTTGGGCCTTCATATTTGGAGGAGGTGGGGCCCCGGGAATGCCCAGTCGACCCTCAAAAGGAATTGGGTTTACACGACCGGTAACAGGCTTAGCTAGCCCGGCGAAAATTGGAAATTTCGCATAATACAGTTATAATGGGATAGCTTTCAGGGGGCTGGCTAACATCCTGTATCCCACATTTGGGCCTTCATATTTGGAGGAGGTGGGGCCCCGGGAATGCCCAGTCGACCCTCAAAAGGAATTGGGTTTACACGACCGGTAACAGGCTTAGCTAGCCCGGCGAAAATTGGAAATTTCGCATAATACAGTTATAATGGGATAGCTTTCAGGGGGCTGGCTAACATCCTGTATCCCACATTTGGGCCTTCATATTTGGAGGAGGTGGGGCCCCGGGAATGCCCAGTCGACCCTCAAAAGGAATTGGGTTTACACGACCGGTAACAGGCTTAGCTAGCCCGGCGAAAATTGGAAATTTCGCATAATACAGTTATAATGGGATAGCTTTCAGGGGGCTGGCTAACATCCTGTATCCCACATTTGGGCCTTCATATTTGGAGGAGGTGGGGCCCCGGGAATGCCCAGTCGACCCTCAAAAGGAATTGGGTTTACACGACCGGTAACAGGCTTAGCTAGCCCGGCGAAAATTGGAAATTTCGCATAATACAGTTATAATGGGATAGCTTTCAGGGGGCTGGCTAACATCCTGTATCCCACATTTGGGCCTTCATATTTGGAGGAGGTGGGGCCCCGGGAATGCCCAGTCGACCCTCAAAAGGAATTGGGTTTACACGACCGGTAACAGGCTTAGCTAGCCCGGCGAAAATTGGAAATTTCGCATAATACAGTTATAATGGGATAGCTTTCAGGGGGCTGGCTAACATCCTGTATCCCACATTTGGGCCTTCATATTTGGAGGAGGTGGGGCCCCGGGAATGCCCAGTCGACCCTCAAAAGGAATTGGGTTTACACGACCGGTAACAGGCTTAGCTAGCCCGGCGAAAATTGGAAATTTCGCATAATACAGTTATAATGGGATAGCTTTCAGGGGGCTGGCTAACATCCTGTATCCCACATTTGGGCCTTCATATTTGGAGGAGGTGGGGCCCCGGGAATGCCCAGTCGACCCTCAAAAGGAATTGGGTTTACACGACCGGTAACAGGCTTAGCTAGCCCGGCGAAAATTGGAAATTTCGCATAATACAGTTATAATGGGATAGCTTTCAGGGGGCTGGCTAACATCCTGTATCCCACATTTGGGCCTTCATATTTGGAGGAGGTGGGGCCCCGGGAATGCCCAGTCGACCCTCAAAAGGAATTGGGTTTACACGACCGGTAACAGGCTTAGCTAGCCCGGCGAAAATTGGAAATTTCGCATAATACAGTTATAATGGGATAGCTTTCAGGGGGCTGGCTAACATCCTGTATCCCACATTTGGGCCTTCATATTTGGAGGAGGTGGGGCCCCGGGAATGCCCAGTCGACCCTCAAAAGGAATTGGGTTTACACGACCGGTAACAGGCTTAGCTAGCCCGGCGAAAATTGGAAATTTCGCATAATACAGTTATAATGGGATAGCTTTCAGGGGGCTGGCTAACATCCTGTATCCCACATTTGGGCCTTCATATTTGGAGGAGGTGGGGCCCCGGGAATGCCCAGTCGACCCTCAAAAGGAATTGGGTTTACACGACCGGTAACAGGCTTAGCTAGCCCGGCGAAAATTGGAAATTTCGCATAATACAGTTATAATGGGATAGCTTTCAGGGGGCTGGCTAACATCCTGTATCCCACATTTGGGCCTTCATATTTGGAGGAGGTGGGGCCCCGGGAATGCCCAGTCGACCCTCAAAAGGAATTGGGTTTACACGACCGGTAACAGGCTTAGCTAGCCCGGCGAAAATTGGAAATTTCGCATAATACAGTTATAATGGATAGCTTTCAGGGGGCTGGCTAACATCCTGTATCCCACATTTGGGCCTTCATATTTGGAGGAGGTGGGGCCCCGGGAATGCCCAGTCGACCCTCAAAAGGAATTGGGTTTACACGACCGGTAACAGGCTTAGCTAGCCGGCGAAAATTGGAAATTTCGCATAATACAGTTATAATGGGATAGCTTTCAGGGGGCTGGCTAACATCCTGTATCCCACATTTGGGCCTTCATATTTGGAGGAGGTGGGGCCCCGGGAATGCCCAGTCGACCCTCAAAAGGAATTGGGTTTACACGACCGGTAACAGGCTTAGCTAGCCCGGCGAAAATTGGAAATTTCGCATAATACAGTTATAATGGGATAGCTTTCAGGGGGCTGGCTAACATCCTGTATCCCACATTTGGGCCTTCATATTTGGAGGAGGTGGGGCCCCGGAATGCCCAGTCGACCCTCAAAAGGAATTGGGTTTACACGACCGGTAACAGGCTTAGCTAGCC